>CAKNYM010052642.1:220812-239120 GCA_932195095.1 Andricus curvator | reverse complement strand
CGGTTTTTTATAGTAAAACTTTTTTCATTAACATAATTCAAAGTTGATGCAACGATATCAAAGATTCCTTGGTTCGAGATAAATCGATTGACCTATAATATTAATATATTTTATTAAAGCGTAGGGAAGTTATGGTAATTTATATATTTTGAAAATCGGTTTTTTATAGTTAACCTTTTTTAATTAACATCATTCACAGTTGATGCAAGGATATAAAAGATTGCTTGGTTCGAGACGAATCGATTGACCTATAATATTCATATATTTTATTAAAGCGTAGGGAAGTTATGGTAATTTATATATTTTGAGAATCGATGCAATTTGGAGGGTTTATTTTCCCGACTAATATCTTGAAACTGACCGAAGGATTTTTAAAAATATCTATTGCATTTCTTCTGAGCTCTTAATAATATTTGAAAAATAGGTTTTTTATAGTAAAACTTTTTTCTTCAACATAATTCAAAGTTGATGCAAGAATATAAAATATTCCTTGGTTCGAGACGAATCGATTGACCTATAATATTAATATATTGTATTAAAGAGTAGGGAAGTTATGGTAATTTATATATTTCGAAAATCGGTTTTTTTAGGTAAAATTTTTTTTATTATCATAATTCAAAGTTGATGCAAGAACAGAAAAGATGTGTTGATCCGAGTCGAATCGATTGACCTTCAATATTAATACATTTTATTGAAGAGTAGGGAAGCTATGGTAATGCATGATATTTGAAAATACGGTTTTTTATAGTGTAACTTTTTTCTTCAACATAATTTAAAGTTGATGCAAGAATATAAAAGATTCCTTGGTTCGAAGCGAATAGAATGACCTATAATATTAATACATTTTATTAAAGAGTATGGAAGTTATTGTGATTTATATATTTTGAAAATCGGTTTTTTATAGTAAAACTTTTTTCACTAACATAATTCAAAATTGATGCAAGAACAAAAGATTCCTTGATTCAAGGCAAATCGATTGATCTATAATATTAATACACTTCATTGAAGATTAAGGAACTTATGCTCATTTATAATATTTGAGTCATCTGTTTCAAACAGAAAAACTTCTTTCATCAAAATAATTCAAAGTTGACGCATGAATAGAAAAGACTTTTTCATCGTAAATTTTCAAATAGAGTAATTCTGACAATTTTTGTAAAGAAATCACAAAGCTGGAAAAGGGATAGGGTGCTACAGAACTTTTCCCATCCCTTTTCCAGCTCGAAAAATTATCATTTCGAATACAAAATTTGATTTGCCTGATTTGTCTTTGTGTTAAAAAATTTTTTTGTATTATTTTGTATTTTTGCATTTTTTGTACATTTTTATTTTTAAATCGATCAAAATGAAGACTTTGGTTTGTCTATTATTGAAAAATATAACTAATGCTTCCTCTATGAGGAAGCAAATACATTTGCTAATGGAAAGCAAAGTGCTCGTGAAATGAGCACCATATAATTATAAATACAAACAAAGTGGAAACCCTCGAGATCAAATTCACAGCTATTTTTTTTGCATTCGAACAAAATTGGGGGGTGAGAGCAGAGAAAATCGAAAAAAAAAATCCACGAAGTATAAATAAGAACCACCCTAATGCAACATACAGATTTGAAAATTGAGCCTTTATTATAAATAAAACTATAAGTCCTATCGAAAATCTTTTTTTACCCCACTTTCGAAAACCCTAAAGGGTTGAAATTTTACCTCATCCTAAGTATCATCCTGAAATAAAAGAAGTGGCGCGTTCGCGCGTCGAAGCGCGCATACTTGAAGCAAGTTTGAACTCTTAACTCGAGTCTCGCACCTCGGGGCAACATTTTAGTGCGTGGGACGATAAAAGATGTCTCTTGACAACTTTGGTTTTTTCTGACACTCTTCAATTGTTTCGGGCGTCTGCGCCTCGTAGGGCCGAGCGCGTGTGAGGAAGCGAGACGGAGTCACCGAATCGGGTGGAGTAACCGGGGCGGTAAAGTCTGCAGTCACCTCCGAGCCGTCGAGCCGTCGCGATGCGGGCGCCCAGTCCGACATCTTGAACAATACCAGTATCACATTACCATATCAAAAAACCACCCCCTCCCTCCGGTAAAAATTTAATTCCTGAAGTTTTTTCAAATAATTCCGAAATTAAATTAAAATCTCAAATTGGAACCTAATTTGAAGATTTAAATTTGAAATCAAGACCGGATACGTCCCTTGCTCATATGATTCGCGCAGGTCACCACGTGACCAACAAAATCCGGTAAACTAAAAATTGTGAAAAAAATCATCTTAAAAATGTAACATAAACTTATTGCTTCCGTGTGAATTCATTCCGAGAAGGTTGCTTCCAGTTTTTATCAATAAAAAGTTCTTTAAAGGGATTTTTTAGAAGTTTCCAGTTTTTTAAACAAAATTTAAATTTCGAGCGGTGATTAGGGAGTAGCGATTTGTGGCTGCAGATGGCGCGCATGAAGGATTTTCTACTTGTCCAGAGACAAAAGAACCGAAAAGTGCATCGGAGAAATCAAGGTATTAAGAAAAATTAGAAAAAGATAGGAAATAGAAGAGGTGAAACAAATTAAGTTACATTCAATAGAGCCAAGAAGAAGATAAATTACTTTATCAGAAAAAGGATTAAAAATCAACAAAAAAGAATTAAAAAAGGATGAGAATAAGAAAAACGTCAAAAGGGGATAAATTATGAATCCAAAGAAGATTACTCGGATTTGAATATTGACTTAGGACCGGATCCTCTCCAAACATTCAATTACACCGCAAGACAAATCCGATTAGCAAGAGCAACAAGGGCATGTTTGAATCCGAAAGTTCCTTTCGAGAAGGGAAATTCAAGAAAGGTAATTTTCTACTTGAAATTTCAAGAAATTGAGGGCGCTCGGCTCATGGCCGCCATATTGAAATCATCTCGGCAGATGATATTTATTTGTTTATGATTTCAGTTTAAAAGAAGAAAATTTTCTTTATCTAAAAGAAAGTCAAAAAAATTCCAGTAAATAAAGTGGTGTAAATAAAAAAATTCCACTTTGTATTTTTATTTGCTTCCTCGCAGAGAAAGTCAGAATAACAAATACGAATAGGTCAATCAAAATGTCTCGAATCAAGGAGTTTTTCTATTCTTTCATGAACTTTAATTTATGTTGAAACAAAAAATTTTCTGTTTGAAAGAGATTTTTCAAATTATATAAATGACAAATTCCATACTTTTCAATACAACGTATTAATCGCATAGGTCAATCTGTTGCGTCAATATTGAATTATGTTAATCAAAAAAGTTTTACTATAGAGAACCGATTTTTCAAATATTATAAATGACCATAACTTTCTTACTTTTGAATACAATGTATTAATAGTAGGTCAATCAATTTGTCTCAAATCAAGCAATATTACGTTTTTGCATCAACTTTGAGTTATGTTAGTGAAACAAGTTTTACTATAAAAAATCCAATTTTAAATCATTATAAAGTGCTAAAAAAAGTGCTGTAGCTTCAAATTTCATTAACTTATCTGCAACAGTCTTCAAGTTATCGTCACACAAAATTCAACCTCGGGTGTTTCCACTTTGTATTTACAATTTTATGGCGCTCATTTGATGAGCACTTTGCTTTCTCATTAGAATTCATTAGCAAATATATTTGCTTCCTTATAGAGGAAGTCAAAATAAAAAATAGAAAGAGGTCAATCAACATGTCTCGAATCAAAGAGTTTTTTCTTTTTATGCATGGACTTCATATATTGTTAATAAAAAAAGTTTTTCTGTTTACAAAATATTCTTTGAATTTAAATGACGATAACTTCCTTACTCTTCAATACAATGTATTATTAGTAGGTCCATCAATTGGTCTCAAATCAAGAAATCTTACGTTCTTGCATCAACTTTGAATTATGTTAATGAAACAAATTTTACTATCAAAAAGCCAATTTTAAAATATTATAAAGTGCTGAAAAAGTGCAATAACTTCAAATTTCATTAACTTATTTGCACCGATAACTTCCTTACTCTTCCATACAATGTATTGACATTATAGGTCAAGCGACTCGTTTCGAATCGAATCAACGAATATTTTCTCTTCTTGCATCAACTTTAAATTATGTGAATGAGAAAAGTTTTTTGGTTTAAAACAGATTTTCCAAATAATATAAACAAAAATAACTTCCCTGATCTTAAATATAATGCATTAATAGTAGGTCAATCAATTTGTCTCGAAACAAAGAATCTTTTCCGTTCTTACATCAATTTCGAATTATGTTAATGAAATCAATTAATACCTTATTATTCTTCAATTATTGTGAATATTCATCAAAATTTAATGATGTTTTCATCATAATGGTGTCTCCACTTTACATTTACAACTTTACGGTGCTCATTTGATGAGCACTTTGGTTTCTCATTATTATTAATTAGCTCATATATTTGCTTTCTCATGGAGGAAGTTAAAATAAGATAACAATCGATCAATTAAAATATCTCGAATCAAAGAGCCTTTTCTATTCTTGCATGCACCTGAAATTATATTAATGGAAAAAATTTTACTATAAAAAACCGATTTGTCAAATTTGTCAACTGACCAGACACCTGAATTTTCCTACCCTTTAATTAAATGTATTAATATTATAGGTTAACTGACGCGTATCAAGTCAACGGACCTTTTTTATCCTTGCATCAAGCCTAACCCTAAATTGCAGCTCTGGCTCGAAAAGACACCAAGTGTGACCGAAACGTGCAGCTTCGTGTGATTGATTGTATGGACATAGAATAATTGACCTGAATTATTTTTAAAAAGTAACACTACTTTGTATGTTTTTTTTTAGATTTTTCTAAATTAAAAAAAAAATTTCAATACAAAAAGAATTAAAATCATTATTTAAACCTGGAGGTGCTGAAATCTAGGGTTGAATTATGTGAATGAAAAAATTATTACTATAGAAATCGATTTTTAAATAAATATTTGTGTCCATAACTTCCGTACTTTTCAGTACAATATATTAATATAGATCAATCGATTTGTTATGAATCAAGAATCTTCTCTATTCTTGTATAAATTTTTTTTACTGTAAAGTGGATTTTTCAAATAATATAAATGACGATCACTTCTTTACTCTTTGATAAAATGGATTAATTTCATAGGTCAATCGATTCCTCCCGAATCAACAAATATTTTCTATTCCTGCATTAACTCTAAATTATGTTAATTAAAAAAGTTTTATTGATTTTTTTTTTAATATTATGAAGACTTCTTCAAGTTATCGTGTTCACAAAAAAGTGTGACATCCACACACACATACATCACACATATATTCGGACAATTTTTTATAAGGGCTGGTGGGACTTTGTAGAAAAAAAACGCTACTTTTTTTTTATTTTGAGCAGGACTTTTTTAGTACAAAATTACCAAGAAAAGTCCCACTTATATTTTTTTAACACTTGCAAACTCTAAATAATTTTTGAAGCAAAAGTACTAAAAAACTTCAAAATATGTACCGTTTAAGGAGGAAATTTTTGGAAAAACACTGGAAAAATCCCACTATTTTTTATTTTATTTTATATGTCCTGAATAATTTATGAAACAAAAATATCAGAAAAGTTTAATTTTTTTTTCTTTATTTGAAATTTTTACGAATGCTGATGGGACTTTCATAGGCTAAACTTATCGAAAACATCCGATTCATTTTTTGCTTTGTGCAGGACATTTTCAGGGCAAAAACGTTTGCAAGTCGTAAGCTGAAATAAGGCTATATAGTACTAGAAAAGTTTAAAATATTTCCTGTTTCCACAGGACTCTTTTAGGAGAAATGTAAAGAATTTTGAAAAAATCAAAAGGGAGTTTTCCGGTACTTTTGTCCTTGAAAAGTCTTGGTGAAAGTTGTCATATTTTAAACTTTTGTAGTACTTTGTTCCCAAAAAATATTTGGGGTTTGTAAAAATTAAAAAAGAGATGGGATTTTTGTTGGTATGTTACTTTCATTCTAAAAAAGTCCAGTTTAAAATAAAAATTAAAAAATTAAGTTGGACATTTTTTATATCTGTGTTCTACAAAAGTTCCACAAGTAATTGTAAAATTTTCGAAAAAAATTTCACTTTTCTTGTACTTCTGTTACCCAATGGAACCTCAAAGGGCCTATTTTTTTACTAGGGAGATAATGAAGGTAAATAATTAATTATTGATTGAAAATTAAGATTAAGTTTGCCTATTTTTCCGAGAAAAAAATTATCTGCAACATGATTGATTCAAATGCAAAATTTTTTCAAATTGGTAAGAGTGAAAAATAATTTGATCACAAAAATTACAGTAACAATAACAATTTTTAATAAAAAAAAAAAATAATTTTTATAATACGACACTGATATATCATTTCTGCTCTTAAAACCATAGAAAAATATTTTTTCCATAGACCTGATTTTTGACACAACTAAAAAAATTTAATTTAAATGAAAAATATAGAAAGCCAACAAATTTCAGAAAATATGTATAAGTGGTGTAAATAAAAAAAAAAGAAGATTAATATTAGCTGAGACAAGTGCAGTTAGTTTTCAAATATGGATTACGTGTAAAGATATAGTTTTATACGTGTAAATCAAAAATAAATATCAAACTTAATTATATTAATAGCTAATGAATATAAATAATTGGTTGTTGATTAAAAATTAATAAATGGTTTTTTGTCGATGGAATGATGGTTTTGATATACTTAGTTTAAACAAAAAATGGTTATAGTCTTTAGCTGCGAAGAACCTTCTCTCTATGCGGATATACAAAAAATCTCAGTGGATCTAGAGAAGAAAATTTTTTCACAATTAAAACATATAACTATTTTCGGTTTAGACCGTTGTCCTATCAACAAACAAATATTTTACTACCCTAGTCGGGAACAAAACGACAAAACAAAAAAATTAATAAAACCTAAGAGGACAGATGTTTTTTCTTATATATTAGTTTGGTGGAGTATTGCATAAAAAATGAAAAACATTAAGTCAAAAAATTTCAGTGAATGTTAGCGGTGCAAATAAGAAGAATTATACAAAATAAAACAGATTAATAATAACTAAGACAAGTATAGTTAGTTTTTCAAATTTGAATTATGTGTAAATTTGTAGTTTTATAGGTGTAGTTCAAAAAATATCAAATCTGCTTACAGTTATATCTAATGAAGATCAGCCGATCTAGAACAAACATTTTTTGTAGGTAAAGACCATAATTATTTTTGGTTTAGACCGTTATTCCATTAAAAAACCAAAATTTCACTACTCTAGTTGACCCCAAAACGGCAAAACTGAAAAATTAATAAAAATTAAGAGGACAGATGCTTCTTTTTATAAATTAGTTTATTGGAGAGTTGACTCAATACAAAATACAAGAAACGAAAAACATAAAGCCACCTAAAGAAAATATAATCATAAACATATAAAACAAACATAAAGCCGACCCAAGAAAATATTAGTGGTGTAAATAAAAATAATAACACAAAATAAAAAAGATTAATATTAACTAAGGATAGTTAGTCCTCAAATATGGATTTTGAGTAAATATATAGTTTTATAGGCGTAGTTTAAAAATAAATATCAAATCTACATATAGTAATAGCTAGTAAAGATCAATGATTAATTATTGATTAAAAATTATTGAATGGTTTTTTGTCGATGGATTGAAGGCTTTTGATCTTCTAGTTCAAGCCAAAAATGGTTATAGTCTTTAGCTGTGAAATCTTCTCTCTAAACGGATCTAGATAAAAATCTCAGCGGATCTGGAACAAATATTTTTTACAGGTTTAAACTATAACCATTTTTAGTTTATTTATTATAGCATTTTTTACTGTTCTTCCATCAACAAAAACAAAATATTTCACAGCCCTAGGTGGCACCAAAACAAACAAAAAAATTAATAAAAATTAAGAGGACAGGTGTTTCTTGGCTGTCGATGTTTATGGCAGCTACGCTTCAACTAGTGGGCAAACAAGTAGGATGCATCGAGTATCGAAGCACTTGTAGTCAGAATTAATTAACGTTGTCAGGAAGTAATTATTATTATCGACTCTCTGAATCACGACATAGGAACAATTTACTTCAGATCAACAGTGTGTAACCTGACAACATTCAAATTGGGTCAAACACAATGTCCACCCTTAAAATCAAAGGGTACACATGGTTAATAATTTTTTATTTGTACAATGTAAAATGACCCTAAGAGGTATCTAAAAGGCCGTTTATAAATTACGTTACCAATTTGAAGGGGAGTTGGTAACAGGGGTTGGGGGTGGAAGGTTAGTGGAAGTTATGTTACGAAGTTATGTTACGAACGAACATTCAACCCGAAAAACCCGCAATAAACCCGCAATAAACCCGCATTCAAACCGAATTTACGAATTTTACAATAATTATTAGTTAAACAATTAAATAAATTTTGCCTAATTGAGATGACGTTACGCATTTTTACAAGCTTTTATTTGACTTGCTCTGTCGGAATGTGCGTATTAGGGTGGCCCTTATTTTTCACTTATCGAATTCCTCTGCTCTCACCATCCAGTTTTTTTCGAATGCCCAAAAAAAAATCTTCAAATTTGAGCAAAATCGGTTAATATTTAGGGGTGGCGCAAAGACCATGAAGATTCCCATTGATTTAACATGGGAAAAAGTCAGCTTTTTGTAAATCTAATACTTAAACGAGATAATATGTTCCAAATAATTCCGTTTTTTAGTATATTGTTCAAAATTCGTCAGAAAATAAGAATCAATCATAAATTTTGAGGTTGAATAATTTTAAGCCACTCTTATGGGTCCCCAAAGAAAACCCCATAAGTGACAAATTTGAATTTTACGTAATATTGCGGTTTATTGACGCTTTTTAAAAGTTAAAAAAAATCATTATTCGGTAATTTAAGAATACCCAATCATTTGTTAACTAATATTCAATTATTTAAACAATTGTAATCTGTTTAAATATTTGTTTTCTTTCAGTTAACTAGCGAAAGGAACGTATTTTCTAGACTTCATGAGTTAATTTATTAATGATAACAATAAAATCATTTGTTTAAATAATTTTACAATTATTTCAACAATACGTATTTGTTAAAATATACATTTTACCTAAAAAAAAGCAGGAGAAACATTTTATCTCACTAAATTTTCGACAAATTTTAATATTTTTAAGTACTAATTTGTTTATTATGAATACTCGTAGATGTTTAAACAAATTTAAATTGTTTAAACAATTTTTTTTGTTTACATATTTTATTTTTACTATTTTTCGAAAGATTGAAATATTTGTATATTCTACTTTACTTTTTGAGAATATTCTTAAATGTTTAAACAAATTGAAATTTTTTAAACAATTGAATATTAGTTAACGAATGACTGGGTATTCTTAAATTACCAGTTAATTATTATTTTTAAAAAGCTTTTAAATTTATCTCTTTTGTAGAAAATTTAACTATTTTGTTCAAAATTCTTTTTTTTTTAGAATTAATTTCTGTGACTAACTATGCAACTATTACATTTTTGGTTGAAAACTTTTTTTTTTTAAATTCAAAATGTATCTTTTCCAATTTGTAAATTCATGTATTTTGTTTGAAAAATCGGGCTTTTTTGTAAAAAACATAATCCTCTTGGTTGAAAATTCATATTTTTCTATTAACAATACAACTTTTTGGGTCTAAATTAATTTGGTTTTGTTGACGATCCAACAACTCGAAAAAAATTAAACTATTTAGTTGAAAATTAACTTTTTTGTTAAAAATTAAACTATTTTTATAAAAATTTTACTTTTTGGTATGAAAATTAACTTTTTTTGGTGAAACACCATATTTTTGGATTAAAAATTCGACCGTTTTGTAGATAATTCTTGCTTTTTGGCTTTAAAATTCAACAATTTTTTTGAAAAGTAATGTATTTTATTGAAAAATTGTGTTTTTTGGTAGATCATTTATTTTGTTGCTGAAAAATTTATATTTTGCTTGCAAATTTAACCATTTGGTTAAAACTTCATCTTTAGTAGATTTTTCAAATAGTTTGTTAAAAATTCATATATTTTTGATATTTACTTCCTTAGTTGAAAATTTAACTATTTTGTTGAAAATCAATTTTTTTGTTGAAAATTGATTTTTTTAAACTAACAATGCAACTATTACATTTTTGGTTTGAAATTGATATTTTTTATTAAAAGTTTATCTTTTCTAGTTCAAAATTTAGGTATTTTATTAAAAATTTGTCTTTTTGATCGAAAATTAATCTCCTTGGTTGAAAATTCATCCTTTTTTATTAAAAATGCAATTGTTTGGATCCAAATTAATCTTGCTTGGTCGTGGATTCAAAAATTTAGTACAAAATTATACTATTCGGTTAATTATACTTTTTGGTAGACACTTAACTTTTTTGATAAAATATAATATTTTTGGGTTGAAAATTCAACATTTTTGTAGATAATTCATCCTCTTTGTTTTAAAATTCACCAATTTTGTTGAAAATTAATTTAGTTTATTGAAAACTTGTGGTTCTTGGTAGATTATTAATCGTCTTGGTTGAATATTTAAATAATATTTTGAAAAAATTAATCTTCCGGGTTAAAAAATCATCTTTTGGGTTAAACTGTTTTGCTGAAAATTCATTTTTTAAGATTCATAATTTTAGTTAAAGATTCACCTCTTTTGTTAAAAATGTAACTATTCTGTTGAAATTTGTTTTCGTTTGGAAATTGATTGTTTTTAAATAACAATGTCACTATTGGATTGAAAATTCATTTTTCTGGTAAAAATTCTTATTTTCTGTTTAAATTCACCTATTTGGTCAAAAATTGAAATTTTTTATGGAAATTTAACTTTTTGGTGGAAAATTGACTTTTTTCTTAAAAAATAATATTTTCAGCTTTAAAATTCAACAGATTTGTTAAAAATTGATGTATTTTGTTTGAAAATTCGTGTTTTTTTTTGTAGAAAATTAGTCTTCTTGCTGAAAAACTAATTTTTTGGTTGCAAATTTTACTATTTGGTTAAATCATTGAAAATTAATTAACATTATTTTCTTAAACTAAAAATTGTCCCACCCTAAACAAATTTAGAAAAACAATCGCTAATATTGAAATTTTTTGTCACATTTTATGGTATATTATTTATTTTTACTTCTTCTCATTCCAAATTTTATTGTAAATTTTCCCATTTTTTTAGGAAATTGGAAAGGAAAACTCATTATTTTTTGCATATTTTTTTATCTTGGAAGAAGAGGTGATTTTTTTCTGAGTTGAAAATCTCTAATTTCTAAACATTTGTCAACATTGGAAGGAGATAAAGATTTTTTGAATTTTTTTTTCTGGTTCGGAAGGGAAAATGTTTATTTTTTGTATTGATTTTTATTATATCATTTTTTTCAGTTGGAAGCAGAATTCTTCAATTTTTAAACATTTGTTCATGTTGGAAGGAGGAAATAATATTTTTTCCGTTGGGGGTTTAACCTAAATTTTAGATAATTTTTTGTGGAAGGAGAGAATCACTAATTTTTAAAAATTTAAGATTTCCCCTTTCAATCCTCAAAAATACAAAAAAAATGTTCCCTCCTCCCAATATAAAAAAATATTGTAAAATAAAGGTACAAACAATGTAAATAAATTGAATTAAAACTTAGTCTAGACGTATATAATAATAATTTTTATTTTTATCTTTTATGGAAAAAGAAAAACTGAATGTTGAAGATTATATGAGTTTTGTTAACATTCTTTTTATTAAAAAAAAATCATTAAATTTTAAATTCATCAAAAGTTTAATAAGTAATAAAAAGATACTTTTTAGAAAATAGAAAAGTTAATTATTCATTGCCGTTTAAAAGTGAAGGTCCTATTAAATTTCATTTCTCTAAAAAAACTTTTTCTAAAACCTTATTAAATTAGTTTGAAATTATTGAAGATTTTAATATTAATAAAAAGCTGTTTCAAAAATATTTGTTTGAAAATTGTTTTAAAAACATAAAAGATAAGCTGAGAATCCCATAGGAAATTTTCCGAGAGATAATTTTACTATGTCTTACATTTTTTCTTTGTAATACTTTAATAAGCTGTATGGCTTTGACTATTATAATGAGATTAGGTCTCAATGATTACGCTTAATCTCATTGCAACTTTCGAAGCTATACAGCTTATTATAGTCTTACAAAGCAAAAATGTAAGAAATAGTAAAATCACCCCTAGGAACTTTTTCTACGGGATTGTAAGCTTATCTTTTATCTTAATGAGATTAGGACTCAATGTCATGATAACTTCCAAAGATTTATAGCTTATCAAAATATTACAAAGCAAAAATGTAATAATAAATAGTAAAATAAAACTGATTACCTAAAAAAAAAAAGAATTTGCGTTTGTACCTTTATTTTACAGTTGCCTCGAAAAAGAACTAAATTTAAATCGAAACATGTTGGCAACCAAAATTTGTTTAATAAATATTTTTCAATATCACAAAAACGCCATAGGCTTCAATAAAACATATTGAATCTCTTACAGTAAAAATATAATTATTCGAAATTTCCTTTCATATCAGGAAAGAGTCAACAAAAATATAATCCTCCCTTCAAGGCAAGAAATCCAGCTTAAATATTCGCTTTCCCAGCATGTAATAATATAAAAAAACAACGATTCGCCCTTTCAATTCTGATAAAAATCACAGGAGAAAATATGTCCTCCTTCCTACACTCGAAAATTTTCAAAAATAAAAGAATTATATTTTTCCGACTTAGAAGAAGAGGTGATTTTTAAGTTCTTTGAATTTTTTTCAAAGATTTTTTTAAATCTTTAAGTTTTGATCAATTGTCGATATTGGAAGAAGATCATGATTTTTTAATGATTTTTTATGTGTTGGAAGGGAGAATGTTTATTTTTGTATTTTTTTATAACATGGAAGCAGAGTTGATTTTATGTTGATCTTTTCCTGAAGAGAATAACATTTTGATTATTTTCTTCCAAATGGGAAAGATGTGTCTTCAATAAAAAAAAATGTTGTCTCTAAAGAAAGAAATAATTTTTTTTCCGATGGGGTGGAGCTTATATTTCAGATAATTTTTGTTTTAGAAAGGGAATCTTTAATTCTAAAAAATTTATTATTTCCTTATTCAACCAAACTCAGAATAACATCTACAGAAAAAACCAATTCATCCTTGCGACACAAAAAAAATTATTCAAGTTTAAATATTCCTTCTTCCACTACATAATTATATAGAGATATAAAGATTTTTTACTTCAGACCCAAAAAAATCACAAAAAATCATTTTTTGAAGATTGGAAGAAGAAATCTCTCATTTTTGTACATTTTCTCGGCATGGAAGAAAAGATGATTTTTTTGTGTGATATTTCTCGAGTTGAAAGAGATCTCTAATTTTTCAACATTTGTGGATGTGGGTAGGAGGGAACGATTTTTTGATATTTTTTTGAGGTACGAAGGGAAAATGTTCAATTTTTCTATTTTTTTCTGTTATAGAAGAAGAGGTGATTTTTTTTAGTGTAAAAGAGGAAATTTTTTGAAACAATTGTCTTCGTTATAAGGAGAGAATTACTTTTTGATCATTTTTTCCAGTTTTTTGGAAGGAGAATTCTTCAATTTTCCAAGATTTGTTTGTGTTGAAAGGAGGAAATAATTTTTTTCCGAGGAGGATGGAACTTAAATTTTTGAAAATTTGTTATAGCAGAAGGAAATTTTCAATTTTAAAAAATTATTTATTTCCTCATTCAACCCAAAAGAATACCATAAAAAATTTTCCTCCTTCGAACACAAAAAAAATTATTAAAGATTAAATATTGCCTTCCACCTTAAAAAATAAAATATTCCTCCTTCCTCCTTCAAAAATTAAAGATTCCCTATTTTCATTATGTAAAAATTATTTAGATTTAAATACTCCCTTTTGCAGAATATAATAATATAAAATAATTAACAGCCATACCACGCTGAAAAAACCAGTTCTCGTCAGATCACTGAAGTTAAGCTGCGTTGGGCGCGGTTAGTACTTGGATGGGTGACCATTCGAGAAAACCGAGTGCTGTTGGCACATCGTGGGTGTGGTGAGCCCACACTTGTAGTTATTTTACTACAAGCTATCAACCTAGAAACACTACCCGAATCGGGTAGTGTCACGCCTACCCTGAAAGGGAAATGGCTTAATGGTATACATACATTAAGATTCCCTATTCCAACCCAGAAAAAAATTACAAGTTGGAACGTTTGAATAAGGATTTGTTGACATTGGAAAGAGCGAATGATGTTTTTTGTGTTTTTTTTTATTAGAAGATGAAAATAATTTTTTTTTTGGAAGAGGGGGGGGGGGTGGAACTTAAATTCTAGAAAATTTGTTATGGAAGAAGATAATCTTTAATTTCAAATAATTAGAGATTCCTTCATTCAACCCAGCAAAATACAAGAAAAAAAACATTTCCTTCTTCCAAAGAAAAAAAATGATTAAAGATGCAAAATTCCATTCCACCACGGAAAATAATTAACAAAAAAATGTTTCTGCTTCCAAGACAAAAAAAATATTTAAGCCTTAATTTTGCCTTTTCCAGCACATAATAATATTAAAAAATCCCCTCTTCCAACCAAGAAAAAATCACAAAAGAAAATCATTTTCCCCCTCCAGTACTAAAAATTTTTCAAATATTGAACCAAAAACAAAAAGAAATTAAAGATTAAAGATTGCCTTCCACCTAAGGAAAAAAAATATTCCTCCTTCCAGCCCTGAAAATTTTTCAAAAATTAAAGATTTCCTCTCTTCATCACGTAAAAATTATTCAAGTTTAAATATTCCCTTTTGCAGCATATAATAATATAAAATAATAAAGATTCCCCATTCTGAACCCAGAAAAAAATTTCGAGTTGGAAGGTTTGAAGGAGCATTTGTTGATATTGGAAGGAGCGAATTATGTTTTTGGTGTTTTTTTCTGTTTGTTTTTTTTTTATTAGAAGGGGAAAATAATTTTTTTCTGAAAGGGTGGGGGGTGAAACTTAAATTTTAGAAAATTTGTTATAGAAGAAGAGAATCTTTAATTTCAAATAATTGAAGATTTCTTCATTCAACCCAGCAAAATACAAAAAAAACATTTCCTCCTTCCAAGGAAAAAAATTGATTAAAGATGAAAAATTCCATTCCACCTCGGAAAAAAATCAAGAAAAAAATGTTTCTGCTTCCAAGACAAAAAAAAATATTTAAGCCTAAATTTTGCCTTTTCCAGCGCATAATATTATTAAAAAATCCCCTCTTCCAACCAAGAAAAAATCACAACAGAAAATCATTTTCCCCCTCCAGTGTTAACAATTTTTCAAAAATTGAACCCAAAAAAAAAAAAAATGAAAGATTGCCTTCAACCTCAGGAAAAATAAAATAAAATATTCCTCCTTCCTGCACTGAAAATTTGTTCCCGAAGAAGGGAATCTTCAATAATTAAAGATTTCTTCATTCAACCCAGTAAAATACACAAAAAAAACAATCCTTTCAATAAAAAAAAAATTATTTAAGAGGAAAAAATCCATTTCACCTAAGAAAAAAATCAGCAAAAAATATTTTCCTCTTTCCAAGACAAAACAATATTACAGCTTGAATATTCCCTTTTCCAGCACATAATAATATTAAAAAATAAAGATTCCCCCTTCCAATCCAAAAAAAAATCACATAACAAAATCATTTCCTCCTTCCACCACTGAAAAGTTTTCAATAATTAAAGATTCCTTGCTTCCAACACAGAAAAAATTACAAAATAACAAAAATTTGTGAAGTCAGAAAATCGTTGAAAGAAAAATTATTTTAAATAATTTTTTTCTGAAGAAAGATCTTCTCCTTTCGCTCCGCTGGGAGTCGAACTACAGAACTACTGATTTCCGGTCAGGTGCTTTTCCATTAAGCTACTAGAGAAATCGAGAGAAGAAACTTTTTTCAGAAATACACGTATTATTTTGCTAGATGGTACAAATAAAAATTTTCAAGGTATCTGTATTATCAGTAGAGAATAACAGAAAATATTTAACGTCTTTTCACACTAGATGGAGCTATGAAAGAAGCTAATAGGGAGATCGAGAGTAAAAACTTTTTTCAGAAATAAACGCATTATTTTGCTAGATGGTACAAATCAAAATTTTCAAGGAATCTGTATTATTAGTAGAGAATAACAGAAAATATTTAACGTCTTTTCAGACTAGGTGGAGCTATAAAAGAAAAATCCATCTAGTCTGAAAAGACGTTAAATATTTTCTGTTATTCTCTAATGATAATACAGATTGCTTGAAAATTTTGATTTGTATAATCTAGCAAAATAATGCGTGTATTTCTGAAAAGAGTTTCTTCTATTGATCTCTCTAGTAGCTTATTGGGAAAGTACCTGACCGGAAATTAGTAGTTCTGTGGTTCGATTCCTAGCGGAGCGAAAGGAGAAGATTTTTTTCAGAAAAAAATTATTTAAAATAATTTTTCTTTCATAGCTCCATCTAGTCTGAAAAGACTTTGAATATTTTCTGTTATTCTCTGATGATAATACAGTTTTCTTGCACAATATAATTAACCAAATTCAATATTTGAAACTAAGTTTTTTTAAACAAAGTTTCGGTTAGACTGGTTTAATATGGTAGAAATCTTTTTGGAGGCCTAATACCAGTATTTTTGAAGTTAGATAAAAAAAAATAAATAATATTTTTAGAAAAAATAAAAAATAAAATAAATAAATTCAGTGAAAATTTCAGAACCTGTATTTCCTTAATTTCGATCGAAATTATTATTTTAGAGATATTATTATTTTAAGGCCAGTTATTAATTAAATATTTGAAACTAAGCTTTTTAAACAAAGTTTCGGTTAGACTGGTTTAATATGATAGAAATCTTTTTGGAGGCCTAATACCAGTATTTTTGATGTTAGGTTCAACAGAGGTCTCTGCCATAGAATCGTTGATAAGTAGATAATCCACTATATCAAAATTAATTTTTATTATGCGAAATCAAATTAAAATGCGAGAAATTCAGTTCTAAAAAATTCATTGCGAACTGGATTTGAACCAGCAACCAACTCATTACATGTGAGGTGCTCTACCAATTGAGCTATCGCAGTTGGCCAGTGAAAATTTCAGAACTTGTATTTCCTTAATTTCGATCGAAATTATTATTTTAGAGATGTTATTATTTTAAGGCCAGTTATTAGTTCAATATTTGAAACAAAGTTTTTTAAAACAAAGTTTTGGTTAGACTGGTTTAATATCATAGAAATCTTTTTGGAGGCCTAATACCAGTATTTTTCACTGGTGAACTGCGATAGCTCAATTGGTAGAGCACCTCACATGTAATGAGTTGGTTGCTGGTTCAAATCCAGTTCGCAGTGAATTTTTCAGAACTTAATTTCTCGCGTTTTAATTTAATTTCGCATAATAAAAATTAATTTTGATATAATAGATTATCTACTTATCAACGAATCTATAACAGAGACCTCTGTTGAATCTAACATTAAAAATACTGGTATTAGGCATCCAAGAAGATTTTTATCATATTAATCAAATTTAGAGAATTTTTAATATTTTCTACATTTTATCGTTTTACATCCACCTTAAAGTTCTTTAATTCCAAAGATAATTCTGGACAATGGAGGAACAGATTGGAAATATCAAATAATCTGCCATCGCTTTTTTCGATAATCCTCCTTTCATTCCGCTCTCACAAAGTTATTACTTCCATATCGCAAATCGAATCGACCTTTCCTATCAGAATTTTTCTAGTCCACATTTATTTCATTTTTTCTATTAGTCCTTTAGCTTCATTCCACTAATTGTTTATGTTTCACCAATACAAAATTAGAGGTATCAACTTGGATTTTCAAAACGAGTTTTATTTTCATATGTGTATGTTGCTGTATTGGTATGCGTAATTTTGAATCAAATTTGCAAGTTTATATATTCGAGGGACGTGACTTGCCTTTTGGATGGAACATGACCGTGATTTGCCCCTTATTGTCCAGGGAAATCTGTTTCAACATAGAATAGATGGGAAATTTTTCCGGATAAATTGAAGCTTGATTGAGGGACACTGATTATTGATTATTGATTTTGCTACCATAGTTGGAAATTAATCAACCCCCACAAGATTAAGTTATACCAACATTGTTTAGGTTAAGATAAATGCTTGGGGCCGCCTAGAAAAAGCAATAAGAAAATCCAACTTTTTTTGGTTGAATGTTTTTTTTTTTTTTTTAATTCTAAGCTGACTGAATCCATTCCAAATCAGGCAGGTTCTACACTTGAAGTCACAGAATCTCTCTGGGACAAACTATGTTGTTTTTTAGAGGAAATTAGGCAATACGTATTTTTGCGATTTTTCAAAAAAAAAA
>CAKNYM010052642.1:191251-215812 GCA_932195095.1 Andricus curvator | reverse complement strand
TTTTGGTAGAACATTGATTTTTTGTGTGAAAATTTCGTATTTTCTGGTAGAAAATTGATTTTTTTAACGTAAAATTCATTTTTTTTTTGTTTAAAATTACATTGTATACATTAAAAATTCAACTACTTGATTAAAACTTGACATAATTTGTAAAAATTCATTGCTTAAGTGTTCTTCTTTTTGGCTGATAACTTAACTATTTTGTTGAAAATTCGTTTTTCTTTAGTTAAAAATGAAGTTTCTTATTTCAAAAATTAATTATTCCATTTTTGGTTCAAAATTTATCCTAGATAAGTTGAAAAATCAAGTGTTCGTGAGAAAATTAATATATTCTGTTTGAAAATTTGTCTTTTTGGGTAGAAAATTAACCTTGTTTCTTTGAAAATCATCTTTTTGGTTGAGGATTCAATTTTTTGGTGACAATTTTGTTTTTTGATTAAATTCAACTGGTTGAAAATTCTTTTTTTTTTTTGTTGAATAATAATTTTTTAAACAGAACATTTTACGATTCCATTTTCGGTAGAAAATTGATCCTTTTTGGTTAAAAATTCAATTATTTGGTTGAAAATTGATCTATTTCGACTGGAAAATTCAACGGTTTGGTAGAAAATTAAACTATTTTATTGAAAATTAACTTTTTATTGAAAATTCCTATTTTTGGTTGAAAATTGAACAGTCTTGTAGATAATTCGTCTTTTTTAGCTGTAAAATTCAACAATTTTCTTAAAAATTCATGTATTTTGTGGAACATTCATATTTTGTGGTAGAAAATTAATTTTTTTGTTGAAAACTTCATCGTTTTGATTAAAAATTTAACTATTTTGTTGAAAATTCATCTTTTTCAGTAAAAATTCAACTACTTGATTAAAACTTGACCTACTCTGTTAAAAATTAATTTTCTTAAGATTTTCTTTAGTCGAAAATTCAACTATTTTGTGAAAAAATCTTCTTTTTTGGTTGAATTCCTCTGGTTGAGAATTCTTGTTTTTTTTAACATTAATTTTTCAAACTGAAAATTCAACAATTCCATTTTTGGTAGAAAGTTGATCTTTTTTGGTTGAAAATTCAACTATTAGTTTGAAAACTGATCTATTTTGGCTTGAAAATTCAACAGTTTGATAGAAAATTAAACTATTTGGTTTCGATGGAAAATTCAACAGTTCTGTAGATAATTCGTCTTTTTTAGATTCAAATTTCAACAATTTTGTTAAAAATTCATCTATTTTATTGATAATTCGTATTTTAGGATAAAAATTAATTTTGTTATGTGGAAAATTCATTTTTTTGTTTGAAAACTGAACTAATTGGTTGGAAATTATTCTTTTTCCATTGGAAATTCAACTACTTAACTGTGACTTGACTTGTTTTATTAAAAATTCACTTCTTTTTTTAATTCTCCTCCTTGATTGAAAATTTAAATATTTCATGAAAAAAATTATCTTTTTTTGTTCAATTTAACTGATCTCATTTTTTTTTGTTCAATAATTGTTTAAACTGAAAATTCAACAATTTCATTCTGGGTTGAAAATTGATCTTTTTCGGTTCAGAATTCAATTCATTTCATCTTGATTAAAATTTAATTTCCTGTTGAAAATTCATCTATCTTAATTAAAATTAAATTTCCTGTTGAAAATTCATATATCTTGATTAAAATTAAATTTCCTGTTGAAAATTCATTTTTTCGGTTCAAAAGTAACTTAACTCTTTTGTTAAAAAATTGTCTCTTTGGGTGAATATCTGATCTTCATTGTCACAAATTTGTCTTTTTGGTTAAAAATTCGACTATTCTGTTAAAAATTTGTCTTTTTTCGTTGGATTGAACTGGTTGCGAATTTATTTTTATTTTTTTTGAAAAGTAAATTTTTTAACTGAAAATTTAACTATAAATTTTTGTGTTGAAAACCTATTTTTTTTTTATTTGAGAATTCCACAATTTGGTTGAAAATTAATTTTTTTTTGTCTGAAAAATTCAACAGTTTGGTAGAAAATTAAACTATTTGGTTAAAAATGAACTTTTTATCAAAAATTCCCATTTTCTGTTGGAAATTCAACAGTTTTGTAGATTCGTCTTTTTTAGCTTCAAAATTCAAGAATTTTGTTTAAAATGTATGTAATTTGTAGTAAAAAGTTATTATTTTTGTGAAAAACTCATCTTTTTGGTTAAAAATTAAACTATTTGGTTGGAAATTTATCTGTTTTAAGTGAAAATTCAACTAACTCATTGAAACTTGATCTACTTGATTAAAACTTGATTTGCTTTGTTAACAATTTATTTTTTCAGAGATTCTCCTCTTTGGCTGAAAATTTAACTATTTTGTAAAAAAATCATCTTTTTTGTTGAATTCAACTATTTGAATTTTTGTTGCATCAAACATTAATTTTTCAAACTGAAAATGTAAAAATTCCAGTTTTGGTAGAAAATTGATCTTTTTTGGTTAAAAATTCAATGATTTGTTCGAAAGATAATCTATTTTGTCTTGAAAATTTAACAGTTTTGTAGAAAATTAAATGATTTGGTCGAAAATCAACTTTTTATTGAAAATTCTGATTTCTGGTTCAAAATTGAAAAATTGTGTAGATGGTTCGTCTTTTTTTGCCAGTTTGTCTTTTTGCCTTTGTGTTTGAAAATTTAACTATTTAGTTGAAAATTCATCTTTTTTTATTGAAAATTAAACTACTTGATTGAAACTTGACCTACTACTATTTTGTGAAAAATCGTCCTTTTTGGTTGAATTCAACTGCTTAAAAATTCTTTTTTTTTGCGCAATTATTTTTTAAACTGAAAATTGAACGGTTCCATTTTAAGTTGAAAATGTATCTTTTTTAGTTGAAAATTCAATTAATCTCTCTTGATTAAAATTAGGTTTCCTGCTGAAAATTCATTTTTTTCGGTTTAAAATGAAATGGTTTTTCAAAATATTTGACTTTTTAGCTTGAAAAATTAACTCTTTTATTCAAAATTCGTCTTTTTAAGTAGAAAATTAATCTTCTTCGTTAAAAATTGTTTTTTTTTTCTTTGAATTGAACTGGTTGCAAATTTCTTCTTATTTCTGTTAAAAAGTAATTTTTTTAACTGAAAATATAACTATTCCTTTCTTGGTTGAAAACTTATTTTCCTTATTTAAAAATTCATCTATTTGATTGAAAATTCATGTATTCTGATGAAAGTTTAATCATTTTGTTAAAAATTCAACTATATAATTAAAGATATCTTTTTTGGTCGAAAATTTAACTGTTTTGATTAAAATTCGTCATTTTGGATTGAAAATTCATCTTGTACGGTAGAAAAGTCATCTTTCTTGGTTGAAAATTCATCTTTCTGAAATCAGTGTTTAGCTAGTGCCCTTAGTCTTATTACTTTTTAAACCAATTTATTTTTATTTTTAAAAGGAAAGATTAATCTATCAAGGAGCATATCCATTTATAAAAATTTATTTCACTTTTCGAAATTAATCCTTTGAAAGCCATTCATCATCCATATTTTCACTTTGAGCTCACAATATTTTCTGCTTTTTGCAGAATGAATTTGCGTCATAAAAACGGTATGTAAACTGGTGTTTGACAATATAAAAACAAGGTTCGATAAAATACGACCGAATTCAAGGCCTCGACTGGACGATATCAAATTGCTAATAAAAATGAGAAATCTACACCTCCAGCGATTAATAAAGATACTATTATATTTTCTGGATCGATTCGTGTAGAAAAAGTAAAAACATAAAAATATTTTCAATACCAAATTTTTCTTTCACGCTTTGCAACAAAATTCTTGTTGTAATTAAAAAAAAAATTTACAAGTAATTTACAGTCCACTTACAATTTAGAATCCTAGTCCAGTTATTATTTGTTCATACGTGAAAAGTCAAAGCAAAACTAAAGATTCCAGAAAAAAAGCAATTTTTTAGGCTGACTTCAGGAACAGATAGTTATAAATAAGCAACTGTTTAAATAAGCATGTTTGTTACCTTGCATTTTTTATTACCTCACTAAATAAAAAGTAAACAAAAAATTTGAGAGTTCAGAAAAAACCACAACTTTTTAGCGCTTTTCTAAGAAAAGATAGTTATAAACATTAATAAATTATTTAAACAACAATGTTTGTTAACTTGCATTATTTATTATTTTACTAAGTAAAAAGTGGGTAAAATTGAATTTTTTTTAGAAGAAACCGCATATATCTAGCATTAATGAAGAACAAGATAGTTAAAAACAATAATAAATTGTTTAAATAATTATTTTCGCTGAGTTAAAATAATATTAACTCACTCCAAGTAAAAAGTAGACGAATAGTTGACAATTTCAAAAAAACCGCAACATGCTAGCATTATTCAAATTGAATATTATTAACAATAATAATAAATTGTTGAAAAAATGAATTTATTTAACTGGAATTAATTATTCACCTCGCTTTAATCGGAAATTAGACAAGAAGTGGAAAATTTTTGAAAAAAATGCAATTTTCTAGCTAAGAGAATAAAAAAAAATCTAAGAGAATATTATTAACAATAATAATAATTTGTTCAAAAAATCATGTTTGCTAACATCAATTAAATATTTCCTTAATCTAAATGAAAATTGGACGAAAAGTGTGAAATTTTTTTAAAAACCGCGATTTTCTAACTCTATTCTAAGAGAAAATTGCTGAAAAACAATAATAAAATTTTTAAACAATTTATTTAATGTTCTAATTATCAATATAACGTAGAATTTTGTGTATTAGAAACAATTTTTATTTCAAAAACCGCAAAAAAATCATAATTAGCGCCAAAAACTCGCCAAACCCATTTTTTCATTTATGGAGTTTTTTTGGGACCCTATAAAACAAACTTATGGAAGTGATATTCAAGAAAAAATATATAATTTATATTCTATAGCTAATCGTGAATTGAAATTTCGAGTTTTAAATCGATTCACCTAATATTGACGATTCTGAATAAAATCTACAAAAACGTCTTATTTTCTTATGGGAAATACTTGTTGAACTTCATGGGGCTTGCGCCACCTCTAAATATCATATTTTCAATGGGTTTATTTTTTTTTGATAAAAAAAAAATTAATTTTTGTGTGGATTCGAACACGTTTCCGGGCTATATGCATGAAAATTCGTAAAAAAATGTTAAACCACCCTAATGTAAGTTATTAAAAAAAAATTTCTAACAATTTCATGGATTTTGAAAAAGTTTCTTAGTTGAACAGTGATGAAATGATTTGTATTGTTAAATGTTAGGGAATTTCCCCCATTATGAAATAGAAAAATTTTGCGCAAGTTTTTCTATCGATTCAAATAAAAAAGTAATTGGGAAGAAATTTTCTGACAAATAATGGATTGTTACAAGAATGAATTCAACAGGTGGTGTAGAGTTTCACAAGCATTGATGAATTATCGTACACCCCACGATTATATAAACCTGAACGTATGTAATCGACATTTAAAATTTTGTCCAAAAACATGTTTTGGATTCAATTAAATTTTACTTGTTTCCGTGTATTTGAAAAAAATGTGTGTGATAGTGGGGCCACACCGCAGAAGTGAAACTTTATATGTGCTTGGCGCCACATAGAGGAGTACACTAATACAGTGAGGACGCGCATGAGTGCAAAGGAGCTTGCATAATGGTGGAGTAGTGGGGATATCGCATAGTAAGTGAATGCAGAGAGAGAGAGGGGGGAGGGAGAGGGGGAGAAGAAAGAGAGAGAGAGAGCACATACATGCTTTGGTTAGCGTGACAGTAGTGGGGATGTCGAAGCGGAGTCTTCAGAGCAGACAAACGTTCGTACGTTCGATCGTTTTTTAATTCAATCCCGTCCAAAAAGAAGTTTGACTTTAAAAATAACTTATTTATTAAAAATAGAAGAAAGTACATTTTCAATTCTTGTAAATTATACTGAACTAGAAATATTATATGCGCGCAATAGGGCGCAGAAAACATTGCGTTGGCAATTAATAACACACAAATAAAAAAAAAAATTTACTATGTTTCGAATTTTCTAAGTGTACTGTTTGATAACTTTAAAAAATAATAATCATTTGAGAGGCATGGTTTTATTTTTCAAGAAAAATGTTTTTATTTCCTCACAGATTAATGTGGAAAGGGTCTTGAAAAATTAGAAGAGCTATCTCAAACATATTCAATTTTTATGATTTTTCATTCTTTTGAATTGTTTGCAATGGTTCTAAATTCTTTCAAATTCTTTTGAATTCTCTCAACTTCCTTGAAATCAACTGAATGTTTCCCAATTCCCAGATATATCTGAATTTATGTTCTGATTTCTTCGAATTCGTGAAATTTCTTAAATTCTTAGAACTCTCTGAATTCCAAGGGCTTCAAAATAATTCAAAGAATCCAGAGGAATTCAGAAGAATTGGAGGAATTCAAGAAATTTTATGAATTCAGATAATTGAGAAGATTTAAAGGAATTCAGGGGATTTGGAGAATTCGAAAAATTTCAGGAATTTAGAATATACAAGGAATTCAGAATATTGAAGGATTTCAGAGAATTCTGAATATTCAAGGAATTCAGGATATTAAAGGATTACAGGGAATTAAGAGAATTTTAGAGCATTCAGAAAGTTCAAGGAATTTAGGGAATTCAGAATTTTCCAGGAATTCACGGGATTTAGAGAATTCAAGGAATTTCAGGAATTCAGAATATTGAATGAATTCTATGAATTCAGAGAATTCAAGAAATTCAGAAAACTCAAGAATTTCAAGGAATTGAGAGAAATCTAAAAATTTAAGGAATTCAGAGTTTTTCACGAACTGAGGGAATGCAAGGAATTCAGAATATTCAACAAATTCCAGATATTCAAAGAATTCACGAAATTCGCAGAAAGCAGGCAATTCAGAGAATTCAAGCAATTCCGAATATTCAAGGATTTCAGGGAATGTAGAGATTTCAATGTTTTCAGAAAATTTAAGTAATTCGGAGAATTTAGGAAATTCTGGGAATTTGAGGAATTCTGGGAATTTAAGAAATTCAGAAAATTTAAGGAATTTAGAGAATTTAAGGACTTCTGCGAATTTAAGGAATTCTAAGAATTTATGGAATTCTGCGAATTCAAGGAATTCAGAGAATTTAAGAATTTCTGAGAATTTAAGGAATTCAGGGAATCTAAGGAACTCTGAGAATTTAAAGAATTCAGAGAATTTAAGGAATTTAGAGAATTGAAAGAATGCTGAGAATTTAAGAAATTCTGATAATTGAAGGAATTTAAAGAATTCTGAGAATTTAAGGAATTTTGATAATTTAAGGAATTCTGATAATTTAAGGAATTCTGATAATTTAAGGAATTCTGATAATTTAAGGAATTCTGATAATTTGAGGAATTTTTATAATTTAAGGAATTCTGATAATTTGAGGAATTTTGGAAATTTAAGGAATTCTGAGAATTTAAGAAATTAAGAGAATTTGAGGAATTCAGAGAATTTATGGAATTCAAAGAATTTGAGGAATTCAGAGAATTTGAGGAATTCAGAGAATTTAAGGAATTCAGAGAATTTAAGGAATTCTAAGAATTCAGAGAATATAAGGACTTCAGATAATTTAAGGCATTCTGAGAATTGAAGGACTTCTGAGAATTTTAAAAATTCAGAGAATTTAAGAATTTTTGAGAATTCAAGGAATTCAGAGAATCTAAGGAATTCAGAGAATTTGAGAAATTCAGGGAATTTGAGGAATTGAGAGAATTTAGAGAATGCTGAGAATTTAAGGAATTCTGATTATTGAAGGAATTCAGAAAATTCAAGGAATTTAGAGAATTTAAAGAATTTTGAGAATTTAAGGAATTCTGAGAATTTAAAGAATTTAAGGAATGTAAATAATTCTGAGAATTTAAGGAACTCTAAGAATTCGGAGAATACAAGGAATTCTGATAATTTAAGGAATTCTGATAATTTAAGGAATCCTGATGATTTAAGGAATTTGGAGAATTTAAGGAATTCTGAGAATTTAAGAAATGAAGAAAATTTAAGGAATTCAGAGAAGTTAAGGAATTCAGAGAATTTAGGGAATTCAGAGAATTTAAGGAATTCTGATGATTTTAGGAATTTTATTAATTCAGAGAACGGAACGAATTCAGAAAATATTGAGAAATTCAGAGAATTTAAGAAATACAGAGATTTTCACGCATTCAAAGAGTGCAAGAAATTAAAAATATTCAAGGAATTCTCAGAATTGTGAATTAAAGGAATTCAGATTTTTTCAGTAATTCAGAAAATTTAAGGCTTTCATTGAATTTTGAAAAATGCAGGGATTTTAGAGCGTTAAACGAATTCAAGGAACCTCAGGAATACAGAATGTTCCAGGAATTCAGGAATTCAGGGAATTCAGAATATTTGAGGATTTTTTGTTATTTCACCAGTTTTCAGTAATTCAAATCTAAAAAATATTCAATTTGAAGCGTTCTAAATTTGAAAATGACTCATTTTAAGGTTGTGAAATTGATTAATTTTCAGTTCAATTTTTATAGCCTCCAAGACTTTAAAAATGTACTTCAAACGTTTATTCAAGTAATTCAGGAAATTTCATGTTAAAATTAATTATTTATCTAATCGTTGGTCTTCATTTATTTCCCGACTATAAAATAGAATTATTTTCAAAAGATGACATTTTGAAAGATTTAACGATGAAACCAAACCATTTTCAAGGTTTCGATATATGCTTTCAATTCAAGATTGTTTATTCTTAAACGATTTCAGTCTTAAATGATATAATGTTGAAAGTTTGAAGCTAAAAGCTAATGAACAGGATAATTTTTTTTTTTTAAGAATTTTGAACGATTTAAAAAAGTGGAAAGTCATAAAACTTTTATACTATTTGAAATCATTCTAAATTTTATATATAATACACTACTGAGGTTAAAGACTTCACTCATGCTTGTAATGAAACAATTATAATTGTAATAGATTTTAACAATAAAATTATTTTTACTAAAACTAAGATTAGAAGCCATAAAGGTTAAAGGCTTTTTCTTTATTCCAAGTATTTTAGTACATGAAAAAAATATCATTTTTTATACTTATGTATTTCTAAACTATAAAATCTTTAAATAATAAAACGAACGAATTAAAAAAAAACAGGAATAAAAAACAAAAGCATCTCTGCGAACTAAGGATTTTTCTTCCAAACCAGGACAAAGGTCAGAAAAAAGAACATTTTCTCCTTCCAATACAGAAAAAAAATCACAAAAAAGAATCCTTCCCACCATTCAAGTCAGAATAAATGTTCAAGATTTCTTTCCATTTTATTTGATTCCGGGTTTGGAAAGAACTCTGATTCAATAAAAATAAAAATTAAAGAATATGATCATTAAAGATTCCCTCTTCCAAACTAGAAAAAAATACAATAAGAAAAATATTATTCCCTTCTTCCAACCCCCATACAATATCTTAGAACACAATAAAAAGATTTTAGGTTTTTGCAATTTTAAATTTAAGCTTCTAATAATTACCCAATTTATAACTTCAAATCTTTTGTTGATACTTCGGAAAAATATACCACTCAAATATTATTTTTGAAAAGAGTAATATTTGTGAATTATGATTAAAAAAAGCAAATCTTTAATTTAAACCAAAACATATTAATTTTAAACAAAAGAGTTGCATTTCTAACAAAAAAGGATTAATTTTTTACTAAGAAGATTAATGTTCTACCAAAAAGACGACTTTTCAACAACAACAAAATCCATTTTTAACAAAAATGTTGAATTTGGAAGCTAAAGAGACAAATTATATATAAAACAAATGAGTTTTCAATCCTTAAATATCATTTTCCAACAAAAAAGTTAATTTTCAACCAAATAGTTGCATTTTCAACATAGAATATGTATTTGCAACACAAAAGTTCATTTTCAATCAAATAGTTCAATTTTCTAACAAGTTGTAAAAATTTGATGACAAAAAGACGAATTATCTACAGAAAAAGTAAATTTTCTACCCGAATATATGAAGTATTTAATAAAAAAGTTAATAATTTACCAAATAGATCAATTTTCTACCAAATAGTTAAATTAAGTTAAAAAAAGTTAATTTAATAAAAAAAGAGAAAAAGACATTCTTAGTTTAAAAAAATGTATTCTTAACCAAAACAAACGCATTTTCAACAAAAATAGTTAAATTTTCAACTAAAATGATTGATTTTAAAAATAAAAGTGTTTGTCTCGGGACGTACGGTAGAGGTGAAACTTTGAAAGAATCTTCAAGTGGAACTTACTGTTGGCATACAAATTCCATGTATGTATGTATGTATGTATACCCTTAAGCCATTTCCCTTTCAAGGTAGGCGTGACACTACCCGATTCGGGTAGTGTTTCTAGGTGGATAGTTTTCTTGTAGTTATAAATAACTACAAGTTTGGGCTCACCACACCCATAATATGCCAACAGCAAACAGTATTCTTGAATGGTCACCCATCCAAGTACTAACCGCGCCCAACGCTGCTTAACTTCAGTGATCTGACGAGAACTGGTTTTTTCAGCGTGGCATGGCCATGAATTCATTGAATTCCATGAAGTCATTGAATTCTATGAATTCTTCGAAGTCCAGGAATTCATTGAATTCTATGAATTCCTTGAAGTCCATGAATTCATTGAATTACATAAATTCCTTGAATTCTATGAATTCCTTGACTTTTATGAATTTCTTGAATTCTATGTATGTATGTATACCATTAAGCCATTTCCCTTTCAGGGTAGGCGTTACACTACCCGATTCGGGTAGTGTTTCTAGGTGGATAGTTTTATTGTAGTTATAAATAACTACAAGTTTGGGCTCACCACACCCATAATATGCCAACAGCACACAGTATTGTCGAATGGTCACCCATCCAAGTACTAACCGCGCCCAACGCTGCTTAACTTCAGTGATCTGACGAGAACTGGTTTTTTCAGCGTGGCATGGCCGTTGGCCATATGAAATATTAGTAAATAATTTTAATATAAATATGAATTCCTTGGCCTATGAATTTTATGAATTCTATGAATTCCTTGAATTCTATGAATTCCTTGAATTCTATGAATTCCTTGAATTGTATGAATTCTATGAATTTCTTCAATTCCTTGAAATCAATGAATTCCATGAATTCCATGAATACCATTAAATCCGTGAATTCCATGAATACCATTAAATCCGTGAATTCCGTGAATTTCGGGAAATGCGTGAATTCTGCGAAATCCGTGAATTCCACGAATTCAGTGAAGTCTGTGAATTCCGTGAATTATGCCAATTTCACGAATTACTTGAATTCCATGAATTCCTTGAATTGATTCTAATGGGCCCAAGTGGGGAACCATACATAACAATTTTGTGAGGCTCTTCACTTAGGGTGATCGCTAGAGAGATTGATCAGCAACCTGGGTCGGAGCAGTGTTGCGGAATAAACGTGTCATTTAAAAAATAACACGAGAACTCCAGATCAATCTAAAATATCTATACCTAACACCTATACACCTATCTACTTTGCACCTATATACCTATCTAACCTATACCTATATACTCTATACCAACACACCCATATACCCAATACTATCTTCCAACCGAGCAAGTCACGCCTACCCCGAAAGGGAAATGGCTTAATGGTATAATAATAATAATATAATAATTGAATTCCATGAATTCCTTGAATTCCATGAATTCCTTGAAGTCCATGAATTCCTTGAATTCTATTAATTCCTTGAATTCCTCGAATTCTATGAATTTCTTGAATTCCATGAATTCTATGAATTCCTTGAATTCCATGAATTCTATGAATTCCTTCAATTCCTTCAATTCCTTGAAAGCAATGAATTCCATGAATTCCATGAAATCCGTGAATTCCGTGAATTTCGGGAAATGCGTGAATTCCGCGAAATCCGTGAATTACACGAATTCAGTAAACTCTGTGAATTCTGTGAATTATGTCAATTTCACGAATTACTTGAATTCCTTGAAATAATTGAATTTCATGAATTCCATGAATTCCTTGAATTCTATGAATTCCTTGAATTCCTTGAATTCCATGAATTCATTGAATTACATAAATTCCTTGAATTCTATGAATTCCTTGACTTTTATGAATTTCTTGAATTCTATGAATTCTATGAATTCCTTGAATTCTATGAATTCCTTGAATTGTATGAATTCCTTGAATTCTATGAATTCCTTGAATTGTATGAATTCCTTGAATTGTATGAATTCCTTGAAATCAATGAATTCTACGAATTCCATAAATTTCATGAATTCCATGAATTCCATTAATTCCATGAATTCCATGAATACCATTAAATCCGTGAATTCCGTGAATTTCGGGAAATGCGTGAATTCTGCGAAATCCGTGAATTCCACGAATTCAGTGAAGTCTGTGTATTCCGTGAATTATGTCAATTTCACGAATTACTTGAATTACTTGAATTCCATGAATTCCTTGAATTCCATGAATTCCTTGAATTCCATGAATTTCTTGAATTCCATAAATTCCTTGAATTCCATGAATTCCTTGAATTCCATGAATTCCTTGAATTCCTTGAATTCCATGAATTCCTTGAATTCCATGAATTCCTTGAATTTCATGAATTCCTTGAATTTCATGAATTCCTTGAATTCCATGAATTCCTTGAATTCCATGAATTCCTTGAATTCCATGAATTCCTTGAATTCATTGAACTCCATGAATTCCTTGAAGTCCATGAATTCCTTGAATTCTATGAATTCCTTGAATTCTGTGAATTCCTCGAATTCTATGAATTTCTTGAATTCCATGAATTCTATGAATTCCTTTAATTCCATGAATTCTATGAATTCCTTGAATTCCTTCAATTACTTGAAAGCAATGAATTCCATGAATTCCATGAAATCCGTGAATTCCGTGAATTTCGGGAAATGCGTGAATTCCGCGAAATCCGTGAATTCCACGAATTCAGTAAACTCTGTGAATTCTGTGAATTATGTCAATTTCACGAATTACTTGAATTCCTTGAATTAATTGAATTCCATGAATTCCATGAATTCTATGAATTCCTTGAATTCTATGAATTCCTTAAATTCTACGAATTCCTTGAATTCTATGAATTCCTTGAATTCTATGAATTCCTTGAATTATATGAATTCCTCGAATTCTATGAATTCCTTGAAATCCATTAATTCCTTGAAATTAATTAATCCCATGAATTCCATGAAATCCGTGAATTTCGGGAAATGCGTGAATTCCTCGAATTCTATGAATTCCTTGAATTTCATGAATTCCTTGAATTCATTGAATTCCATGAATTCCTTGAAGTCCATGAATTCCTTGAATTCTACGAATTCCTTGATTTTATGAATTCCTTGAATTCCTTGAAATCAATTAATTCCATGAATTCCGTGAATTCCGTGAATTTCGGGAAATGCGTGAATTGCACGAATTCTGTGAGCTCTGTGAATTCCGTGAATTCCAATGTTTTCATGAATTCCATCAATTTCGTGAATTTAATTAATTCTATTCTATGAATTCTATGAATTCCGTGAATTCCTTGAATTCCACAATTTCCTTGAATTCCACGATTTCCTTGAATTCCACAAATTCCTTGAATTCCACGATTTCCGTGAATTCCATGATTTCCTTGAGTTCCACAAATTCCTTGAATTCCCGAATTTACAAGTAATTTAATAAATAATTTTTATTCAATTATTAATGTGATTTCAGATATTTCCTATTTTCGTCCAAATATAAAGATACCAGGTCAAAGTTTATTAACAAATCATTTTTCTACCAAAAACGAAATGGAACAAGAGTTTCAGTCTGGTTCCTGTTTTTAACCAGGAATATTAATTGTCTAAAAATGGAATAGTTCAATGTAAAACAAAAAGATGAATCTTTAACATCAAAATAAAAAATTTAACCAAATAGTTCAAGTTTCAATCAAGTGGTTGAATTATTGACCAAACAAGATGACTTTTCAACAAAATAGTTGTATTTTCAACAAAATAATTAAATTTATAACCAAATAGCGGAATTTTTGAACCCAAATGAGAAATTAAAAACCAAAAGTATAGTAGTACACTTTTCAACCAAAAATAATTAGATTTTTTTTGGGTTTGATTAATTCAGCTCGCATTTGAGCGATAAAGCAAGAAAAAGGGAAAGTTTTTAGAAAATAGGGTGAAAAAGAAGAATTCTTTAAAAATGAGAAAAAGAGGGGAATAGGGAAAAGGGAAAAGGGTGTTGAGTTCGAAATATGAAAATGATGTTCAAAATTAATGATTTATTTTTGAACTGTACCGTTGCAGGGCCATCTTTCGAAAAATTCACAAACTTTGTTCGTAAAGTTACTTTCACCCCCCCCCCCCCCACACACAAACACACCCCCTGTTTCCAACCTAGACTAAGGATGACCTTTAGGAAAACGCATACTTTTTGGGAAGGGATTGCGATTAAATTAGTAAATGTTTGAAAAAGAAAAGTGAATTCAAGACATTTTCAAAATTTCCTTCAACTTTTGGCTCAGTACCTGAAATCTGTGGGCAGCCGAATTTCGCAAACTGCAGGGGAAAATTAGAGAATAAAAATAAACGAGAACGGATGGAAAAAGCTGAAAAAACGGGACGCTTTGTAATCCGAGAAAATTGGAAGATTTACTGAATCTAATATAAATCTTTTTTATTTTTAAAGCGGGCCAATAATTCTCCATGTTTCTTCACTTAATGGACAATAGGGTGGGTAGAAAATAAATCCTATCTAATTTACCATTGTTTTCGGAGATTTTTTTTAACACGTTTCCAAAATGAGGAGAATTATTTGAGCTACATGAGAACTTTTTAGTGACAAAAATGCATTAGAAAAAAAATCCCCAAGACCCATGCAGACACATGCTCAGAAAAATGTTTACACTACAAGTTATAAAGATAAGTTCATAAAATGCCAAAATCAAAAATTTAAAAATTCACTGTATTGCCAATTTTGATTCCTGGGTCTTGGGGATTTTTTTTCTAGTGTATTTATATGTTTGAAAAACCCACACATTTTCAAAAAAATGTTTAAACGACCAGTTATGAAGATAATATCACAGAATACCAAAATCAAAATTTTGAAAATTCGCTGTATTGCCGATTTCGATTCCTGGGTCTTGGAGATTTTTTTCTAATTCATTTTTGTAACTAAAAAGTTTTCATGTACCTTAAATAATTCTCTTCCTATTTGCAAACGTGTTAAAACATTTTTTTGAAAAAAATGGTAAATTAAATAGGAATTATCTCTCCGAAAATGATAGATTAAAGTCTGAAAAATGAAGCGGGGCTAAAGCTTTACTTTTTACTCCCTAGAGAGTAAAAAGTACTTTTTACTCCCTAGGGACTGAAAAGTGACGTCAGAGGTGAATAATGAAAAATGAACATCTATGAGCTCGCATTTTACGATTATCAGCTCACTCACGGTAGGAACTGCGAAAAAATTTTGGTTGCAGATAATAGAATTTTTCGGTTATTTATGAAAAGTTACCATATATAACTGATCAAATTGTCGTAAATTACCGTCAATTACCGAAAATTTTCATAAATTTCCGGAAATTTATGAAAATTTTTAAAAATGAATTTAGGGTAATGTATGGTAAGTTACCATATTTACCGGTAAAATTACCATAAATGACAGACAATTTTCATAAATTTCCGGAAATTTATAAACATTTTTTAAAATTAATTCTGGGTAATTTATGGTAATTTACCATATTTACCAGTAAATCTACCATTAATGACCGAAAATTTTCATGAATTTCCGGAAATTTATGAATATTTAAAAAATTAATTTGGGTAATTTATAATAAGTTACCATAGTTCTCTGTAAAATTACTATGAAAGACCGTAAATTTCCATAAATTTCCGGAAAATTATGAAAATTTTTAAAAATGAATTTAGGGTAATGTACGGTAAGTTACCATATTTACCTGTGAAATTACCATAAATGACCGAAAATTTTAATAAATTTCCGGAAATTCATGGACATTTCTAAAAATGAATTTCGGGTAATTCATGGTAAGTTATCATATTTACCGGCAAAATTACCATAAATGACCGAAAATTTTCATAAATTTCCGAAAATTGATGGACATTTTTAAAAATAAATTTCGGGTAAATCATGGTAAGTTACCATATTTACCGGCAAAATTACCATAAATGACCGAAAATTTTCATAAATTTCCGAAAATTTATGGACATTCAAAAAAATGAATTTCGGCTAATTCATGGTAAGTTACCATATTTACCGGCAAAATTATCATAAATGACCGAAAATTTTCATGGATTTCCGGAAATTTATGAATATTTAAAAAATTAATTGGGTAATTTATAATAAGTTACCATATTTCTATGTGAAATTACTATGAATGACCGTAAATTTCCATAAATTTTCGCAAATTTATGAAAATTTTTTAAAATGAATGTTGGGTAATGTATGGTAAGTTAACAAATTTACCTGTGAAATTACCATAAATGACCAAAAATTTTCATAAATTTCAGGAAAATGGAAATTTTTAATAATGAATTTTGAGTAATTCATGGTAAGTTACCATATTTACCGGCAAAATTACCATAAATGACAGACAATTTTCATGAATTTATGAAAATTTAAAAAACTGAATTTTGGGTAATTTATGGTAAGTTACCATATTTATCAGTAAAATTACTATAAATTATCGAAAATTTTCATAAATTTCCGGCAATTTATGGACATTTAAAAAAATGAATTTCGGGTAATTCATGGTAAGTTACCATATTTACCGGCAAAATTATCATAAATGACCGAAAATTGTAATGGATTTCCGGAAATTTATGAATATTTAACAAATGAATTGGGTAATTTATAATAAGTTACCATATTTCTCTGTGAAATTACTATGAATGACCGTAAATTTCCATAAATTTCCGCAAATTTATGAAAATTGTTTAAAATGAATTTTGGGTAATGTATGGTAAGTTAACAAATTTACCTGTGAAATTACCATAAATGACCGAAAATTTCCATACATTTCAGGAAATTAATGGACATTCTTAAAAATGAATTTTGAGTAATTCATGGTAATTTACCATATTTACCGGCAAAATTACCATGAATGACAGACCATTTTCATGAATATCCGGGAATTTATGGAAATTTAAAAAAATGTATTTTGAGTCATTTATGGTAAGTTACCATATTTACCAGTAAATCCACCATAAATGACCGAACATTTTCATGAATTTCTGCAAATTTATGAATATTTAAAAAATTAATTTGGGTAATTTATAATAAGTTACCATATTTCTCTGTGAAATTACTATGAATGACCGTAAATTTCCATAAATTTCCGCAAATTTATGAAAATTTAAAAAAATGAATTTTGGTTAATGTACGGTAAGTTAAAAAATTTACCTGTGAAATTACCATAAATGACCAAAAATTTTCATAAATTTCAGGAAAATGGAAATTTTTAAAAATGAATTTTGAGTAATTCATGGTAAGTTACCATATTTACCGGCAAAATTACCATAAATGACAGACAATTTTCATGAATTTATGAAAATTTTAAAAAATGAATTTTGGGTAATTTATGGTAAGTTACCATATTTATCAGTAAAATTACCATAAATGATCGAAAATTTTCATAAATTTCCGGAAATTTATGGATATTTAAAAAAATTAATTTGGGTAATTTATAATAAGTTACCATATTTCTCTGTAAAATTACCATGAATGAACGAAAATTTCCTCAAATTTAGAGACATGTCTAAATTGAATTTTGTGCAATTTATGGCAAGTCAACGTAAATCACCTCTAAAATTACCGTAAATTACCAAACATTTCCGGAAATTTTTTCATTAAATTTTTCATATTTGGAATAAGTTAACATAAATTTCATGCTTCTTCACTGAAAATCTAACATGGACTTAAATCATAACTGTATTTCGAGAAATGTCTGAAATCATCCATTTCTAAAAAAAAATATCGTATGCGCCAAGGGAGAGGCACTTTTTCCTCCTAGGTGCATAATATACTATTTTTAGGACCCCAATACTGCCGTGATTTGGAAAAACACCGTTAACTGCAAAAAATCGAAAAATGAGTTTTTTATATCGTTGGAATCGTGAAAAAAGATACACCTGATTATTAAAATAATGTTTTCAAATTGTTCATAACTTTAAAAATAATTATTGCATAATTTTTGGAAAACACCGTTAACTGCAAAGATTGGCGAGTTGTGATTTGATAGAGAGCCGTAACTGACCGTTAAATGCAGGCGTAAATCAGAGACGACTAAATACGTGACGTCAAAATTAGAGAAAACGCCGTAACGGACAGTTACGGACTTTACCAGAATTATTGGACGGCGATTTCGAGCCTTCGTGATTTCGGAGAGGTCCGTAAGTGCTTACGGCGTTCTCCGGAATCATCGAACCCCGAGAAAAAAGGTTTGTGATTCGAGAAACGCCGTAACTGCACTTATTATTATTAGTTATTATATTCTTTTGCCGTGAACGGCGTTCTCTCAAATCACGGCAGGCCTATTTCTGAGGTCCGTAATTCGAAGAGAGCCGTAACTGCCCGTTACGGCGTTTTCTCGAATTTCAGCATCCCAATCAACACCGTTAACGGCATTTTAGATAATTAATCAACATTTTTCAACAATTTTTCTTGTAAAAATGAAAAGATTGTATGCAAATTAGTCAAGAACAACAACAAAAAATGCAGAAAATGAATAAGAATCCGCGATACATGCGAATAAAGATTCGAACAGTTTTCGTTGATTTTCTCGGCTTCGTTCATTTTGCAGTTAACGGTGTTTTCCCAAATCACGGCAGCATACGCTACTTTTCCGAGTTGTAGCGATTTCGAATTCCAAAAGTATTTATTTTCACCACCCTAATGGGCAATCTGTAAATTTTTATTAAATGCGAGATTTCTTTTAACATTGCGGTCGTTTAAAATCCAGTTAGGGTAAGCCTATGTGTAGCACAATTTGTCCACGTAGGGACTATTTCTTTTCATTAGGAAAGAGCCTCGAATGACATCGAAGACAAATTAGCTCAATGGAGATTCTGGCGCCTAGTCGAGATTCTGACGCCCAGTCCTGATTCTCTGTCCTCTCAGTAATTACATCAGGAATATTGTCGGGTCCCCACTGATTAAACCGAATGAGCCAATTCAATTCGTTATTTCCGCGTTACCTCGATTTCTCTCCTGACTTTGCGAATGAAACCTATAATCCAGGGAGAGTCATAATTTTTATGATCTATGGAATTGAATGCAACCCTTTATTTATCCACCCTGGTGGAAAAAATTGTGAAAACAACTGTAATTTTTTATTAAAATGTGTACTTTTTTGTAAAAAATTATACAAAATTTAACAATAAAATACAGCTAATTACAAATAGCTATTTTTTCTTGTATTTTCTTGTAGAAAAGTAAAAAATTCACAATGCGCCCAATGCGGCCCTGATCATGGCTACTGTTGTGGTCCTGGTCGGGGCCACATCGGGCTACCCTCTGTTAACTCATAGTTAGTTTAAAAATTAGAATTAATTATATTTAAAATTACTCCCTGTCTTAATTAGTGAATATTCAACTAATTTTCATTTCAGTGACTAACATAAAGTTAATTAGTTAAAATTAACTTCTCATATGCAAAGAATATAAGAAACGAGAAAAAACTAAAAGATGCTTAAATTCATTTGAACAAAATGTCTAAAAATGTATGTTTACGTACGCATTAAATTAGTTAATTAATTTACAATTATCAAGTTAGTATTATTTATTGCAGGTATCTTTTTAATCTGTTTGGAGTTTATACTTATTTAGATTTGAATTTGCCGCGCTAATCTCGAATGTATTCGATTAGTCTTCCGTTCGATTATTTGGCAACGAACGGATGAAGGGAAGACAACTTTGTAAAAGTGACGAACAGTAAACAGATAAACCGGTAAAGTCATCTGGATAAATCGCTTTAAATAATTCTCAATTCACCTCGTTAATCATTTACTCAAAGTTTTTAAACCGGGGTGAGGTGTTCATATCAAACTAGAATTATCCAGCTCTCTAAGATTTCCGACAGTGAACTTTGAGAAAGCGTCGACAACTTTTTGGCATTATAACCTCACTTTTATATACTTTGCTCCACGTGCCAAAAAACTTTTCAATCAAATTGTCGAATTTTTAAACAAAAAACATTAAAGTTCAATCAAATATTAGAATTTTCAAGAAGAAGAACAAATTTTTCAGAAAGATTCTTGATCAAAAAAGTTTATTTACATCTAAAAAAGCTAACTTTTCTACAATGAAAGCTGATTTTTCAACAAAAGAGTAAAGTTTTTAAGCTGAAAAGTCTAATATTATAGAAAACAGTGACTTTAAAATAAATAAATAGATACATTTTTAACAGAAAAGATCATTTTCAATAGAAAAGATAAATTTTTAATAAGCTAGTTGTATTATCAACCAAAAAGTTGAACTTTTAACAAACAAGAATAATTTTATACCCATAAGGATATGACGTTCTAACAAAAAATATGAATTTTCTACCAAATCGTTGAATTTTCAACCAATAAGTTAAATTTTCAACAAACAAGGTTAATTTTCTACCCCAAAAAGACGACTTTTCAACCAAATTCTTAAATTTCATACCAAATAGTCGAATTTTGATCTCGTAAACTGAAAATGGAATAGTTAAATCTTCAGATAAAAACTTTGATAAAAAATTAACTTTGAGCATAAGTACCAATTTTCAACAAAATTCTCACATTTTTAACCAAAAAGGATACATTTTCGACCAAGAAGATTAATGTTCTATGAAAAAAGATGAATTTTCAACAAAATACATGAATCTTACGACAAGTTTCAGAATATTTTTCAAAATATTTATATAATGTTTAATATTCTTAATTAATTGTTCACTCTTTTATTAAATAAATTATATTTTAATAATATTCTCATAAATAAAAATTAGAAGAGGCCTGTTCAGGGCCAGATCGGGCCTTCCTTATGGATACCCCAGTCAGGCCCTGATCGGATTAGGCGTTTCATTTCGAGTCTGGCCCTAACTGGGATACCCGATTGGGGCCAGATCTGGCCCCGACCAGGGCCACTCTAAAATTTCTGCACGGGTTGACGTTATTAAATCGCTTTCATTTTTACGTAAATTATTGTAGAAAATTACAAATCTTTACAAAAAAATACAAGATTTCACAAAAGTTGAAACATTGGGAAACTGTACTTGAAATTATGTTTTGTATACTGGTAGTTTATTGTAGATTATTAAAAAAAACAATAATTGACTTTGCAGGACTACTCTGAATCTGTTCAAAATTAACCAAGTTACAGATTTTAACGAAAAAAAAAAGAAATTTTTCACTTTGAAAGCCTCAGTAGTTAAACAAATGTTAAAGTTCAACTGAATTTCTATAAACTATCCTTAATTTAAAAATAATTTAAAAAACTAAACGCTCTTATTTAATTCCAAATCATATGCAAATATTATTTCCATCTGAATTATTTCATTTTTATCCAATTAAATTTGAAATTTTTCAATTAGGGCAGACATTTTTTTGCATATTTAGCAATATTTTACTTTTCATTTAAAATGAGCGATTATAATTCAAACATTAAAAACTAAACAATTTTAAACAGAATTATTCAAAATAGAAAGCCTTGAATCGTTAATACTCTAGTGTTAAATTAAAACTTTCAACGTTACAAGTTTAATTAATATATTAGACCAATTTTCAATATGTAACTGGAATTATTGAACTTTTAATGTATACATAACAATTATTAATTTGGACACAATTTGAGTTAGTTTAAGAGATATTTACAAGTTTTGAAAAGATCGAAACAATTTTTATGATCTATGGAATTGAATGCAACCCCTGGTAGAACAAATTTTCACAAGAAAATACACCATTTCTACAACTGTAATTTTTTGTTGAAATTTGTACTTCTTTTTTAAATGTACAAAATTTAAGAATAAAAGGCAGTTAAATACAAATAGCTAATTTTCTTCTTGTATTTTCTTGTAGAAAAGTAAAAAATTCACAATAAAGTACAAGTTTCTATAGTTTAAAAATTTGTATAACTTTTTATTTATATATTTTTCACTTTGTCGTGAAAGTCAACAAGGCATTACAGAAAACAAGAGAATTTTACATTTTTTTTCAATTTGGGTATTTGACGTTATCAAATCGCTTTCATTTTTACGTAAAGTATTGTAGAAAATTACAAATCTTTACAAAAAAATACAAGATTTCACAAAAGTTGAAACATTGGCAAACTGTACTTAAAATTATGTTTTATATACTGGTAGTTTATTCAGGCCTTACAGACCGGTCCCTATGTCCCCTACTGTACCCTATATTCAGTAGAGGTCCCTAAAGTACCCTAATTTCAAGATTTGGTCCCTGTGGTACCCTATTTGCAGCCCATAATGGCTGCCACACAGTCACTAGTAGTCACTTTTTTTCTCAAATCACTTTTCAGTTATTTTTTTAAGATATAGCCACTATAGTCACTTTTCTTTGAATAAATAACTCATGGGTTAATCACCATTCAATATATATTCTATACCTATTTCCAAATTTTCTTGAATTATTTTGAAATATTTTAGGGTATTTTTAAAGATTCCGAAAAATTTTGAATAGATTTCAATAACCTGAAGGGATTTTTAAGATTTTAAGGTCTTTTTAAAAATTCTAAGGAATTTTCAAGAGCTTTTAAAAGTTCCAAGGGATTTCAAAAGATTTAAAAGAATTTTAAATATTTTAGGGGATTTTAAAAGATTCCAAGGATTTCTACTATTATTATTATTAATTTAAAGGGATTTCAAAGCGCTTGAAATATATTAGGATAAAGAATTTTCTAGAATTTCGGAAGAAATGGAACGATTTTACAGGACCTATAAGGTTCTAAGATATTTTAAAAGATTTCTTCTTCTTTAATCATTTTTCCAGTATTTCAGGAAATATCATCAGATTTCATAGAATGTCACGAGATTTTATAATATTTTAGTGAATTTTAAAGAATTTACTCACGAGAAGTGCGGTATTTTGCAGGGTTTCAAAGATTTGAAGAGATTTGAAATTATTTTTTGGAATTCACCCTGAATTCTTATTAATTTATCCTGAATACTTTTAATTCTTTAGAAGTCTTTTGAATTTTTTGAATTTTCTTGAATTCTTCTAAATTTACTTAATTCTACTTAATTCAATGGATTACATTTTTTTAAATTTCTGTTTACTTGATCCTGAGGATCAATGAAAAAATGATCAAAGTATTTTAAATATTTGAAGTTATTTTTTCAAATACAATATTCAAGGGTATTGTAAAAGATTGCCAGGCTTTTTCAAGGGCTCTAAAAAGTTTTAAGGGATTTCAAAAGATATTATAAGGTTTTAAATATTTTAAGAAATTTCAAAAGATTCCCAGACATTTTTTATTTATTTCAATAGTTTCAAGGGATTTCAAAGTCTTTGAAATATTTTAGGGTATCTTAAAAGATTCCAATGCATTTTCAAGAGATTTAAACCATTTTAAGGGATTTTAAAAATTTGCATGCGGTTTTGAAGAATTTCCTACAATTTCGGAAGATATGGAAGAATTTTACAGGACCTGTAAGGTTATAGGATATTTTAAAAGATTCTAAGGGATTTTATAAGATTTTCGAAGATTTCAATGACTTTTTGACATTTTAAGACCTCTGAAGGTATTTTAATAAATTTTCCACGATTTCAGAAAGTATCATCAGATTTCATGTAATTTCATAATGGATTTCGAAGAATTTATTCACAAGAAGTGAGGGATCTCGTAGGGTTTCAAAGATTTCGAGAGATTTTCAAATATTTTTGGAATTAATTTGGACTTCGCTCTGAATTATTATTAGATTATCCTGAATTATTTTTAATTCTTTTGAATTCTTCTAAATTCACTCGAGTCTACACAATTCAGTGGATTCTTAAAAAGTTTTGGTTTCATTCATCTTGGAAGTATTTAAAACTCATTTCAAACTTACTCAATTCAATGAATTTTTTCATATTCTTGAATTCTTTTGAATTCTCTCTAAATTCACTCAAATTTAATTTGAATTCTTTTGAATTGTTTTGTAGTCATTAGACACTTTTTTGGTTAGAAATTAATGGGGTATCAAAGATTTGATGAGATTTGAAATTATTTTTTTGGAATTCACCCTGAATTCTTATTAATTTACCCTGAATTATTTTAAATTCTTTGGAATTCTCTTGAATTTTTGTAATTCACTTAAATTGTTGTGAATTTACTCAATTCTACCTAATCAGTGGATTTTGTTGAATTTGTATAAGTTTCTATTCAATTGGTCCTGAAGTTTTTTAACCTCACCTTGAATTCTTAGGCATTTCATTAAATTCTTTCGAATTCCCTCGAATTTTTCTAAGCTCATTTCAAAGTTACTGAATTCAATGAAGTTTTTTCATATTTTTAAATTCTTTTCAATTCATTTGAATTTTTTTTAATCCATCTTGAATTTTTATGAATTTCATTCAATTATGCAAGATGTTATATACGAATCAATTTTTTCTAGGAATCTGTATTATCATCGGAGATGGTAACGATTGATCCAAA
>CAKNYM010052642.1:158058-186251 GCA_932195095.1 Andricus curvator | reverse complement strand
TTAATTTTTAATTTTTAATTTTTAATTTTTAATTTTTAATTTTTAATATCTTAATTTTCAATCTTGTTGAGACATTTAAAAAATATTTAGATGAAAATATTAAATTCAAAGTAATATTTACATTCTTTTCGATACACTGAATGAAAGAAAATAGTTAATCTCGTAATTTTTTTTTTAAATCCATATCGAGGCATGTAATGGCATTTGATTACATAAAGCTATGAGCTTTTCCAAACAATAAAACTCAGAAGCACGCGACTTTAAAATTGCAAAGTATTTTATTGGTTCTAATACATACATGCCTGCGACAAAGTGCTCTTCACACACACACACACACACACACACACACACACACACACACACACACACACACACACACATATCAACAGTTCTAATTTTATTTGCACTGTTTCACACATGTTTGTAAAATGGCCTCAATCAGATAAATCTTCATATAACATAAAAATAATACCTGCATTTTTACTTTTATATCTACTAATTAACCAAATTACGACAGAGCTTACAAATCAAAGCACACGTTGATATTATTCCACTTTTTATCACACTACATTAAAAAAAAAATTCTTTAACCGTAAAAAACTGTTTTCTTGGATATACATGAAAATTTTGTTGGATCAAACAAATTTTGGTTGATTCAAAAAAATATTTGATTGCCCCAGCCAAATTTTCATATTGAATGAACCAAATACTCCATCTATCAAAAAATTTCGTTAAAACAACGAAAAAATTTTGTTGGCTGAACCAAATATTTTGTTACATTTTCAGCCTGATAAGAAGGTATTGGTTTTATGTAAAATTTGACTTAGTCGGTTTTCATCAAATCAGATTGGATTGTGCTTTGGCACACTTTTTTAAGGCCTAAAAAGAAAGAACATTTCCGTTAACCAGCTATTTTGGATAAAAATTCAAAAAGTTGATGCATTTTCAAAATTTTTAAGACCATTTTTTTCAAGATTTGAAAAATCTATGTACGGCTATTCATAGTTCTTGGAAATTTTAATAATTTATCTCAATGACTTTTTTCGATAAAAAATAAATTATCAGAGTTATAGCATTTTCAAAATCCAAAAAAACAAACGAAAATGAACATTTTAAGCCAAACAACGCACGATATGAAAAAAAAGTTAGGGAAAGAAAAAAGTTGCTTTTTGAAAGCTCTATAAGATTATCGTAACAGCTTTTTGAATTTTTTCGAAACATCGAAAATTCCAATTTTGATCGCACAAAAAATAATGAAAAATCCAACATTCCATTTTGCGGTCGAACTATGCAAGATATGAAAAAAATAAATCAACAAAAATTGCGCATCCAGAAAAGATCTACAAATTTATTTTTAAATCACTTTTTCATAGGACACGTGGTTTTTGCTTTATTAATAGTTTCTCACCAAAAAAGAGCTTGCCATCGAATTCCAACATCTTCAATAATCTATTAAGAAGGAAAAAATTGTTAATTTTCTAGTTAAAATTAAATTAACTTATTCATTTATCAATTTTAAAATAATTGTTAATCCAACACAATTTTGTAACAAATCTGTTATTTCAAAATTTGATGTCATTTCATCTTATGTATTAAGTGTTAGTAATTTAAATGAATTAATTTAAGTTTTTTAGAATTTTGTTTTCACAGCAATATGTATATTAACGAAATCAAAAATAATTTTCCAAATTCTTTTACAGATGTAAAAAAGTTCATCAGTTTGAACAAGAGAATTAATAATTTAAAAACTAGAGAGTCATATCTTGTCAATTGTAGGTTTCAAAATTTATTACCAAAGAATATTACTAATGCTACTAGGAATGTTAAAAATTTACAAACATTTTAGAAATGCAATTAAATACTTAAAAAAATAATTTAAAAGATAAACAAAGATTGGAAAAAAACTTAAAAATTTAAAAATTAAAAGTAAAGTTCAAGTACCTATCATTATAAATAAACATAAAGACAACTGTGATTCTAAAGATCCTAGGATAATCAATTTTAGTAATGTTGATATTCCAGACAAAGTTAATGACATTTCAAGGTTAGGAAATAAATTTAGTTCTTCATTTTTAACAAACAAAAGCAAAATAATTTTGGATATTGTTAAAGATATAGAGTCATATATTGATTTAATTGAAAATATTGAAGATAGAGATTTATTAAGACACAGAATAATTAATACAGCACATACTTTTTTACAGAATAATAAAATTACACATGTTGATAGAGTCTTAGCACAAAACATTAATAAATGTAATGTAATAATAAATGTGCAGATAAAAGTAACATTACAGTAATTCTTAAAAAGGAATCTTCTAATAAAAAAATGCAAGAATTATTAAATGATACTACAACTTATGAAAAATTAAATGAAAAACCTGAAAAAGAATTAAAAAATAAAACATTTAAATTGTTAAATTCTTGGCGAATTAATGGATATTTAGGTGAAGAATTATTACGCAAAGATATTTTAGTTCATGATACTAACATTCCTAGAATTTATGGATTACCTAAAGTTCATAAACAAAATTGTCCACTTCGACCTGTAGTTTCATTAATAAACTCACCTACTTATAAAATGGCTAATATGTTTAATAGCATTCTTAAAAAAGCATTAATAATACCAAAATATCAAGTAAAAAATTCTTTTGAATTTAAAAATAACATAATTAATAAAACAATTCCATCTGATCATATCATGGTTTCTTTAGATGTATCTTCATTATTTACAAATGTGCCAATTGATTTAGTTATCAAGAGTATTTTAAGTAGATGGATTTATATAAAAAACTATACAGATTTACCTATTGATAAATTTGAAGAAGGAATACAATTTTTAATGGAACAAACAGTATTTAAATTTAATAACAATTTTTGCAGACAAATATTTGGAACACCTATGGGTTCTCCGATTGTTATGTCTCTGATATAATTTTAACTAAATTAACTGAATTGTTATTGTTGTAAGCATGATATTTAGAATATATAAAACAATTTGAAGTAATCAATAATTTTTAACAAAATTTAACTGGAAAATGAAGATTTTTAAGGTAAATATTACAATTACAATTTTTTAACCTCAAAAAAAAAATTTACTTAAATGATATTAATTAAAACTAAAATTAATTTATATATTTACATAGCAATGAAGAAGAGGAATAGGAATATCGAAACGTTGGCTACTGAAAGTGTGCAATAAAGGATTCAACAACTAATCTCCTTTCAGTTGGTCTGAAGTATGTCAAAAAAATACCTATATTATTATTAAAAAAAAGAGCTAAAAATTTGTTATGGATCATTTTTTGATAGGATCGGTAGTTTTTATTTTATTCGTAAGAAACAACCTTGAAAATAAAAAAATTAAATGAATTAACAAAAGTTGCCCTTCCAAAGAAGAATAAGAACTCACCTAAATTTGTCATCAATAATTTTTTGATAGGACGCTTCGTTTTGGTTTTAATCGTACAAATAACATTAAAAAAAAAAAAAAAATTTTTTGAAAAATGACACAAGGTACGAAAAAAATTAATAGATAAAAGTTCTTCACCCAAAAAGGATCTAAAAATTTGTTATTAATAATTTTTAAATAGGACGAGTAGATTTTCTTCCAATCGTAAAAAATAAGATTAAAAAAAATTAAATTTTTGGAAAAACGACAAGAGATATGAGAAATCAAAATTTCAACAAAAAAGTTCATTTTCAACCAAATAGTTAAATTTCCAACCAAAAAAGATAAATTCTTAACGAAAAATTCAATAAAATGTAATAAATAATTGATATATCAACCAAAAAATATTTTTAATGGAAATCAAAACCAGTTGAATTCATGAAAAAAAATAAAAATTTTGAACCAAATTCTTGAATCCACAACCGAAAAAGATTAGTCTTCATTTTCAACCGGTTGTATTTTTAACCAAAAAAGACCACATTTTTTTCAAAATAGACGAATCTTCTTCAAACAATTTTAACTTTTCAACCCAAAAATATGAATTAAAAAAAAATAGGTCGTTTTCATCCAAATAGTCGAATTTTCAACGAAAGATATGAATTTATTACCAAAAAAATTAATTTTCTACCAGAAAAGGCAAATATTTCACGAAATAGTTACATTGTCAACCTAAGAGATTAATTTTCAACTTAAATGTTTAATCTTCAACCATCAAAATAAATGTTTAACAAAGTAGTTCAACCTTTAAGCAAATAGTTGAATTTTCTAAAAAAATAATTAATTCACAACAACACATGTGTTAATTGATAATTCAAATAAAAAATATTTTTAAATTAAATCGAAAGCAGTTGAATTTATCAAAAAAATATGAATTTATAACAAAATACTTGAATCCTCAACCAAAACAAATTAATTTTACCAAAAAAGATGAATTTTCAACCAGGAAGATTAATTTTCTGCCAAAAAAAAATTAATTTTCAACAAAATAGTTACATTTTCAACTAAAGACATAAATTTGTAACTAACGTAATGAATCTTTAACCAGAAAAATAAATTTACAACAAATAAGTCTTATACTGTTAACCAAATAACTAAATTTTTAACCAAAAAAATCAATTATCAACAAAAAATATAACAGTTAATATTTCAACTAAAAATTATTTTAATTTTTAATCAAAAAGAGTTACATTCTTTAAAAAGAGACAAATGTTCAACAAAATAATCGAACCCTCAACCAAAAGAAAAAAAAATAGCTTTTAACCAGTTGCATTTTTAAACAAAAAATATTAAATTTCTACAAAATGAGATAAATTTTCAAACCAAAAATACAAATTCACAATCAAAAAAGGAGAAAAACAAATTTTAATAAACAATAAAAAATTCGAAGAACTATTTATTTTTTAAGTTTATTCGTTTTTAAGATTCTATCAATATAATTTTCCTAAAATGCTTCAGGAAATTCAAAAAGATTTTTGAAGATTTCACATATGTGGAAAAAGTATAATTTTTTCCCCTAGGATTTTACATAATTTTAGGAAAAATTCCATTCAGTTTAAAATACATTTGGGACTTTTAGAAATTTCGAAAATATTTTTAATTATTCGATAAATTTTTGGAAATCTTTTAAAGTTTTAAAGTATTTTCAATATCTTCAAATTTTCTAAAATTCCTACATATATTTTAAACTGACTTGAATTATAATTGAAATTACATGAAAATCTTTCAGATTCTTTTCTGACAATTTAAAAAAATTTAAATGTTTTAAAATCTTTTTAAATATTATCTTGAAATCAATTTAAAAAAAAAGACTTATTTCAAATTTTGCCAGAAATCTTAAGAAAATATGCTTATTATCTTGAAATCTTTCAAAATTCTTGAAAAGACTCTTCTCGAAATCATCAAAAATATACATTTTGTTTACAATTTTTCAAAATCTTCTCAAGATTGGAATTATTTTTCAATATTTTCAAAACATCTAAAACTTCGAAATATTTTTTAAAAGAATTAAAAGTTTTTCGAAATATTTTCTTAAATTCTGCAAAATTCAGAAAATGCCTTAAAATATTCCAGATTTGTTTTACGACATTTTTAGAAATCTTTTGAAACGTTTGGAAATCCTTTCAAATTTTCCTTATAAATTAATTTTTCAAAATAATAAATCAATTGAAGCTTTCCCAGGAATCTTAGGAAATTTTTTTTGTTTTCTTGGAACATTTCAAAATCCTGAAAAGCTTGTACATTTTTAGTTCAAAATCTTCAAAAATCTGTATTTTGCCCTCAAACTTGATTACATATTTTTAGGTTGAAAATTATTTTTGTATCTTTTCAAAATTTCTATGTGTCTCTTAAAATGTCGATAACTTTTTCTAAAATTCCTTAATTATGCAAGCTTAACAAATTTTACTTTAAAATCTTCTATATTCATTTCCAAAATTTCAGCGAATCATCTGCAATTTTTCGAAACAGTTTTCAATTTTTTCTTAAATTTTATTTTTCAGAAATTTAAATTAAATTTTAAATAAAGACTTTTAAATGTTTTCACAACGTCTATTACTTCGAAACAACTTTTAAAATGATCCAAAGTTTTCCGAATTTTTTTAAATCCTGAAAAATAAGAAAAATTGCTAAGGACAACAATATAAATATTTTCTTTTATAAATAAATTTTCAAAATTATAATTCCTCATTTGGAAATTGTGATTTGCAAAATTCCAGAAAATTCAAAAGAAACTGAATTTTCAACCTCTTTTTTGAAAGTTTTTTCATTATTGTTTATTTATTCAATTTATTTTATAACATCTTTTATTTTAGAAGGCACAAGGAAATTAAAACTTTATCATTTATAATTTTGAACTTTTCATTCATAAATTAAATTGTATTTTCTCAAATTTTCAGTGAAAATTCAATTGTACAATATTGAGAATTCTCTAGGCTCCTCTGAGAAAACCAAGAGCTATTGCCCATAAAAAAATTTAATTTATTGCATTCGTATATCATTGGTTTCAATTTCGCAGCTACCTTTGTGATCCCATGCAAATTACTGAAAATGATCCAATAATTTTTTAATGAGATTGTAAAAAAGCGATTGTAGAAGCAATAAAAATTTACTGTTTGATGTTTCTTTCTTGTCTTTATAAAGTAGGATTTTTTTGTCACACTGTAATTTTATTAGCATTGTAAAACTAGCGACCTTACGACCCAGTAGATACATAAAAAGCGCTGAACTTACTTGAACTCTCTCGTTTTTATTTTCTCTAATTTTTTTTTTTCATTAATAATTATTATACTGGTACATTTTTATATTTTATATTAAATAACAATTTAAAAATCCATTATTACAAAATTTTAAATATTTAGTTTTTTAAAATTATTTGAAACGAATTAAACTCAATTAATCATTAAAATACGACAGAATATCGGTTGCTGGATTTATCCTTGTAATAAAAAATAATTCTTTTTTTGTTCACGCGCTTTTTTAATGACGAAATAAATTACACTTAACAATCGAGGAAAAAGATGTTGAGAAGAGGTTTTTATAACTAAAAAACATTTTAAAAAATCAGAAATGTAAAATAAAGATAGTTTATTGCTATTTAAAAAATTAAAAATTATTTGCGTAAAATAAATACAAATATTTCAGGGTTGCTTCTCAAAACAAAAACAATTTTTTTGTCTTTTCTCGGTTAACAATTATTTTTTCAGGTCATCAAAATTTAAAAATTTTAAATTCACAAATTTATAAAACTTTTAATAATATAAAACTAAAAATGAGAAGCCTTTTAATTTCATTCAATAAATAATGTTATTATTGATCAAAGGAAAGAATTTTTTATTTTGAATATTTTTCGGAATTTTCTTAACATAAAAAGAGAGAATTTTTTGTTTTCCATTTTTTTCTGAATTGTGAGAGGTACATTCTTGATTTTTTTTTATTTCCATTGAGTTTCAAGGGAGGCAATTTTGGTTTTTAATTTATTTCTGAATCGGAAGAGGGAATTTTTTATTTTTAACATTGTTGGTTAGTTGACTGGGATCAAATTTGTTATTTTCAACATTTGGCTTGAAAAGAGAAAGGGGAATTTTTTAGTTTAATTTTTTTCCTTTTTTCAGTTTTTTGAGTAATTTTCAACCAAAAAATATGAATTCTTTATTGAAAAATGTATAATTGTCGATTTTTCAACTAAAAAAGGTTTTAATTAAAAATAAAAATGTTCACATTTTTAACCACACGGATAGCTCTTTAACTAATAAAATGAATTCTTAACGAAGTAGTTCAATTTTCAACCAATTAGTAAAATTTTCAAACAGGAACATTCATTTTCTAAAAAAAAGACGAATTCACAAGAAATCGCCTAAATTTTTCACCAAATTGAAGAATTTTCAACTAAAAACTATCAATTTGCAAACAATAATAGAATATTCGAATTTTCAGTCAAAAAAATTAACTTTCAACGAAAGAAAAATCAATTTTCAACACAATATTTCACAACGAAACACATACATTTTCAACCAAACTGTAGACCTTTTAACTAAAAGCTATCAATCTTCAACCAATAATAGAATATTTAAATTTTTAGTTAAAAAAAAATTTTCAACCCAAGAAAATCAATTTTTAAGCAAATATTTCATCCCTTGATCAATAAAATGAATTTTTAACAAATTAGTTCTATTTTCAACCAAGTAGTTGAATTTTAAACCAAAAAAGACGAAATTTCAACAACATTGTTGAATTCTGAACCAACACAGATTAAATTTTAACCAAAAATTGCACTCTTAACCAAAAAAGATCAAATTTTTACCAAAAGCGATGAATTTTGAGACCAAAATGATGAAATCTCAACAAAAGTGTTGTATTTTTAACCAGGAAAGATTTTTCTGTAAAAAAATCAACTAAAGTGTTGAATTTTCAACCAAAAAGTTACATTTTCTACGAAAGTAATTTAACTTTCAAACCAACAAAACGAGTGTTTAACAAAACAGTTGGATTTTTAAGCTAAATAGTTTAATTTTTAAACTAAAAAAAAACAACTAAAAACAAAAAAAAACTAAAAACCAAAGAAACGGATCTTCAACTATTAAAATGAATTTTTGACAAAGTAGTTCACATTTCAACCAAGCAGTCGAATTTTTAAACAAAATAGATTTTTCTGACCCAAAAAAGGAAATTTCTGTGAAAAAAAAATTAAACGTCATATTCACCATTTAAAATCGAAGAATTTGAAATTGTAAGCCGTCAAAGTTTAATAATTTTAAAAACCTTAAAAATTAATTGATTTCGAATTGGAAGTTTTGGGAATGAAGGAATTGAAACTTGATTTTTGAGCTAAAAGACAAAAAAAATTCCACCAAATTCTTGAATTTTCACACCAAAAAGGTGAATTTTTTTCAATAAGCAGTTGAATTTTCCACCAAAAAGTTAATTTTCAACCAAATAGTCGCATTTTCTACGAAATTAACAAACTTTTAAAAAAAAAAGACAAATTTGAAAAAAAAACAATTGTATTTTCAAGCTAAATAGTTCAATTTTAAACTAAAAGCTGCCAATTTGCAATTAGCTATGAAACAGTTCAATTTCCAGTTGAAAAAATTAATTTTCAACAACAACAAAGACGAATTTGCAACAAAATATTTCAATTTTGATCATTAAAATTAATTTCTAACAAATTCGTTCAAGTTTGAACGATATAATTGAATTTTCAATCAAAAACGATATTTATTTTAAATAAAATATGAATGAATTTATCAAAATAAGAAGAATTTTCAGAAACATAGTTGAATCCTCAAACAAAAAAGAATAATTTTTAACCAAGCAGTTGTGCTGTTAACTAAAAAAAATTAAATGTAGACCAAAACAGATTAATTTACAAAAAAAAAGAGAATTTTCAACAAAAGAGTTGCATTTTCTACCAGGAAAGTCTTTTTTGTAAAAAAATAATGGAATAGTTGAATTTTCAATTTGAAAAAATTAATTTTTAACCCAAAAGAATCAATTTCCAAGAAAATAGTTCAATCTTTATTCATTAAAAAGACTTTTAACAAATTTGTTCAATTTTCAAGAAAGAAGTTGAATTTTTAACCAAATAGTTAAATTTTCTACGAAAATAACAAATTTTTGAACTTAAAAGACGAATTTTGAGAAGGAAACAATTGCATTTTCAAGCTAAATAGTTGAATTTTAAACTAAAAGCTGTCAATTTGCAATTAAAAATGAAACGGTTCAATTTGTCGTTGAAAAAATTAATTTTCAACAACAAAAAAACGAATTTTCAAACGAATATTTCAATTTTAATCATTGAAATTAATTTTTAACGAATTCGTTCAATTTTAAACCATATAATTGAATTTTCAATTAAAAACGATATTTATTTTAAATAAAATATAGATGAATTTAACAAAATAAGACGAATTTTCAAAAACATAGTTGAGTACTCAAACAAAAAAGAATAATTTTTAAACAAACAGTTGTACTTTTAACTCAAAAAAAATTAAATTTAGACCAAGAGAGATGAATTTCCAAAATAAAAAGAGAATTTTCAACGAAGGAGTTGCATTTTCAACCAGGAAAGATTTTTTTGTAAAAAAAAATGGAATAGTTGAATTTTCAATTTAAAAAAATAAATTTTTGAACCGAAACAAAAAATTGCCAACAAAATAGTTCAATCTTTATTAAAAAAAAGAAAAGAATTTTTAACAAATTTGTTCAATTTTCAACGAAGAAGTTGAATTTTTGACTAACAGATATGAATTGTGAATAAAAAATGTAACAGCTGAATTTTAAACTAAAACCCATTTTATTAAAAAATAAAAAAAGGGTTGAATTCAACCAAAAAAAGACGAATTTTCAACAACGATCAAATTCAAATTTAAAAAGAAATAGTCCAATTGGCATTTGCAAAGATTTTTCTGTAAAACAAAATATTCTAACAAATTCTTGATTTTTCAAACCAAAAAGGTAAATTCTGTAGAAAACAGTTCAATTATCATACAAAAATGTAATTTTAAACCAAAAACTTGAATTTTATACGAAAATTATAGAACTTAAAATCCAAAAAAAGCAACAAATTTGCAACAAAAGAGTGGAATTTTTAAGCTGAATAGTTGAATTTTTAAACTAAAAACGGTGAATTTTCAACTATAACAGAAGAGTTGTATTTTCAGTTAAAAAAATTGATTTTCAACCAAAACCCAAAAAGGGAATTTTCAACGGAAATAATGGAACTTTCAACCTAAAAAGACGAATTTTCTTCAAGAAGTTGATTTTTAAGCTGAATAGTTGAATTTTCAATTGAAAGAATTGATTTTCAACCGAAAATAAAAAAAGAAACGGATATTCAATTAAAGAATTTTCAATTATCTTCAACTAATAAAAATTAATTTTCAACGAAGTAGTTCAATTTTCAAACCAGTAGTCGAATTTTCAATCAATTTAGACTAAAAAAATGAGATTTCTTTAAAAAAAATGCAGTGTCGTATTTACGGTTAAAATTCAAGTATTTAAAATTGTAAATCGTTGAAGTTAGTAATTCTAAAAACGTTAGAAATTATATAGTTCCGAATTGAAAGACATGAAAATGAATGAATTCAAACTTAAGACCATGTGAAGAGTGGGTCACGTGGTCGGATTCCTACCTTACCGACACTTTTTTTATTTGTAAAGTTATTTTCATTTTTCACACGAATAGCCACATCGAGTTGAAAATTTGGGACAATAAATAAGAAGCACTAAGAAAGTGTTTCTGGTCCTGGATTTTAATAATCATGAAAAAAGCACACAAAAAAATATTTAAAAAAAAAAACTTTTTACATAATTATAAAAATTTAGGCCTAGACCCACCTTTTTTAGTTGCTCTTATTTATTATCCCAAATTTTCAACTGGATGTGGCTACTCGTGTGAAAATAAGTTCAAAAATAAAAAAAGTGTCGGTACGGTAGGGATCCGGTCACGTGACCCACTCGACACATGGCCTTGAAGCGTTACAAAATTAAATAATACCAAACTTTGTTCAAAATTGATGTATTTTTAAATTGAAATTTTCAAACTAATTCATTAAGAATTAATAATTTCGTTTGCATTGAACAAATTATTTAAAGCAAGGTTCTCCATTACCCCGAAAGCATAATTATTGTATTGATTTGCGGAGGGTCAGAAACCTCTTTTCCTCTTTTATTAGAATTACGAGTAAAATTCATAATGGGCTCGTTTATTTGTACGCGCTAATTATTCTGACATAAATTTTTGATATCTTGCACAGTCGATTGCGCTGTAACCATAGTCACGATTGGCAAATCGCCTCTGGCCCGTTAATTGAATAGAAAGGACATCGGGCGAACCCAATACCTCGCGACGACAATCGTTTCGATTTTCATTAATTGGCAATTTCACCATGTAGGTTACTCAGATTTTCGAAATTATTATTACTTACTACTATAGTTGAATTTTCAACCCAAAAGATTAATTTTCACCCAAAAAAAAAATAATTTTTTAACCAAAAATATAAGGATTAGATTTTCAGTTAAGACAATGAATTTTCAACCAAAAAAATTAATTTTCAGCAAAATAATTTAATTTTAAACAAAGAAAAGATAAATTTACAAACCAAAAATATAATATTTCAATTTGGAATGAGAAAAGTCAATCAAAGAAAACCGAGTTTTCAGAAAAATTAATTAATTTTCAACTAAAAATATAAATTTTCAAGCGAAAATGGAACAGTTGTATCTTCAGTTAAAAAACTTAATTTTCAACTAAAAAGAAACGAATTTTCAACCAAAGAAATTATTTTTCAATCACAATGATGAATTTTCAACCAAAAATATGAAATTTGGTCCAAATAGGGGATTTTTCAATCCAAAAGATGAATTTTCTATCAACAAAAAAACGAATTTTCAACTAAATGGTTTTTTTTTCAATGAGAGAAATTAATTTTCAACAGAAATAGAATAGTTGAATTTCTTACTAAACAGATAATTTTTTAACGAAAAAGATTACATTTCTATAAAAAGGTGAATTATTCACAAAAAATTGAATATTTAAAGTAAATTTTCACCTAAAATGATGAATCTTCAACTAAAAAAAAAAATTTAATTTTTAACCAAATACATGAATTTTGAACTAAAAATATAAATTTTCTACGAAAAATAAAGTAGGGTCATTTTCAGATAGTAAAATAAATTTTCATCAAAAAACAAATGAGTTTTCAACATTTTCATTATTATTATAACATTTCATTATTACCAAAGAATTTAATTTTTAACCAAAAAGATGAAATTTCAACTAATGAGAGTACTCTTTTACCAAAAAAAAAACGGATTTTCAACAAATAGTTGAATTTTCTACCGAAAACAGATAAATTTTCAACTAAAAATAGAATAGTTAAATTCTCAGTAAAAAAATTAATTTTCAATAAAATTAAAGTAAATTTTCAACGAAATAGTCTAATTTTCAACCAATAAGATTAAATTTCTATAAAAAAAGATAAATTTTAGACAAAAAATGCAACAGTTACATTTCCAGTTATAATTATTATATTATTATATATTATAACTGGAAATATTATTAAATATTCTTCCACAAAATTCGAGTTTTCACTAAATTACAAGATTTTTAAACAAAATATTTGAATCTTCAACTTAAGAAAATAAATTTTGAACCAAACATGTACGAGTTGAGTTTTCAGTTAAAACATTTAATTTTCATCTAGAAAACATAATTTTCAACAAAATAATTAAAATTTGAACAAAAGAAAGGTTTTTTCAACTAAAATGATGAATCATCAACTAAATAAATGAATTTTTAACAAAATAGTTCAACTTCCAGCTAATTAGTTGAATTTTCTACCAAAAAAGATGAATTTTCAACGAAAAACGAGGTATATTTTAAGCAGAAAAAGGATTTTAATTCTAAACAAAAAATAGTTGAATTCAAAAAAAAAAAAAAAAAAGTAAAAAAAAGAAAAGATGATGAAGTTGTAAATCTTCCAGAAGTGGTTTTTTGGTTGAAAATTAGTTTTTTTCAACTGAAAATCTAACTATTCCACTCATATGTTCTAAATTTAAGTTGAAATGTAATTTCTTTGGTTCAAAATTCAATTGTTTTTGTTGAAAATTAATTTTTTTTATTTAAAATGTAACTATTCCCGTTGAAGATTCATCATTTTAGTTGAAAATTCATCTCATTTTGTAGAAGTTTTATTTATCTGGTTTGAAATTAAATTATTTTTGATTGAAAGTTAATTCTTTTTGGTGAAAAAGCCTACCACTGTATTTTCGGTTAAGAATTCATTTTTTTAGGTGCACATTTTTTTTTCTTGAAAATGTAATTATTTGTTTAAAATGCAACATTTTTTATAGAATTTAAACCTTTTTGGTGGCGAATTGAAAAAGTATTTTAAAAAAATTATTAAATTTAATTCATTTAATAATAATTTTTAATAATATTTTTAATTTTTAATAATATAATTTTAAATTCAATAATTAAAATTAAATAAAAAATGAATTGTAAAATTGTTTGGTTAAAAATTAACATTTTTGCTAAAAATTCATATTTTAGGTTGAAAATCGATTTTTGAAAAGCGAAAAATGTAACTGTTCCATTTTTGGATAAATAATTAACTGCTTCAGTTGCAGCTCAACTATTTTATTGAAAATTTATATTTTTAAGTTAAAAATTAATGTATTTGGTTGCAGATTCGTCTTTTCTGGTAGAAAAATAATCTTCTTGGTTGAAATATCAACTATTACTATTAACTATTACATTTTGACAGAAAATTTAAATATTCCATTTTTGGTTTAAAGTTATATTTTTTAATTGAAAATTCAATAATTTGATGAAAAATGTATCATTTTTAGTTAAAAATTCAACTAATTGATTGAAAATGCATGTATTTGGTTGAAAATTCGTCTTTTTGGTAGAAAATTAATCTTACTTCTTGGTTGAATAGTTTCTCTTAATTTTTTTTTTTGTTTTCTGTTAAAGATGCATCATTTTAGTTTAAATTTCCCTTTTTTTGTTGAAAATTCAACTAATTTGTTGAAAATTTGCATTTTTGGTAGGAAATTAAATTATTTGTTTAAAAATTAAACTCTCTTTGATTGAAAGTAAATTCTTTTTTATGGAAAATGCTACTACTTTATTTTTGGTTGGGATTCATCTTTTTTTATTAAAAATTGTATTCTTTTGTTGAAAATTCCTCTTTTCGGTATGAAAATTCGACTGTTTTGGTAGAAAATTCAACTTTGGTTGTAAATTAATTTTTTTTCTTAAAAAATTAATTTTTTTCGTTAAAAATTCATTTTTGCGGGTTAAAAATGAAATTACTTAATTGAAATTTAAATTTATCGTTGAAACTTAATTTTTTAGTTCGAAGATTCATAATTTCAGTCGAAAATTCATCTCTTTGTTTGAAAATTAATTTTTTATCAACTGAAAATGTAACTGCTCTATTTTTTGGTTAAAAATTTATCTATTCATGATAAAAGTTCAACTATTTGGTTGAAAATTCATATTTTTTAGTTGAAATTTCATGTATGTTGTTAAAAATTCGTCTTTTTTGGTAGAAAATTAATATTTTTGGTTGAAAATTCATTTTTTTGTTCATAATTTAACTATTTGGTTGAAAATTCGTTTTTTTGTCGAGTATTAATATATTTAACTGAAAATTCATATTTTTTGGTTAAATTCAAATAATGAAATGTTTATTTAAAATATTTTTTATTTGAAATATCAATTAATAAATTTTTTGTTGAGAATTCATACTTTATGTTTGAAAATTCAACTATTTTGTTAAAAATACGTTTTTTTTAAATATAATTAATTAATTATAATTATAAATCAATAATTAATTATTTTAATAAATTGAAAGATAATTTATTTGGTTACAAATTTCATTCTATGTTTGAAAATTTTACTACTTGATCTACTTGATCGAATGTTAAACTCCTTTTAAAAAATTAATTTTTAAGATTGAAAATTTACAATTTTAATAGAAAATTCATCTCTTTGGTTGAAAATTAATAGTTTAACATTTCAAAATATATCAGTTCCATTTTTTGGTTGAAAATTCATTTTTTTTTTTTTTTTTTTTTGAAAATTTAACTATTATGTTGAAAATTCATTCTTCATTTGTTGAGCATTAATTTTGTTAACTGAAAATTTACCTATTCCATATTTAGTGAACATTTTGTCTTGTTTAGCTTGTAAAGAAATTGTTTGGCTCAAAATTCGTCTTTTTTGGTTATATTTAACTGTTTTTTTATTTTCAATATTTTTTGGTCCAAATATCAACTATTTTATTTTTCGCTGAAAAATCATACTTTTTGGTTGATCATTCAACTATTTTGTTGAAAAAATTTCTTTTTAGGATAAGAATTCAAATATTTTGAAAATTCAACTACTTGATTGAAAGTTCAACTCCTTGTTAAAAATGTATTGTTTAACTTGAAAATTCATCATTTTAGTTGAAAATTCATCTCTGGGGTTGAAAATTAGTTTTTAAGAGTTAGAAATTTCAGTTCCATTTTTGGTTGAAAATTAATCTGTTTTTATTTAAAAATTCAACTATTTAGTTGAAAATGTATATTTTTTAATTGAAAATTCTTGTATTTCGTTGAAAATTAGTTTTTTTTTGGTAGAAAAGTAATCTTTATGGTTGAAAGTTTATTTCATTGGTTGGAAATTGAACTATTTGGCTGATAATTCAACCATTTGGTTGAAATTGCATGTAATTTGTTAAAAGTTATTTTTTTTTTTGTGGAAAATTAATCCTCCTGGTTAAAAATTATTTCGTTTTGTTAAAAATTCAACTACATAGTTGAAAGTTGTGAACAGTTCTGTTGAAAATTAATTCTTGTGGTTAAAGATGCATCATCTTAGTTGAAAATTCATCTCTTTAATTTTATTTCAACTAATTTTCTTGTCAATTCGCTTGTGGGAAAAAATTAATTTTTTAGCTGTAAATTTAATTATTCCAGTTCAAGATTCGTCATTTTAGTTGTGAATTCATTTCTTAGGAAGAAATTTCATTTCTTTGGATGAAGATGCAACTATTGTTGATTCAAGGTAAATTATTTTTGTTTGAAAATTTATCTTTTTTGGTTTAGAATATTATTATTTCGTTGAAATCTAATTTATTTTGTTGAAAATGCAACAGTGCAATTTTTTTTCTTTCTTGAGTGAAAATTATTTTCATTATTTTTAAAATTCAAATGATTTGTGGAAAATTCGTCTTTTTGGTGAAAATTTAACTACATGTTTGACAGTTGAACATCTTTACTAAAAATGCAAGTTTTGGTTTCAAGATTCATCATTTTGGTTTGAAAATCATCTTTTGGTTCAAAATCTTCATATTTTTTTAAAAATTCGTTTTTTTTAGTTTAAATTAGATTCGTTTTTAACTAAATATTTAACTATTTCATTATTAGTTGAAAACTTATGTTTTTTAATTAATCATTCAACTATTTGTTTAGAAAACCATTCATTTTGGTTAAAAATTCAACTGTTTTTTTTGAAAAATGTCCTTTGAAGTTGAAAATTAAACTATTTGGTTAAACAAGAACTTTCTTGTCCAAAATTCATATTTTCGTGCTGAAAATTAAACTTTTTTTGAAAACCGTCACCCTTTCGGCTTGAGATTTCAAAAATTTGGTTGAAATTTTTTTTTTCTCTCATGAGTGAAGAATCTTTTTTGGTGGGAAATTCAATTACTTGGTTGAAAGTTCGTCTCCTTTGTTATAAAATCTTTTTTTTGTTTTAATTTTCATAAATTTAGTTACAAGTTTATCTCTATGATTGAAAATTTCACTATTTTTCGTTTTTTTCGTTGAAAATTTATTATTGTTAACTAAAAATTCAAATATTAAAATTTTGGTAGAAAATTTATCTTCTTTGTTTGAAAATTCAACTATTTCTTCAAAATTGATATTTTTTAGTTGAAAATTCAACCATTTGTTGAAAATTCAATCTTTTATGAAAAAAAATTTATGTTAAAGAGAAAAAAATTATAAATTCAAGGAAATTTCTGAAAATAAAATATAGATTCGTATTTTATAGAGAGGACAGATAACTTAATAATAAAGACCCATGACATTTATTTAAAAAAGACTTTCTCAAATTTACATCTACTTGAAAAAAAAGATCACCTTCGCAATCTCATCCCTTAATCCATCACTTACTCGATATAGACATGCGTACAGAATACTAAAACCCTACCTTGAACCACCTTAACTCTAAAACCCTTATCACGTATCTTTGACACGTGAAATAGGGGCTGTTAAAAAAGTACCCCCCCCCCCCCTTTAAGTCGAATCTTTTTTAAAATTTATTTTCAAAAAAAATTCTTTTAAATAAAATTGATCTTGAGGTACCATATTGAATTAAATATTAAAGACGCAAGATTTCAAGTCGAAATATATTACAGATTCGAAAAAATAGTTGAATTTTGAACCAGAAAAAATTTGCTATCAAAAGAGATAAAATTTTAACCCAAAAAGATGGATTTTTTCAAATACAGTTTAATTTTCTACAAAAATTAGTTATGTTTCAACTAAGAAAAATGAATTACGAACCAAGAGAGATGACTTTTCTACGACAAAAGATGAATATATAATCCAAAAGGGCGATTTTCGACCAAAAAATATGACTCGAACAAAATAGTTCAATTTTTGAACAAAGAATTGAATTTTGAACCGGCGAGAAAGAATTATTATCCAAGAAGATTAATTTTCTATAAAAATACCAATTTTTTACAAAATACATGAATTTTCAAACAAGTAGTTGCATTTTTGACTAAAAAAGAAATTACTTTTGACCATATAATCACACTAAAACTTGGGGTATCTAATATTTGCAGATATATTGATCTAGGATTTCAACTCAATATGATTCGCTTTAAAGGATTAATAAAAATTAATGAGTACAACTTCAGGGCGTACTAGCATCAGTATGCAAAACAGAATGACAATACTGGGTTTGTGAAATTAGACCGCAAAAGGAAGCGGTTTTTTAAAATGTTATTCTGAACACAGAGATTTATTTAGAGTTGAAAAATAATTATTAAAATGATGAAGTGATTGATGGCGTTGATAATAGTACATGTGTTCAAAATACACCTATCTCGAGGAAGTTGTGTTCATATCCAAAATTTCAGGCAACCTCGTGGGTTTTCGAAGCTCTCCTCAGTTTAAGAAGTAAGCTCGGTAGTTCAGGTGTTCAAAAATACTTCTTCCTCGGGGAAGTTGTGTTTGTAACAGAAATTTAAAAAACCTCGATCGGGTTTTCAAGGTCTTCTAATTCTAAGAATTAAATTCGGAAGTCCTGGTGTTTAAAATACATCTTCCTCGGGCAAGTGGCATTCGTAACTGAAATTTAAAACACGCTGATCGGTTTTCGAAGGTCTCTTCATTCTAAGAATTAAACCCGGTAAACAAGATGTTTCAAATGCACCTTCCTCGAGAAACTTGTGTTCATAACTAAAACTTCAGGCAACCTTGTAGGTTTTCGAAGCTCTCGTCGTTTTAAGAAGCAAACTCGGTAGTCCAGGTGTTCAAAATACATCTTGCTGAGGGAAGTTATGTTCGTAACTGAAATGTGAAACACCTTGATCGGTTTTCGAAGGTCTCGTCATTCTAAGAATTAAACCCGATAGTCCGGATGTTTCAAATACACCTTCCTCGAGGAAGTTGTGTTCATAACTGAAATTTTAAACAACTTCGTGAGTCCAACGTGCCTCCTGTTTCAGTTCTGAATGCAACTTTTTAAGGGAAGATGAATTTTAAGCACCTGGACCACCAGGCCTACTTCCCAAAACGACGATACCTTAGAAAAACGGTTAGGGTGCCTGAAACTTCTGTTCTGAACACATCTTCCTCGAAGAAGATGTATTCCGAACACCTAGAACACCAGGTTCACTTCTTAGACTGACGAAAACCTCGAAAAATTATCAAGGTAATTAAATTTCAGTTCTGAACGCCCTGCAGTTGATAATTTTCGAAAAACATTCCTTTCTGCCAAATTCAAGTTCTCAAATCGATAATCGATCCTCGATCGAGATTTACTGACAGTTTCAAACAAACATCCACAACCTCAATAATCATAAATTTAAATAAACGGAGCTAAGTAAATGATTTTTTTTTCAAAATTTGATTGACAATTTAATTTCAAATGCTTTTTATTGCTCATCATTCAGGTAAGAGGTTTCAATCTTTTCATTATGTGTTGAGTAATTTAATTTCAATGAAAGATAATTGATCTCGAAATTTGCATCAAGTTGATCATGAATATATATATCAAAACGTCGCATCCTTTTGATCCATTTGCCGTATCAACTTGATACCTGGTACTTTTGTGTGATCGCATTTATAACCAAATAGTTGAACCTTCAAGTGAAAGAGTAATGATTTTTTTAACAATGATAATCCAAAAACTTGGCAAAAATTTTCTTAACAACTGATCCAGAATATGATCACAAAATCAGACTAAGAAAGAATTATAGTAGCGTTTCATAGGGATGTTTATATTCAAAAAATGTTGCATATCTTTAATGATGAAGATAGTTTTCAATTGATTTCTAATAATCCCACCAAAATGCTTCAAAAAGAGACTTTTAAAATTTTAGACAGAATGAGAACTAATAAATACTTAGGTAATAATATTGAAAGATGTGATATTGATACAAAGAGTACTAATCTCTCCTTAGCCTATGACCTTGTTAGAGCTCACAAAGCTGACTACCCTCTACGACCAGTTATTTCAACAATAGGTTCAACAACTAGAAAATTGGAAGAATTATTGATTCAAATTATTAAAAAATCAGTATAAATCTCAAAAACATCAATTAAAAATAGACATGCTTTCTTAAAACTAATTGACAATGTAATAATACCTTTAGATCACATATTTGTCTCTTTTGATGCAATAGCTATGTTTCCAAATATTCCTTGCGAGAGATTTGAAATTGCCATACAAAAACGTTTGGGATTTGATTGAAATTAATATAAAAATTCCGAGAAAACAATTTCTTGATGCTATAAAATATGTTTTTCATTCAGTATATTTCAAATTTAATAATAATTCTTATAAACAAAAGTTTCGAACTCCCATAGGATCAGATTTGTCTCCTATTTTAGCCTAAATTGTTATGGAGGATTTAGATAATTAAGTTTTCCAAAAAATGGATTTTAATATTGATTTTAATGCAAGATATGTTGATGATTCAGTACTTAGTGTACATAAAAATAATGTTAACACTCTTCTTAATACTTTCAATATTATACACCCAAGATTAAAATTTACTGTTGAAATTGAAACTGAAGGAAAATTAAATTGTCTAGATTTGACTTGAAGAAAAACATATGAAAGACATATTATTACTGACTGACATAGGAAAAAGATTTGTTCAGGTAGAACACTTAGTTTTCTCTCAAATCACTCTATTCAAAATAAGATAGGAATCATTAAAAATTTGATTGATAGAGCCCTTACATTATCACATCCAGTTTTCCATAAAAAAATATTGAACTATGAATCTAACGATCAAATTTGGAAAACCACCACAAAATGCTCCTATTGCAATTCCTCTAAAAAAAAAATTTGTTTCTTCGGACAAAAATAAAAAAGAGGAAAGTAAAATGAGAAGGCAACCATCCAAATCCCCTTCCTTCTCTCTTTTTTTTATTTTATTTTTTATTTCTTTCATCTCTTTTATTTTTATTATTATGAAATCACAATATGAAAGCATGCACAATATTTACCAACCTTTCGGTACTCATACAGCACCCTTATCAAGGTAAGAAAAATTAGAGCAAAAATTAGTATAACAACGTCCCAAACGAAAATCACTATTGTGTTCCTCCATCCTAGCATTAAGAAGTCTGCCAGTCTGTCACACGTAAGTCATCTTACAGATCTTGCAAGTGATCTTGTAAACAACTGCACTGTAGATAAAATGTTACTTTGTTTGTTTTTGATTTTTTGAATTCTAATTATGATATGTTGCTCAATTAACTTTTGTGGGTAATGATCAAGAAAAAGTATATTCCTAACAATATTCAAATTCTATTTGTGAAATGAAATGTGGGACAAACCTAGAGCTCTGTCAACTAAGTTTTTGATTACTGCAATTTTGTTTTGAAAGGGATGAGCCGAAAAGAAATTCTAAATTCTACCTGGATATGTACTTTTCCTATACCAATTGGTAATAATATTACCATCCTGACCCTTAATTACTTCTACGTCCAAAAAACTGATTCTATTATTGTTCTCTATTTCATGGGTGAACTGAGGTTTTGAATGAAAACTATTAAAAGCATCAAAAACTGCCAGTAACTTTGCTAGAGGAACACATAATAAGGTATCATCAACATACCGAAAGTAAAAGGCAAAACAAAATCCAGCTTCTTGAAAGCAAAGACCTCCAAATCTTCCATAACTATTTCTGCTAAAATCGGAGAAATTACTGAATCTATGGGAGTACCAAACTTTTGCCTATAAAAAGATCCATTGAATTGAAAATAAGTTGAGTTCATAATGAAACCTATCCCTTCAATAAAATCTCTTTGAGTTAATCGAGTACCTGATTTTATATTGTCCCATCTATTTAAAATTTCCTGTTTAACCAATTCACGGGGTATACTTGGAAACATTGCAACAACATCCAAAGAAATCATTACGTGGTCATCAGGAACAGTTTTTTTAATAATAATTCCTTGGAATTCTTAGCTATTTTCAATATTGTATTTAGAAGTTGTGATGGAATCTTCAAGTATCAAATTAGAGTTTTGTTCTAAAAACTTCGTGGGAGTGTTAATAGTTTAAATAACCATTCTCAAAGGATAGCCATCTTTATGAATCTTTCTCAAACCATAACATCTTGCAAGAACTGTGTATTCGGTATTTATATCAGTCCATCTTATATCCTTTCCCAAAAGTCCTTTCTTTCTCCAATTGTCTAGAATCTTGAAAGTGTCTCTTCTTAATTGTTTTAACGGATTTTCCTTCAATAAATCAAAGTTATCACGATTGGAAAGTAAATCCTCCATATCCCTAATATAATCTGATTTCTTCATACAAACTGTAATATTGCCTTTATCAGCATTCATGCAAATTATATCAGGGTTGTTTTTAAGCAAACCTTTCGTTATCATAAAACCTTCAGAAATTTTAAGATCAATACTACTAATGTGCAAACAATTCTTATCAACAAAGCTCTTTGACAACTGTAAAACCTTGTTTCGGAAATCTTGTTGATCTGATATTGGAATTTTGTGTATACTTGATTCAACATCTTTGACTATTTCCATCATTTGTTTCGATTTACTTTTTATCACATGGTTACTAAAACCTTCACCTAATCTGAGAATATCTGTAACTGAATCAGGAATTTTAATATTTGCCAAATTTAAAAACCAAGGATCCTTATCTTCTTCTTCAAAAATCTTGTGTAAATTTAAATTTTGCTCTTGAACATTAGTTTGTTGATCAATCAAAATAGAAAGTCTGTTCTCATGTTTTTTATCATTGTTTAAAAATCTTCGTTTAAGGAAAATCTGATGTTTTAAAAGATCAATGGTAAAACATCATTTCTTCGACTTTCAATCAAAAACCTTTTCTGAAGGATACTGCCTCTCAATTTTTGGTTGATATCACACCATAACTTAACCTTTTTGAAGGTTTCAGGACCATACGCAACTTTGATCTGATTAAAAAACATAATGTTAAAAAAAGTGGGTGTTAGAAATGACCTCCAATCCAAGTCAGCTAAATTCAAATTTAAGAATTTTAAATTAGATTAAAATCAAATTGAAAATCTTGTTTAACGTCCTTTTTCTTTCCTCTTTTTTATTTTTGTCCAAAGAAACAAATTTGTGTTTTTTGTTTGTTTTTAGGATTTGCAATAGGAGCATTTTGTGGTGGTTCTCCAAATTTGATCGTTAGATTCTTGTTTTATTTTCAGGAATTCTATACATAAACAAATTCTTTTTCTTAACCATTACCCTTTTGAATTCATTGAAAAACATGCACATAACAGAATAAATTATATTAAAAACAAAAACAATGATCAAAATAAAATGAACAGAGCAGATTATAATACATTTAATACTGTTGTTCTTCCATTATTGGTAAAATATCGAAGATTTTGAAATCAATGTTGGGAAAATTAGGTTTACATACTATTTATTGAGTTCCTTTTAAGAGCTATATGATTGTGAAATTGGGAAAAGATAGATATGAACCGCTAGACAAAAAATGTGTAATTTATAAAATTAATTGTAAAGATTGCAATGCAGTTCATATAGGGCAGGCACAAAGGGCACTTAGACTTAAGAAAAATGTACATGAAAATAATTTCCACAGATGTCCTAGATATCACTGAGTCCTTTCAAAACATAAGGTTACACGTGGCCATGACTTTAATTGGAATGATATTGAAATTCTTTTTCATGAAAAAAAATCAGAAAAACAGAGAATTCATAGAGATGTTATTTATAAAGAGAGAAGGTAACAAGGCTATCAATTAAAAAAGGAACCTGTCAAGATATAACAAAGTATGGGATGTAGTAATTAATTGGTTAAAGTAATTTCCTTTGACTAGATAATAGCAAGAAGTCTTTTCTATTAAACACTCAGTTTCTCAATAAATAATTTTGATTACATTACACTTAATTAATTTTTTAATTAATATTGATTGTAAATATTTTCTTACAGGTATATTAATTTTCTCATACCTTTACTTAATCCCTATAAATAATCCCTGATGAGAAGGTATACATTGGTTTACTTTTTCCCTTTTTCTCCCTCTTTTTCATTATGTTATTCTTGTCTATAATGAGCCGAGAAGTGGGGTTGTTTTGGAATTTTATTTTTTATTAATAAATCTTTTTCCTGCTTATTTTGCAAAAATTGTTCATGATAAAATGGAATTCTTTTCAATCTTAATCAAAAAATTTTTAAATAGAGACACTAAACTCATGATTCTTTCCAATCTGCAGGGTTTGCTTATGGATAATTCAAGATTTCTTTAAATTGAGTTTACATAGTTTTACCTTAATTTTCTTGTAAGAAATCTTTCTTTTTATTGAAATTTTTGTAAAAAGAATTTATTGAACTTGAGCAATTTTTAGAAATGTATTTAAATATTTTGGATTGTTTTCTTTTCCTATTCCGAAAATTTAATAATCTTAATCGATTGGTCTCAGAATCACACACAAAAAAAAAGAAAGACATTTAAAACTATCACTCGAAGGAAACTTTCCCAGAATCTCATATTGAAAACTTTTCAATTTCGACTATGATTTTCCCCCTTGGGATTTCTAGAAACTTCTTTAAAATTCAAGAGAACAAGTTGCTGAAGAATAACTAAGGGATGGGAAATAAGAGGAAAAATGAGATAAAGGGTAAGGAGAGAAATAGAGGATGCTTTTTCTCAATTCACATCCAACGTAAGTTACGTAAGACTCCAGTTTCAAATAGCAGAAGTAAATTCAATAGCTATAAACTTTGGCGAAGGGAGAGCTTCCCACGTGAATATCAACGAACCAGAAACTCGAAGTTCGTATAATGTGGTCTCAAAGTCAAAAAAAATATGCCCCACTGCGTGAACGCAAAGCACGCATTCGGGTACATCTCTTTGAAGAAAATTGATGGATTTATTATAGAGGGTGAAAGACCTTTTTCTTTTTACTTTTTTGTCAATTTACTTTACCAAAAAGTTATTCCAAGATTGTTCTTCAGGTGAATGAAAAATGAATCATCCAAGGGTTGATTTATGTTTTTTTCGAACGATTTTATGAAAGTATTTTTAACTAGTTTTTATCTCTCATCGAAAAAAGTCCAAACGAAAACAAAAAACAAGATCGATACTTTTTTCCGAGAATTCAAGAAAAATTTTTAAGACTAATGATTATTTTTGAAATTGACATAATTTGTATATTTGAATATATAATTTTAGTATTTGAAAAATTTATGTTAATTTTAATTTCTTTTTGGTTTCTGCCTCTTTGAATTACTTTTCGTCTTGTGAATGATTTTTTTTTGTTAAGATTTTTCCTTTTTGTACGAGAGGAATTATTTATTTTTGACAATTTTTATCTCACAGAAGGAGGAATACTTTTATTTCCAAAAATTCTGCCGACACACACACACACACAAGAAAATTTTGAAAACTTAAAGATTCCTCCTTCCGATCTGGAAAAAATTACCGAAAAAAATGTTATCCCTCTTTCAACACAAAAAAATAATCAAAAAATGAGAATTATTCTAATATACCAGTTTTTGAATTGATTCAAAAAAATTGTGGGCTGAAAGGGGGATTATTCAATTTTTGTAAATTTTTCTGACTTGGAAGAAGTAATCTTTTACTTTCAAACATTCTGAAAAGAGAAAATAATTTTTTTTTGTAATATTCATCTTTTTTTGGATTAGAGGAATTTTTTATTTTTGACAATTCTTATCTCACAGAAGAAGAGAAACTTTTATTTCCAAGAAAGATTTCCCCTTTCAACCCCGAAAAAATTACAGAAAAAAAAAATTTTCTTCTTCCGATACAAAAAAATAATAAAAGATTAAACATTATACTAATATGCAAGTTTTTGAATTGTTGAAAAAAAATCAGAAATGAACAAACATTTGTTTATACTGGAACGAGGGATTGATTATTTGGTAATTTTTTCTGGGTTGGAAGGGGGAATCTTTTTTTTTTAATTTCACCACCTTAAAGGAGGGAGTCATTTTCTCGTAATATTCTTATTTTCTGTACGAGGAAAATTTTTTTTCTTTTTAATTTTTCTGTCATGGAATGCTTCTATCTTTTATTTAGAGGAATTATAGGTTTTCCCTTCGAACCCAGACAAATTTTTTTTCTTAGTCTCAACACAAAAGAAAATGAATAAGTGTTAAAAATTCCCCTTATACAGCACAAGAAAATTTTCAAAACTTGAAGATTTCCTCTTACAATCCCGAAAAAATGATCAAGAAATATATTTCCCTCAATCCCATACAAAAAAATGATTAAATTTTTAAAATTGTACGAATACACGAGTTTTTCAAATTGTTTTTTTTTTTAATTTGTTTTTTTGTGGGTTGAAAGGGGAAATATTTTATTTGAAATTTTTTTTTTGACTTCAAAGAACACGTGATTTATTTTGAGTTGGAAGAGAGAATTTTTAACTTTTATAAATTTTACAAACATGAAAATTTTTTACTGGCTATGGGGATAACAAAAATTCAATTTGAAAAAATAAAAGTTTCCTTTTATAAAAAAAAAAAAATGTAGAAATATTTCCCTTCTTCCAATATTTTTATGAATTTTGAGAACATGAAAGGAAAGTGTGTTTTTTTTAATTTTTTAATTTTTTGGGCAAGGGAACAAAATATTTAAAAAATGCTACACGGGCTGAAAAATTATATCAATATACGAATTTTTCAAACTAATGTTTTCAATATGTTTTTATTCTGGTATTTTTTTATGTTTGACAATTTTTCTGTAATGGAAAGAAAGGAAAATTTTATTTTCATAAATTGAAAATTTCCTTTTCCAACGCAGAAAAATATTTTGCAAATTCTGAAAATTAGGAAAAAACCCCTTTTCTCAACACAGATAAATTTTTATTGAAATCAAATTATTATTTAGATTTGCAATTAAATTCAATAGACCGGCAATGAGAATTTATAATGTTTGTCCTTCGTTGTCTTTTCTATTCTATTATTAGAAGTAGATTAGACGATGGGCCAACAACACGCAGTATTCTCGAATGGTCACCCATCCAAGTACTAACCGCGCCCAACGCTGCTTAACTTCAGTTATCGGACGAGAACTGGTTTTTCAGCGTGGTTTATTTTATGATTTATTTTTAGAAATTTTTTGACACCAAAAGACAATGCTTTTGTTATTTTCTAGTTAGTTTCTAAAATTAATGTGTTTCTTCATCTCAAATCTGCTTTTGTGACAAATTTCTAATGGACCATTAGAATTTTCCCTTTTCTTGTATTAAAGTACTGTTTATGGGAAAAAGAGACTTTTCTAGTTTCAGGAATTTCGCTATCGTGGTGATCTTTATCGCTCGTAAATCTCAACTTTCGAAGGGTCTCGAAGCTCGATCCTGCGATATGTTACTCTGAGTTACACGATCGACACAGTGGTTTTCAGGTGACAACGTTATTGCCCGGATACCGAATGCGGATAGGCAAGACGTGGCAAATCCGGATATATTAAGCACGCCAACTTCCTGTAATACTATTCAGACTATAAAACGTTTTTATTCTTCTTTTTTATGTGAAAAATCAGATAAAGGAAGGATCTGATCAACTTTATCCCGCACCCTAGCTGACTTTACCCCGTACCCTGGCCGACATTACCCCGTACCCCAGGCCACTTTACCCTGTACCCTAAATAACTTCACCCCGTACCCTACCCGACTTTACGTCTTATCCTAGCTGACTTTACCCCTGCCCTAGCCAGCTTTAATCCGTATCCTAGCCGAATTCACCCCGTACCCTGGATAACTTCACCCCATACCCTTGCCGACTTAAACTGTATCCTACCGGACCTTAAACGTACTTTACCTGATCTTAACCCGTACCCTACCCGACTTTGCTCCTTATCCTAGCCGACATTAACCCGTACCCTAGCCGACTTTGCCCCTTACCCCTGATAACATTACCTCGTACCCTATGCGACATTTCCCCGTATTATAGCCGAATCTACCCCGTACCCTAGATAACTTTACCCCGTATCCTACCCGACTTTACTTC
>CAKNYM010052642.1:118043-158048 GCA_932195095.1 Andricus curvator | reverse complement strand
CCCGTACCCTAGATAACTTTACCCCGTATCCTACCCGACTTTACTTCCTAACCTACCTGACTTTACTCCAAACCTATCCAACTTTACCATGGGCCCTAGTCGACATTATCCCGTATCCCACCCGACTTCAACCCTTATCCTAGCGGACCTAACCCCGATTCTAGCCAATTTTAACCCGTACCCAAGCCGAGATTACCTCGTACCCTAGCCAACTGTACCCCGTATCCTAAGCGACTTTTCCTCGTAATCTAGCTGTCTTCACCCCGTACACTGGACAACTTTACCCTGTACCCTAGCCGAAATTACCTCGTGCCCTAGCCGAGATTACCTCGTACCCTAAGCGAGATTACCTCGTACCCTAGCCAACTGTACTCCGTACCCTAGGCGACTTTTCCTCGTAATGTAGCTGACTTCACCCCGTACTTTAGCCGACTTTATCCCTTATCCTAGCTTACCTTACTTCTCACTTAACCAACTTTACCTTGTGCCCGAGCCAACATTACCCCGCACCCTAGCCGACTTTACCCCGTACCCTAGATAACTTTACCCCGTACCCTATCTGATTTTACCTCGTACCATAACAAATTTTACCCTTCATCCTAGCCGACTTTACCCCTGTCCTAGCCAACTTTACCCTTTGTACTAGCCGATTTTACATCCACCCTAATCAACTTTACTCCATTCCCTATCTGATTCTACCTTGTACCCTAACAAACTTTACCCTTCATCCTAGCCTACTTTACCCATGCCCTAGTCAACTTTACCCTTTATACTAGCCGACTTCACCCGGTATTCTAGATAACTTTATCCAGTACCCTATCTGATTTTACCTCGTACCATAACAAACTTTACCCCTCATCCTAACCGACTTTACCCCCGTCCGAGCCAACTTGACCCTTTATACTATTGCCGATTTTACCCTTACCCTAATCAACTTTACCCTGTTTCCAATCTGATTTTACCTCTTACCCTAAAAAACTTTACCCTTCATCCTAGCCGACTTTATCCCCGTCCGAGCCAACTTGAACCTTTATACTATTGCCGATTTTACCCCTACCCTAATCAACTTTACCCTGTTGCCTATCTGATTTTACCTCTTACCCTAACAAACTTTACCCTTCATCCTAGCCTACTATACCCCTGCCATAGCCAACTTTACCCTTCATCCTAGCCTACTTTACCCCTGCCCTATCCAACTTTACCCCTTGTACTAGCCGACTTTACCCCATATTCTAGATAAGTTTACCCCGTACCCTATCTGATTTTACCTTGTACCATACCAACTTTACCCTTCATCCTAGCCGACCTTACCCCCGTCCGAGCCAACTTGACGCTTTATACTAGCCGATTTTACCCCTACCCTAATCAACTTTACCTTGTTTCCTATCCGATTTTACCCCGTAACCTAATAAACTTTACCCTTCATCCTAGCCTACTTTACCCCTGCCCCATCCAACTTTACCCTTTATACTAGCCGACTTTACCCCTACCCTAGCCAACTTTACCCCGTGCCCTAGGGGCATAGAGTGGCCAAATGCACTTTTTGTGGCCAAAATTCTGTCTACAAGCCAATTTTCGATGGATTTAAATGTTTTTTTAATACCGTAAGACTTCCAGATATAAAGAGTCAGAGCACAAAATAATTTTGATTAAAAACAATTTTTTTATTTAACAAGAAAATAAACAATATTTTTCCCTAATTTGTCCAAAGTACCTTATTTAAGAGCTTTAAATTGACTAAAAAAGAGTCTTAGTCAGTGTAATAACTATCCACCAATAATTTCCAACATGTTACAGTAAGACAACAAATTTTTTATAATTTTTCAAACAAATTAATGAACAAAAGGCATTTTCTCGTGATTAGCACTGATTAGTTGTTTGGTATTCACAATTTTTATATAAAATATGAGAGAAATTAATGTATAAATTCATATTGTTAGGGATATCTGCTGTTTGACAATTATTTAAACAATCTTTATAAACAAATACAATGAGCCTATTCGCAATGAATAGGCTAAATTTTTTTTGCAGAATCAACCAAAAATGTCTTACGAACGACTCTTTCTTGTCAGATTTGTCCAATGTATTAAATCTTTTCAAATCTTTTTCAATCTTTTTTTCAGAAAAAAAAAATTATTTAAAATAATTTTTAATTCAAATCTCCATCTAGTCTGAAAAGACGTTAAAAATTTCTGTTATTCTCTGATGATAATACAGATTCCTTGAAAAATGTAACTAATACCATCTAGAAAAATAATTCGTGTATTTTCTGAAAAAAGGTTTCTCCTCTCAATCTCTCTAGTAGCTTAATGGTAAAGCACCCGACCGGTAATCGGAAGTTCTGACGTTCGATTCCCAGCGGAGCAAAAGGAGAAGATCTTTTATCGGAAAAAAAATTAATTAAAATAATAAAAAGACGTTAAAAATTTATGTTATTCTCTGATGATAATACAGATTCCTTGAAAATTTTCAGGAACACTTAAGATAACACAATTACCCAATAATATTGAATAGATTGAATAAATTATATTGTTCAATTAATTAATTAACTACTTGAATAATTCTGCAAAAAAAAAAATAAGCCTATTCATACCAAATTGGCCAAAATGTCAATATGTGCATTAATTTATAAATATTTGTTTAAATAATTAATATTTTTTATCAATTTGAAGAAAATTACAGCTAATTGTCTCACTATGATGGAGAAGATTCAACCTTTAATAAAATTTGATTTTTTCAAATAGAACCTTTCTCTTCTTCATTCAGCAAACAATAATTTTTTGTTTCTCTTGAAAATCGGCCTTTGTTTCGATATTGATGAGAGAAAATTTTTTATTTTTTAATAATGTTTCTGATAACTTTTCTTTAATTATTTAAGATTTTTCACTTTTCAGAGAAGAGATTCCTTAATTTTTGAAACTTGTTTTTACTTGAGTGGTTGTCCCATTTTTATGATTTTTTCCGTGTCAATACATAACCTAAAGTTGTTAAAAGTTTTTCAATTTTTTCTGAAACTAATGATTTTTGATTAAAATAACTGGTTTCCTGTGAAAAATAATATTATAACCTAAAACTGTTCAATAGTTGCAAGTCTTTTTCACATTATTACCATTTTTATTTTAAAATTCCAATTTTTAGTGTACAACGCTGGCATGACCTAAAATTGTTAAAAGTGAATCTTCTTCAAAATTTATTTTTTATATTAAAAATACTAATTATAGACAAAAAACACTCACAAAATACAAAGTTGTTAAAACATTCTAAATCTTGTTCAAATTATAATGATGTTTGTTTTGAAATACCAATTTTTTTATGTAAATCGCCAGCATAACCTAAAATTGTTAAAATTTGTGAATCTTTTTTGAGATCTTTTTTTAATGAAAAACAACAATTTCCCACAAAAAGCTCTTACAAAATGCAAAATTGTTAAAAGATTCTAGACCTCGTTTAAATTATAATGATTTTTGTTTTAACATACCAATTTTTGGTGTGAAGCACCAAAATAACCTACAATTTTTAAAATATGTCAATTAAAAAAAAAATGTTTTTCTTTTTTTAAAAATACCAATTTTCGACGAAAAACTCTAAAATAATCCAAAATTATACGAAAATTCTAAATCTTTTTCAAATTACAATTATTTTTGTTTTAAAATACCAATTTTTCGTTTAGAATGCCAACATAACCTAGAATTGATAAAACGTTTTAATCTTCTTTGAAATATAATTTTTTTCAATTAAAATTACCAAGCTCTGTCGAAAAAACTAACTTAATTCCAGATTGTTAAAATATAAAACTTTTTGAAATAATATTTTTTTTTGTAAACGCTAAACTGCAAAAAATGCTAACAAAACCGATAGAGATAAATTGTTGAAAATTTTTAACCTTTAAAATCTAATGAATCCTGATTGAAAATACCCATTATTGGTATAAAACGCTAACATAATTTAAAATTGTTGAAAATTGCGAATCTTGATCATGATTTTTGTTTACAAATGCTAATTTCTACTAAAAAAATAAATAAACCTGAAATTTTTAGAAATCTTAAGTCTTCTTCGAAACTTTTTATGATTTTATATTGAATGTTTTTCTAAATACCAATTTCCAGCGAAAAATTCTAACATTAAACATGTGTAATGTTTACAACAATTTATTAGATAATTTGAAAGTTCAAATTCAACCGCTCAAGATTTTTAGATTTTCAAAGTTTCAGTTATAAAAAAATTTCAAGTAAGGAACAGAAAATGAGATTTTCAACAAAAATAATTTCTAGCTTTTTTAGATTTGATGAGAATGATATAGTTTCATAAATGAATTTTTAAAATAAAATGAAAAAAAATTTCTAAAACGTCAATGGATAATTTCTTCAATATAAAAAAAGGACAAATTATTTTATATGGAAGAAAAAATGGACTAAAGAATAATAATTAAGTAAAATCTCTTTAAAAAATGGATTTCTTTTTACATGAAAAGTGAATTTTTTAAAGAAAAAAATATAAAAAGAAGGTCTCACGTGCAAGCATAACATCAAAGGAACTTTTTCCATGAAGACGAAGCAAGTTTAGCATTTTCGTGGCTTCCAACCTACCGCGCCGTTTTTATTGGAAAACCAACTCACTTTCCGAATATAAAGTGATTTTTCTGTGATCTCGTGTCATATCGACTTAAATCTCAGAATTTTATGACTTAAAAGCTTTCAGTTGCCCAAAAATGTTTTTCCAATGACTCTTTGCTATTATTTATTATTTAAATAATTTTTTTTTAAAGTGTACTTTTTGGCCAATTTTGTATGAATAGGCTCAATTTTTTTTTCAGAATCAACAAAAAATTTCTCACGAATGATAAAGATTGTAATATTTTTTGGTTCAGAAACCATAAATAAAAAAGTGCCCAAAATGTCTTTTCAAAACTAATTTTCAAAATTTTCTGACTTTTCTCCTATTTTCCCCTGACTAATTTTTCATTTTCTTAAAGGCCAGTATTTTAAGCTTGTATATTTTTAGCATAGAATCTTTTATAAAGGAAATAAAACAATTTCAGTTTGAAATTTCAAAATTATTGATTTATTTTAACCAAAAAATAAAACTTTTCTACCAGAAAAGGCAAATTTTCAATCCGAAAGGACAAATTTTCTGTCTAAATAGACAATTAATCAAAAAAATAGTTACATTTTCGAAAGAATTAATTTTTTAACAAAATATTTTAATTTTCAAAAAATAATTAAATTTCAAACAAAAGCCTAATTTTCATTCAAAAAAAGATGAATTTTCAACCAAATATGTAATTGAATTTTCAACAAAAAAAAATTAATTTTTTACAAAACTAAAAATGTAACAGTTGAGATTTCTACCAAGATAGATGCAGTTTAAACCCAAATTAAACGAATTCTTAAAAATAAAAAATAAATTTTCTATCAGAAAACACGAATTTTCATAAAAATACGTAATCTTTCCAACAAATAGTCCAATTTTCAACGAAAGAGATGAATTTTCAGCTAAAATGTTTTTTACAATAAAAATACGAATACTTAAGTCAAGAAAGAAAAAAAATTTCATCCAAATTGTGGAGCTTTCAAGCTCCATAACTAAAAAGGATTAATTTTAAACAAAAAATGAAAAGTGACAGTTTCAGTTTGAAAAGATTAATTTTTTATTTAAAAAAATAATTGTCAACCAAACCAAAAAAAAGTTGCCTTTGAAACCCAATATTTGAACTTTAAAGCAAAAAAAAAACAACGAATTTTCAACAAAATAGTTTTACTTTTAACAAAAATAGTTAAATTTTTCACCTACAAAAATTAATTTCCAACCAAGTAGTCGAATTTTTAATTTAAAAAAATTAAACTCCAACCAAAAAAAGTTAAATTTTAAAGCCAAAAAGTAGAATTTTTTAGAAGACAGTTGAATTTTCAACCCAAAAACTTGAAATTTGAACGAAGAGATGAATTATTAACAAAAAGTGTAACAGTTGATATTAAAAAAAAAAGAATTTTTAATTAATAATTGCATTATCGATAAAATAATTTAATCTGTAACCAAGAAGTTTAATTTTCAATATAGAAATATCAATTCGTAATTAAAAATGGAAGAGTTGATATTTCAAACGAAAAAATGAAATTTCTGTCCAAAGAGATGGATTTAAAAACCGGAAATATGAATTTTCAACAAAGAAACTTAATTTTCTGTCTGAAAAATACTAATTTAAAAAAAAAATACGGGAAATTTTGAACAAGTAGTTCAATTTTCAATCTACAAAGATGAATTCCCAACAAAAAAAGTAATAAAAAAGATCCCAATAAAAAAAATCAATTTTGAACCAAGATTATTAATTTTCTAAAAGAAAAGACGAATTTTTAACAAAATGCTTCAACTTTCAAACAAATCGTAGAATTTTAAACAAAATAGTTCAATTTTCAATCAAGAAGATGAATTTTCAACAAAAATTATGTTTTTTGCAATAAAGAAGACGAATTTAAAATAAAAAAAGAGTTTTCATTCAATAGAGAACAAAATTTTTGGACAACCACCATAAAATGCTCCAATTGTAATAAAAAAAAATCTTCTTAAAAAAAAAATTTACCTTCTTTCCTTGGACAAAAATGATTTGATAATAATAAAAATAAAAAATACGAAAGAAATGAAAGAAGAGAAGGAAGAAGATGCGATCGGTTGCCTTCTCATTTTTCTTTCCTCTTTTTTATTTTTGTCCAAGGAAAGAAGGAATTTTTTTTCAGAATATTTTTTTTATGGTGGTTGTCCAAATTTGTTCGTTGAATTCTTGTTTTTATTTTCAGGAATTCTATACATTAACTGGAGTATTGGACGTTAAATAGGATTTTGAATTTGATTTTAATGTAATTAAAATTTTTTAAGTTTTGAACCAAATTTGATCGAAATTGGGATCAATTTTAAATAAAAAATAAAAAGTTGAGATTTTTAGATACAAAATATTAATTTTCAACCAAAAAAAAGGGATTTTCCAACCAAAAAGATAGATTTTCAACTAAAATGATGAAGCTTCAACCATATAATGATTTTTTAACAAAGTGGTTCAACCTGTAAGCAATTAGTTCAAATTTCAAACAAAGAGGTGAATTTTAAACTAATAATGTAAAAGTAGATATTTCAGCCAAAAATCGTTTTGAATTTCAATAAAAAACAGTTGAATTTAATCAAAAAGGATGAATATTTAAGGAAGTAGTAAAATCTTTTATAGACGGAATAATGTACTGAGAAAAATGTTTGTTTGTTTCAAATAAACAAATTTGTTCGAATGAAGTTTGATTGAGACAAATTTTTAATTGAATCAAACCAACTTTATTTGAATTCAATTAAATTTTATTTTATTGAAACAAAACTTACTTGAATTAAAAAAAAATTATATTTAAAATAAACAAACATTTATTTAGCCCTGTAGCAAAGAATTTTTTTTTCATTTGAATAAGGACTTTCTGCAAATTAAATAAAATTGGTTTAAATCAAACAAATTTGTTTAATTTAAATGTAAGTATTGTATACATTAAACAAAGTGTATTCAAACAATTTTTTTGTTTGAATCAAACAATAATTTTTCACAGTATGAAACAATTTTTAAGATATTTGAAGTTTCACAAATATAACTTACATTGAGTGAGGAAAAATAAAAATAAAAGTAGATTTTGAGATTTTAGATTTCAGAATTTTAAAAATCACTTCAAAGTCTGTCCTACAAATTTTATGCCTGGTCATGCTGCATTGCTGTATTAAATCAAAACTCGAAAATAATTATTAAAACTGTTCATAATGCCTGTCGAAGTTTATAATTTTTTACTTCCAAAAATTGTAGTTCAGTCAAAAATCGATGCATCAACGTAGATTCCAAATAGGATGGAATAGTTAACAGTTATGCATATATTTTAAAAATACTTCTGAAATTTTTTTTTTTGTTCAATAATTTTTTTCGGAAAAAGATCTTCTCCTTTCGCTCCGCTGGGAAACGAACCACAGAACTTCCGATTGCCGGATTAAGCTACTAGAGAGATCGAGAGAAGAAACTTTTTTCAGAAATACACGCATTATTTTGGTAGGTGGTACAAATGAAATTTTTCAAGGAATCTGTATTATCATCAGAGAATAACATACATTTTTAACGTCTTTTCAGAGTAGATGGATTAAAAATTATTTAATAATTTTTTTCTGAATAAAGATCTTTTTGAAAAATTTTATTTGTACCACCTAGCAAAATAATGCGTGCATTTCTGAAAAAAGTTTCTTCTCTCGATCTCTCTAGGTGCTTAATCCGGCAATCGGAAGTTATGTGGTTCGTTTCCCAGCGGAGCGAAAGGAGAAGATCTTTTTTCAGAAAAAAATTATTAAATAATTTTTAATTCATAGCTCCATCTAGTCTGAAAAGACGTTAAAATTTCTGTTTTTCTCTAATGATAATACAGATTCCTTGAAATTTTTTTTGTTCGATCATCGTCCCATGTCCTGTCACGCGATATTTAGAGTTTCATATTTTCATACTCTCCTGGGTTACCTTTGATTAAACAAAAAAATATTTTAGGTGAAAAACTATATTTTCTTCTTTAATTTTTCTTTTTTTTTCTTTAATTTTGATTGAATTTTTGAAACGGCAAAAAAGTTACCAAATATTTGTGCAAGATCGTTTCTTTTCATAACCAATTTATTGACACTATTTACCTCATTTGAATAAATATCGCGAAAAATGCTTCGTTTCACCTAAACACTGTTTTTTTTCGCTAAATAAATAATCATACGGAATCTGGGCGTAGTGTCTGAATGTATCAATTGCCTGTCACGACGACAGCGAATTGGTTCACGATCAATGTTTTTTTCCGCCAGACAAAAAAAAATTATTTTTCCATCGATTATAAGACAGGTTTGACACTCTTGGAATAAATTTATGATTTGATAGCTTTCAGTGACCCAAAAACGTCTATCCAAAAATGTCAAAATTTGAAATTGTAAATGAGTAAAATTAAAAACTCTTCAGTTTAAAAAATTTTCTATTTGGAATTCTACAATTTTAAAGCGTTACAATAGAAAATTCTTGAATTTTGAAAACACGAAATTGTAAATAATTTAATTTTCAAAATCTATATTTTGAAGGTATGAAATTTCAAATTTCTTTAAAAATTAGTTTTATTCTTAAAATTCGCAATTGGAAATTCTTCAATTTTCAAGATTTTTAATTTAAAATATCTTATGAATGATAAAGATTAATAATTTTGTCACGATAAAATCGAATTGGTTCACGGTCAATGTTTTTTTTCGCTAGACAAAAAAAAAATTATTTTTCCATCGATTACAAGACAGGTTTGACACTCTCGAAATAAATTTATGATTTGAAAGCTTTCAATGACCCAAAAACGTCTATCCAAAAATCTCAAAATTTCAAATTGTAAATTAGAAAAATTAAAATTCTTCAATTTTAAAGATTTTCTAGTTGAAATTCTACAATTTTAAAGCTTCACAATAGAAAATTTTTGAATTTTGAGAATACGGAATTGTAAATAATTTAATTATCAAAATTTATATTTTAAAAGTATGAAATTTCAAAGATTTTTTTTAATAGTTTAATTCTAAAAATTCGTGATTGAAAATTCTGCAATGTTCACTATTTTTAATTTAAAATTCTTCATTTTTTAAGATTTACCATCGAATATTTATTAATTTGGAATGTATCTAATTCAAAATCATGAAAATTTCAAAAATCTTTTTGAAATCAGTCTACCTTCCAGATTTTCAATTTGAAGATTCTTCAATTAGATGTAAGAAGGAAAAACATCGGTATTTTCATAATATTTCAATTTATATATTTATTATCAATTATATTGTAAATGAAAGGACAAGAACAGTGAATTATTTTTTTTAATTTATAAAAAAATTTACTTTTTGGTAAATTTTGCATGACTATGCTCAATTTTTTTTAAAGAATTAACAAAAAATGTCTTATGAATGATAAAGATTAATAATTTTGTCACGATAAAAGCTAAACTTTTATAACGAAGTTTTTCAAGAAAAAAAAAGAACCATATTGAGTTGCGAATGCTAAAAGTAAAAAAAGTCCAAAAAAGAGTTTTAACTGAGCCTTGGGATTAATTAAGTACTTCCAAAGATCTGGGAAGTCTATTTTATTAAATCAAGTTCGAATTTTCTGCCTCGAAAAGTTTCGTTTAACTTCGAAAACACGCAACGTTATTTCTTTGAGTTGTAATTTCTAGGCTTTATCATGTTTAATTTTTTTTATAATATAATTTATAATTTATAATTTGAAATATTACTTTCACTATTTTAATTATTATTATTATTATGACTAGAAAAAACCGGTCTGTACGCGCCATTAAATTTTTCTTATTTTTATGGACTTATAATCAAATTAAAAATGCTTAAATTGAAATTTCTAGAAAACTTAATCAATAATATCAAATTCAAATATATATTAAAATACTTACATCGGATTTCATACAATTTAATTCAATTAATGTATAGAATTCTGGAAAATAAAAACAAGAATCCAACGACCAAATTTGGACAACCATCATAAAATGCTCCTATTATAATTTAAAAAAAAAAACTTTTTCTTAAAAAAAGCAACAAAAAAAAATTTCTTCGGACAAAAATAAAAAAGAGGGAAGAAAAATGAGAAGGCGACCAACCAAATCCCCTCGCTTCTCTTTTTTTTTTCTTTATTTCTTTTGTCTTTTTTATTTTTATTATCATCAAATCTCAACACAAAAACATTCATAATATAATATTATTAATATTATTATTATTCATAATATTAATATTTAGGAATATTATAAATGTTTTTGTGTTGTAATTTGATAATAATAAAAATAAAAAGACAAAAAAATAAATAAAAAAAGAGAAGAGAGGGGATTTGGTTGGTTTTTGGCCTTCTCATTTTTCTTTCCTCTTTTTTATTTTTGTCCACAGAAATTTTTTTGTTTTTTTAGGAAAAAGTTTTTTTTCAATTACAATAGGAGCATTTCATGGTGGTTGTCCAAATTTGTTCGTTGGATTCTTGTTTTTATTTTCAGGAATTCTATACCTTATTTGAGTATTGGACGTTAAATAGGATTTTGAATCTGATTTTAATCTAATTTAAAATTCTAAAATTTTAATTTAATTGAATTTTAATTTTGATGAGTTTTCTATTTTCGACACTGATCCATTTTGAAAATATTCACAATTACAAGATCGCCACCTTGTTTAACTTTGAATGTTTATAGTGTAGCATATTTTTGAATTTTGAAAATAGAGAATTGACAATGATTCAATTTTCGAGGTTTATACTTTTAAGGCAATTTTGAAGATTTACAATTGAAAATTCTTCAATTTTCACGACATTAAAGTCTTTATTTTTTAAGATTCACAATTGAAGATTTCTTATTTTGGAATTTTTATAGTTTAAAATCATGAAATTATTAAAATATTTTCGAAATTCACTACTTTCAAGATTTAATTAATTTTCAATCTTTTTTGGATAGTTCAGTTTCAAAGAGTTAAAATTGAATACTCTTCAATTTTAAAGAGGTATAAATAAAAATGGTTAAATTCTGTCTAGAGTTTTCAATTTTAAATCTTCAGTTTGAAGAAATTTAAAATGAAAATCATCGAAATGAGAGAATTTTTAATTCTCTTGTCTGAATTATTTTAAATTGTAAAATTTTAAAACTCATCAATTTTAAAGATCTTCAATTTAAAGTTCTACAATTTTACAATTGAACATTTTTGAATTTTGAAAATACAGAATTAAAAATGATTCCATTTTCAAGGTTAATGTTTTACAGGTATACAATTTTGTACGTTTTTTTAATAGTTCAATTTTCAATATTTACAACTGAAAATTCTTAAGTTTTCACAATTTGCAAAGATTTAAAAGCTTTCAGCTACTCAAAAACATCTATCCAAAAATGTCAACATTTCAAATTGTAAATGAGAAAAATTAAAAACTTTTCAATTTTAAACATTTTCTATTTGAAATTCTACAATTTTAAAGCGTTGCAATATAAAATTCTTCAATTTTGCAAATACGGAATTGTGAATAATTTAATTTTAAAAATTTGTATTTTAAAGATATGGAATTTCAAACTTTTTCAAAAAATAGTTTAATTTTTAAAATTCGCAATGGAAAATTCTTCAATTTTCACGATTTTTAATTTAAAATTCTTCATTTTTTAAGATTAACAATTAAAGATTTGTCAATTTGGAATTTGTATAGTTTAAAATCATAAAATTTAGAAAATCTGTTTGAAATGAGTCTACCTTCAAGACTTGCAATTTGAAGATTCTTCCATTTTTAAACTGTATCATTTTATATGATATAATTTTCAATATTTCTTGGATAGTTCTTTCAATTTTGAAGATATAAAATTAAAAACTCTTCAATTTTGAAGATGTATAAATAAAAAATGTTGAAGGATGATTCATAACATCAAAAGACCAAAGTTTTTAAATTTTAAGTTTTTAAAAGTTTTTTTTTCGAAATTAATCAAATTATTAATGTAAATCATAAAAATGATACAATTTCCAATTCTTTTGCTGGCATGGATTTAATTGTAAATTTAAAGAATTAAAAAATTTTCAATTTTGTTGATTAACTATTTATAATTCTACAACTTTAAAGCGTTTCAATTGAAAATTCTTGCACTTTGGAAATATGGAATTGAAAATTATTCAAATTTCCAAGATTTCTATTTTAAAGGTATGTAATTTTGAACATTTTTTTAAGTTCATTGCTAAAGATTTCAAATTGAAAATTCCTCAATTGTCACGATTTCAAATTTCAAATTTTTTATTTCTCAAGTTTTACAATTATTTCGACATACAAATAAATTTAAGGACTGAAATTAAATATTCGTCAATCGATTTTTTAATTGATATTTTAAATAAAGACCTAGGTCTTCATCTCGTTTATTATTATTTTTACCCTCACTGTGATGAATGTGAATTAAAATAAAATGTTTCATGTTTTTCTGAAGGGACGACTGAAAAATCCCGAAAAATAAAATTCCCGACACTGTACAGTTCCCCAATTGGAAAATTCCCGAATAATAAAATTCCTCAATAATGAAATTACCAAATAATAAAATTCCCGGATTATAATATTCCCGACAGTTTATAATATTATCGGATTGGAAAATCCCCGATTAATAAAATTCCTCAACAGCAAAATTCCCGCATTGAAAAATTACCGAATAATAAAATTCCCGAATTATGCAATGCCCGAATCAGAAAATGCCCGAAATATAAAATTCCCGAATTCTAATATTCCCGACAGTTTATAATATTACCGGATTTGAAAATTCCCGAATAATGAAATTCCTCCATAATAAAATTCCCGAATTGAAAAATTATCGAATAATAAAATTCTCGAATTATGAAATTCCTGAATTACGAAATTCCTGAATTATAATATTCCCGAAAGTTTTTAATATTACCGGATTTGAAAATTACCGAATAATAAAATTCCCGACAGAAAATTGCCGAATTATAAAATATCCGAAATAGACAATTCCCGAATTTAAACAATTAAATGGGTTTTATAGATATTATTCTTTTATTCAAAACACAATAATTAAATATTTTCATAGAAAAATAATTATTTTAATTTTTAAAGTTTCTACAATCATTTTTTGAATTCAAAATAACAATCATTGAAAGAAATATATTTCTGGATGAGCATTTTTTTCAATTATAGTTTTTTTTATTCAAACAATAATTTTAGAATCTTTAAACATTGAGATTTATAGAAATATTTGATTACTGTATTTTCAATAAATAACATTTATAATAGAAAATATAATTGTTTAAATTCAGGAATTGTCAATTTAGATAAAATATTTATAATTTGGCAATTTTCTGTCGGGAATTTCATTAATCGGGAATTTTCCCATTCGGTAATATTATAAACTGTTCGGGAATTTTATCATTCGGGAATTTTCCAGTTCAAGAATTTTATTATTTGAAAATTTTATAATTCGAGAATTTTATTATTCGGGTATTTTCCAAGTCAGAAATTTTGTTTTTCGGGAATTTCACAGTGTCGCGAATTTCATTTATCGGGATTTTTCAGTCGTCCTACTTAAAATTTCTTTTCATTTATAAAATTAATTAAATTATTAGACTTGAAATTACATTACAATTAATTCTTTTTACTCCTAACAAAATATTTTCAATTGTTTATATTTAAGAATTTTATAATTCCGGAATTTTCTCGTTCAGATTATAATTCGGCAATTTTCTGTCGGGAACGTTCAAATTCGGTAATATTATAAACTGCCGGAAATTTCATTATTCGGGAATTTTATCATTCGGGCATTATATTATTCGGAAATTTTATGATTCATAAATGTTATTATTCCGGAAATTTCCAAGTAGGAAATTTTATTATTCGGAAATTTTATTATTCAGGAATTTTATTATTAGGAAATTTTCCAATTTGGGAATTTTACAGTGTTGGGTATTTCATTTTTCGGGATTTTTCAGTCGTCCAAATTGAAATTCCATTTTATTTATAAAATTAATTGAATAATTACAATTAAAATTATATTACAATTAAAATTTTCCGCAAAGAACAAAATTATTCTTAAAACAAAAGTTTATAATATTTTATATTTGGGAATTTTATAATTCCGGAATTTTCTAGTTCAGATATTTTATAATTCAACAATTTTCTGCCGGGAATTTTATCATTCGGGAAGTTTCAAATTCGGTAATATTATAAACTGTCGGGAATTTTCCAATTCGGAATTTCGTTTTTCGGGAATTTTCTAATTCGGGAATTTTATTATTCGGGAATTTTCTGGTTCGGAAATTTAACAGCGTCGGGAATGTCATTTTTTCGGGATTTTTCAGTCTTAATAATTAAAATTCCTTTTCATTTATAAAATTAATTAAATTATTGCATTTAAAATTACATTACAATTCATTTTTTTACTCCCAACAAAATATTTTAAATTATTTATATTTGAATATTTTATAATTCCGGAATTTTCTAGTTCGGATATTTTATAATTCGGCAATTTTCTGTCGGGAATGTTCAAATTCGGTAATATTATAAACTGCCGGAATTTTCCAAGTAGGAAATTTTATTATTCGGAAATTTTTATATTCAGGAATTTTATTATTTAGAAATTTTCCAATTCGGGAATTTTACTTTTCGGCATTTTTCAGTCGTCCAGATTTAAATTCCATTTTATTTCTAAAATGAATTACATAATTACAATTAAAATTGTATTAGATACAATTAAAATTTTTCTTACGAAACAAAATTATTCTCATAACAAAATTTTTTAATTGTTTATATTTGGGAATTTTATAATTCCGGAATTTTCTAGTTGAGATATTTTATAATTCCACCATTTTCTGTCGGGAATTTTATCATTCGGGAATTTTCAAATTCGGTAATATTATAAACTGTCAAGAATTTTCCAATTCGGAATTTCGTTAGTCGGGAATTTTATTATTCGGGAATTTTCTGATACGGAAATTTTACAGCGTCGGGAATTTCATTTTTTGGGATTTTCAGTCATACTCATTAAAATTCCTTCCCATTTATAAAATTAATTAAATTATTGCACTTAAAATTACATTACAATTCATTTTTTTACTCCTAAACAAATATTTTAAATTGTTTATATTTGAGAATTTTATAATTCCGGAATTTTCTAGTTCGGATATTTTATAATTTGGCAATTTTCTGTCGGGAATGTTCAAATTCGGTAATATTATAAACTGCCGGAAATTTCATTATTCGGGAATTTTATCATTCGGGCATTATATTATTCGGAAATTTTATGATTCAAAAATTTTATTATTCAGGAATTTTCCAAGTGGGACATTTTATTATTCGGAAATTTTATTATACAGGAATTTTATTATTAGGAAATTTTCCAATTCGGGAATTTTAGAGTGTCGGGTATTTGATTTTTCTGGATTTTTTAGTCGTCCCTATTGAAATTCCATTTTATTTATAAAATTAATTAAATAATTACAATTAAAATTATATTATAATTACAATTTTGCTGAAATAACAAAATTTCTAAATTGTTTATATTTGGGAATTTTATAATTCCGAAATTTTCTAGTTCAGATATTTTATAATTAAACAATTTTCTGCTAGGAATTTCATCGTTCGGGAATTTTAAGATTAGGTAATATTATAAACTGTGGGGAATTTTATTATTCGGGAATCTTCTAATTCGGGAATATTATAAACTGTTCCGGAATTTTATCATTCGGGAATTTTCCAGTTCGAGAATTTTATTATTCGAAAATTTTATAATTCGGGAATTTTATTATTCGGGAATTTTCCAAGTCAGAAATTTTGTTTTTCGGGAATTTCACAGTGTCACGATTTTCATTTTTCGGGATTTTTCATTCGTCCTAATTAAAATTCCTTTACATTCATACAATTAATTAAAATTACAGTACAATTAATTTTTTTTACTCCTAACAAAATATTTTAAATTTTTGGGAATTTTATAATTCCGGAATTTTCTATTTCAGATATTCTATAATTAAACAATTTTCTGCCAGGAATTTCATCATTCGGGTATTTTCAAATTCGGTAATATTATAAACTGGGGGGAATTTTATTATTCGGGAATCGTCTAATTCGGGAATATTATAAACTGTTCGGGAATTTTATCATTCGGGAATTTTCCAGTTCGAGAATTTTGTTATTCGAAAATTTTATAATTCGGGAATTTTATTATTAGGGAATTTCACAGTATCGCGAATTTCATTTTTCGGGATTTTTCAGTCGTCCTAATTAAAATTCCTTTTCATTTATAAAATTAATTAAATTATTACACTTAAAATTACATTTAAATTATTTTTTTACTCGCAACAAAATATTTTAAATTGTTTATATTTCCAAGTAAGAAATTTTATTATTCGGAAATTTTATCATTCAGGAATTTTATTATTAGGAAATTTTCCAATTCGGTAACATTATAGACTGTTCGGGAATTTTATCATTCGGGAATTTTCCAATTCGGGCATTTTATTATTCGGAAATTTTATAATTCAAAAATTTTATTATTCAGGAATTTTCCAAGTAGGAAATGTTATTATTCGGAAATTTTATTATTCAGGAATTTTATTATTAGGAAATTTTCAAATTCGGGAATTTTACAGTGTTGGATATTTCATTTTTCGGGATTTTCAGTCGTCCCAATTGAAATTCCATTTAATTTATAAAATTAATTAAATAATTACAATTACAATTTTTCTCATATAACAGAATTTTTAAATTGTTTATATTTGGGAATTTTATAATTCCGGAATTTTCTATTTCAGATATTTTATAATTCAACAATTTTCTGTCGGGAATTTTCAAATTCGGTAATATTATAAACTGTCGGGAATTTTCCAATTCGGAATTTCGTTATTCGGGAATTTTATTATTCGGAAATATTATTATTCTGGAATTTTATTATTCGCGAATTTTCTGATACGGAAATTTTACAGCGTTGGGAATTTTATTTTTCTGGATTTTTCAGTCGTTCCGTTCTAAAATACTAAAAAAAAAAAATACTAAATGATTACTTCCAATTTTTTAAATTTTGACCCTTATATCGAAGTGTGGTTAATAATAATAATTTATTTATTTATTATTATTTATTACGTAAACCCTGATCAAAGCTCTTATTAACTGCCCGCTAATTAAATGCACCTCAGCTCTGCTGAGGAATCCCTTTTCAGGGAATTGAATATCAAATGATGAATTCATTATTTAGGGCTTAGGGGACATTGATAATCTATGCTACCAATCTGAGTGGGTAGGGGTCAGTGGAAGTAACGTTACGAACTTAGATAACAGTTAGTATGTTTCCTGATACCTAGATTTTCCTGATATCCTGATTTTAGACTTCACACTTTTCCCCTATTCACCTCCTTTCCCCTTTTTTCAAGAATTCTTCTTTTTTTATTTGGTTGAGAACTAGATTCTTTTTTTGAAAATGCCACTGTTTTTTTAAAGTCATTTTCTTTTGTCAAAAATTCACCTAATTGGTTGAAAGTTGAAGTAATTTATTTTAAAAAATGTTTTCGTTGACGATTCATCTCTTTGGTTGAAAGCTTTCAATTTTGTTGAAAAATTATTTTATTTTCGGTTGAAAATTAATTTTTTTAACTAAAAATTTCACTATTCCATTTTTGGTTGAAAATTCAAGTACTTGGTTGGAAAGTCAAGTACTTGGTTGAAAAGTTAAGTTCTTGGGCGAAAATTCATGTATTTTGTTAAAAATTCTTCATTTTTGTTAATAAATTAATCTACTTGGTTGCAAAATCATAATTTAGGTTGAAAATTCAACTATTTGTTTGAACGTTGAACTCTTCCGTCAAAAAATAATTTTTTTTTGAAGATACTTCATTGCAGATAAAAATGCATCTCTTTGGTGGAAAATTAAACTATTTTATTGCAAATTCGTTTCATTTCTGCTTGCAAATTATTTTTTTAAATAAAAACTCAACTATTTCATTTTTGCTTTAAAATTTATCTGTTTTAGTTGGAAATTCGAATATTTGGTTGAAAATTCCTCATTTTTCTTAATAAATTAATCTCCTTGCTGAAAAAATTATCTTTTTGGTTGAAAATTCAACTGTTTAGTTGAAAGTTGAAATTTTTTGTTAAAAATTATTTTTTTTGTGAAGATTCAACATTTTAATCGTAAATGTATCACTCTGATAGAAAATTTAACAATTTTGTTAAAAATTCGTTTCATTTTTGCTTAAAAATTAATTTTTTCAACAAAAAAAGTTATTGCATTTTTGCTTTAAAATTGATCGTTCTTAGTTGAAAATTCGATTGTTTAGTTGAAAATTTATCTTCTTTAGATGAAAATTCAACTTTTGGTTGAAAATGAATGCATTTTGTCGAAAATTTCTCTTTTTTGGTAGTAAATTAATTTTCTTGGTTAAGAAATCACCTTTTTGGTTAAAAATTCAACTGTTTGGTTGAATGCTCAACACTTCTGTTGAAAATTCATTTTTTTCAAGATTCATAAATTTAGTTGAAAATTTGTCTCTTCGGTTAAAAATTTTAGTATTTTGTTGAAAATTCGTTTTAATTTTTTGGTTGAGAATTTCTTGAACTGAAAATGACACTATTTTATTTTTTGATAAAAATTTATATTTTTATATGAAAATTAATCTTTTCTAGTCAAAAATTCACCTACTTGGTTGAAAATGCATGTATTTTGTTGAAAATTCGCCTTTGTTTTTTTTTAAATCAACTATTTTGATTTAAATTGACCTTAATAATAAAAAATATAATCTTTTTAGTTGAAAATTCAAATATTTGGTTGTAAATTACGATTTTAATTGCAAATTGATATTTTTGGGTAGAAAATTCGTGTTTCTGGCTTAAAAATTTGACAGTTTGGTAGAAAATTAAACTATTTAGGGAAAAATTGACTTGAAAAATTCATGGATTTTTTTCAAAATTCATTTTTCTTCTTATAAATTCCACCTTGTTTTTTAAAAATTCATCTTTCTGGTTGAGGATTCAACTATTTTGTTAATAATTCGCCTTTCTGGTGAAAATAGACTGGTTAAAAAAGCGTTTTTTTGTTGAAAATTATATTTTAAAACTGAAAATTTGATAATTCCATTTTTGTTTAAAAATTTATCTTTTGTTAGAAAATTCATCTTTGCACGTTGAAAATTTAGCTATTTGCTTAAAAGTGCAACTATTAATTCAAAAGTTTAATTATTTTGTTGAAAATTCAACAATTTTGTTAAAGTGATCCTTTTTGGTAAAAAATTCCACTGTTTTGTTGAAATTTCGACTTTTTGGATTTAAAATTCATCTTTTTTGGTTGAAAATGAACTTTTTTCTTGAAAATTCAACTATTTAAAGGATTACATTTTTATCTTTTTTTTTTAAATTTTATCATTTGGTTGAAAATTCAACTATTTGGTTAAAAATTCAACTGTTTTGTTAAAAATATAATTATTTTGTGGAACATTTACTATTTGTTATAGTCATCTCTTTTGGTCGAAAATTCAATTATTTTGTTAAAATTCGTCATTTTGGCGTAAGAATTTAATTATTGAGTCAAAAGTTAAACTATTTTGTTGAAAATTCGTATCTTTCGCTTCAAATTTCAACCCTTTGGTTGTTAATGCAAATAATTGATTAAAAATTATTTTTTTGTTATTGAAATTTCTTTTTTTGGATTGAAAATTCATCTCGTTCGAAAATATTTTATGATGATATTGAAATGCCAAAAAAACTTTTTATTCCAGGAATTGGTAATATTCTTCCCTACGAAAACGTAATTCCAGAGTAATCTTCCCTATTTTATTAGTTTCCTTTCTCTCATTTTCTCAAATCTTGGGATTATTTGTCAAAAAGAACACTGCGAAAGCCAATATTGAAACTGAATGAGAAAATTGGTTTGTAGAGTCTCATTATTCTAGAATTGAAATACCGAATATCAAGCATCTCGATTTATTTAAAATTAATTTTAACGATTTTCTCTCGATCCGATTGAAGAAAGAGGATTTCGTTTGTAATGCTCAAATTGCGTTCAGTGAAGTATATTACATTATTGCAATTGCCTTTAAATTCAAATTAGATTTACAATTTTCAGGAATAATAATTTTACTTTCTGGAAATCAAGCGGAACGGAAATTCCTGTCGATTTATGTAACAAATTGGAAACAAGTTCGTAGAAATGTATTGTGATCGAAACACGGAAAAGAAACTTTTCTATGATTTCCTCGTTTCCATTCAAGTGCTCAACGTCGTGTATATTACCTCGTTTGATATCGAGTTTTGAGGAAATGAGATTTATAATGAGCTTGTGACACTCGCCGACCATTTCCCACCGGAGAGTGTCTATCTCAGACTTCAAAAAGTCTTTCGGACAAAAAAATTGGATTTTTTTACGTGTATCCTCCGGGAAAGAAAATTTTCAGTCTCTGTTATCAAATTGTCAAATATAATGAAGTTTTCTTTGCCTTTTGTAAAATCAGTATAACAATTTTGAGTCCTTTTCTGGATTCAGAAAAATATTTTGTTGATTAATAACCAAAATTTTATGCATCTAAAAGGATTATTGAATAAGTGTGTATTCGTGTCTGACCAAAATGGATGTATCTACTTACATCTTCATCTAATTTAAATTTTGGTCCGTATCCGAGGCCGAAATAACATTACAAAATTTGTTCTGTTTTAAAAAAAATCAAATAAAAATGTATATCAATTATATTTAGTTTAAACCCCTATCCGTGGTTGAAATGCACTATAATACTGAATGCAAAATTTATTAAATTTACAAACAAACTTAAAATTTTTGTTGTTGGAATAAAAAAATCTTCTTTTCAACTACAAAAAAAAATTTGAACTATTGAAGCTAACATTTTTTTCATTTGCAAATATAAAAACTGAACTGCAAATAAAAACAGTTAGAGTGTAACTTTTTTTAATTTTAGAATGTTGAAACTAAAGCCTAATTTTTGAAAATTTAAACGCGATTTTAAGTTAGAAACATTAAAAATTAAAAGATTAACTTTTTTTTAAAACTCAACCTTTTTTAAAATAGAAGTAAAATTATATTAATTTCAGGTCCTTAAAAATTAATAATTGTTCAATTTTTATTCATACACCAAACATTGTTTTGAAATATATTTAAAATATTCTCTTAAAATTATTATTTAAATCAAAAATCATTACAAATTTTACCAGGAATCTTAAAAAAAATTTTGTAACATCTTGAAACCTCTCAAAATCCTTAAACAGCTTTAAAATTTTATTTCATAATGTTAGAAAATGTACGTTTTGTTTTAAATTTTGTAGAAGTTTTTTTAAATTTCTCATTGTTTTTGAAATTCTTTTAAAAATTCGAAGTTTTTTTTTCAAATGATCCCAATTTTTTCTAAAACTGTTATTAAATCCTGGAAAAAAAAGAATGACTTAAAATGTCCCAAATTATTTTTTGACAATTGTGGATGCCTTTTGAAATCTTTTTTAATATTCTGTTAAAATTATTTTTTTTTAATGAAAAGTTTTTTAAGTTTTTCCCAAGAATATTGAGAAAAACTTTCTTGTTATTTTGAAACTTTTCAAAACCCTTAAAAAGCTTCAAAATTTTATTATGAAATCTTCAAAATTTTATGTTTTGTTTCGATACTTTTTTGGAACCTTTTCAAGTTTAAAATTATGTTTGAATCTTTTCAAAACTTCTAAATATCTCTTCACCTTACTCGAATTTTTCCTAAATGAATAATTGTTCAACTGTTGTTTATGCAAAAAAATTCAACAATTTCAATTGCGAATGAAAAATTGTTTAAAAAGAACAATTAAAATTGTAACATTTAAAGATTGAATTTAGCTCTCTGAAATTTTATTTGATTTATAATTGGTCATTTTATATAAGCAGTCAAACATTGCTGAATATTGAAAAATTGTTCTTTTTCTGAATTAAAAATTTCCAAAATGAATGGGTTAAAAATGGATTATCGGGATCTTTTGGTACGAGAGAAAAGTGTTTATTTTCTTCATTATTGTCGTAGCCCGAGACCATGTTTTCCACACTTATTATTTTGCACACAGTTCTTAAAAAATATACAATCTTCACTATACTACACATTCTTTGACTTCTTTTTATGAATTTCTACGATAAAAATCATTTATTTAATTAATTCTAAGTAAATAAATATGTCTAAATGTCTGGCCAAAATGGATGTATCTACTTAAACCTCATTTAAAACAATATTTATTATGCATTTTTTTACTACAATTTTCCCTTTTTTGGATTTATCATTTAAATATTATTAACTTAAATATATAAATTACACAAAGGACAGTCGTTTCTGGCCTATTAAAATTTCTCAGAATGGAAAGAACAAAGACAAAATATTATACTTTCCTATTAATAATAAACTGCGAATTCCTCCTAATTTTATTTAAGAATGATTTAATTTTTAAAGGAAGTTTGGAATTGTTTAATTTTTGAAATTTTTTTAATTTCAAGTTTCAGTTCAAGAATTCGGAAAGTTTCAAATTCGAAAAGATATCTTTTTGAAAGTTTTGAGAATAATTTTATTAAAGTTTAAAGGTTCACAATATTAAAAATTCTTCAATTTTGAACGGTGAAAATTTTGTTGGGGATTTTTTTTGGGATAGAGCGTCTATCTCAGACTTCAAAAAGTCTTTCGGACAAAAAATTGGATTTTTTTACCTGTATCCTGCGGGAAAGAAATTTTTCAGCCTCTGTTATCAAATTGTCAAATATAATGAAGTTTTCTTTGCCTTTTCTTGAGTCCTTCTCTGTCTTTAGAAAAATATTTTGTTGAATAATACCCAAAATGTCATCTATCTAAAAGGATTATTAAATAAATGTGTATGAATGTCTGACAAAAATGGACAGATCTACTTACAACTCATTGAAAACAATATTTATAAGAATTTTTTTACTATAATTTTCCCCTTTTTGGATTTTTTATTTCAATATCATTAACTTGAATATATAAATCAAACAAAGGACAGTCGGTTTTGGCCAATTGAAAATTTTCAGAATGGAAAGAACAACAAAGACAAAATATTATACTTCCCTATTAATAATAAACTGCGAATTCTTCCTAATTTGATTTAAGAATGATCAAATTTTTGAAGGAAGATTGAAGTTGTTTAATTTAAATTTTTTTTTTAAATTCAAGTTTCAGTTCAATAATTCGGAAAGTTTCAAATTAGAAAACATATATTTTTTAATGTTTGTAGAATAATTTTATCAAAGTTTAAAGGTTGACAATGTTAAAAATTCTTCAATTTTGAGCGTGAAAATGACAGTGATTATTTTGGGATAGAGCGTCTTCCACAAACTTCAAAAAATCTTTCGGATAAAAAAATTGGATTTTTTCACCTGTATCCTTCGGGAAAGAAAATTTTCAGTCTCTGTTATCAAATTGTCAAATATAATGAAGTTTTCTTTGCCTTTTGTTGACTCCTTCTCTGTCATCAGAAAAATATTTTGTTGATTAATACCCAAAATGTCAACTATCTAAAAGGGTTATTAAATAAGTGTATCTCAATGTCTGACCGAAATGGGTGTATCTACTTACATCTAATTTAAAACAATATTTAGTATGAATTTTTTTACTATAATTTTCCCTTTTTTAGATTTATTATTTCAATATCATTAACTTAAACATATAAATTAAACAAAGGAAAGTCGTTTCTGGCCAATGAACATTTTTCAGATTGGAAGGAACAACAAAGACAAAATATTATACTTTCCTATTAATAATAAACTGTGAATTCTTTCCAATTTGATTTAAGAATGATTTAATTTTTAAATGAAGATTGGAATTGTTTACTTTTAGAAACTTTTTTAATTTTAAGTTTCAGTTCAATAATTTGGAAAGTTTCAAATTAGAAAACATATATTTTTGAAAGTTTTTAGAATAATTTTATTAAAGTTTAAAGGTTCACAATATTGAAACTTCTTCAATTTTTAACGGTGACAATGACAGTGATTTTTTTTGGGATAGAGCGTCTATCTCAAACTTCAAAAAATCTTTGGGACAAAAAAATTGGATTTTTTTACCTGTATCCTCCGGGAAAGAAATTTTTCAGCCTCTGTTATCAAATTGTCAAATATAATGAAGTTTTCTTTGCCTTTTCTTGAGTCCTTCTCTGTCTTCAGAAAAATATTTTGTTGAATAATACCCAAAATGTCAACTATCTAAAAGGATGATTAAATAAATATGTCTGAATGTCCGACCAAAATGGATGTATCTACTTAATCCTCATTTAAAACAATACTTATTATGCATTTTTTACAATAATTTTCCCTTTTTTGGATTTATTATTTCAATATCATTAACTTAAATATATAAATCAAACAAAGGACAGTCGTTTCTGGCCAATTGAAATTTTTCAGAATGGAAAGAACAACAAAGACAAAATATTATACTTTCCTATTAATTAAAACTGCGAATTCTTTCTGAACTGATTCAAGAATGATTTAATTTTTAAAGGAAGATTGGAATTGTTTAAGTTTTGAAATTTGTGTAATTTCAAGTTTCAGTTCAATAATTTGGAAAGTTTCAAATCATAAAACATATTTTTTTTCCTATTAATAATAATGATTGTTGAATTTATTCTGATTTAAGAATAATTTAATTTTTTAATTAAGTTTGGAATTGTTTAATTTTTAATGTTTCCAGCTTGAATTCAATAATTTGAAAAGTTTCAAATTAGAAAACATGTATTTTAAAAAGTTTTTAGCACAATTTTATCAAATTTTAAATGTTTACAATATGAAAAATTCTTTCATTTTGAACAGTGAAAATGACAGTAATTTTTTTTCGATAGGGTGTCTATCTCATACTTTAAGAAGTCGTTCAGACAAAAAGAATTGGATTTTTTACCTGTATCCTCTGGGAAAGACAATGTTCATTGCCTGTTGTCAAATTGATAAATATAATGAAGTTTTTTTTACTTTTTGTGAAGTATAACAATTTTGAGGACTTTTTTGGCCTCTGGAAAATATTATGTTGATCAATACCAAAAATTTAAAGTTTTATAAAGGATTACAAAATAAAGGTGTATCCCTGTCTGACCAAAATGTATGTGTCTACTTACACCTAATTTAAATCAATAATAATTATGAAATTTTTTACTATAATTTCCGCTTTTTGGATTTATTATTTGAAAATCATTAACTTGAATATATAAATTAAACAAAGGAAATTCGTATCTTGCAAATAACAATTTTTTAGAATGTAAAAAACAACAAAGACAAAATATTATACTTTGCTATTAACAATAATTTTTGAATTCATTCTAACTTAATTTGAGAATGATTTAATCTTTTAATTAAGTTTGGAATTGTTTGATGTTTAAAGTTTTAAGTTTGAATTCAATAATTTGGAAAGTTTCCAATTAAAAAACATATATTTAAACAAATTTTTAGAACGATTTTATTAAATTTTACATGTTTACGATATTAAAAATTCTTTAATTTTTAACACTAAAAATGACAGTGATTTTTTTTTTGAGAACGAACGTCTATCTTATACCTCAAAAAGTCTTTCGGACAAAAAAATAGGCTTTTTTTACCTGCATCCTCTGGGAAAGACAATTTTCATTCCCTGTTATCAAATTGTCGAATATAGTGAAATTTTCTTTGTCTTTTGTAAAATCAGTATTCCAAAATGTTAAGTATCTGAAAGGATTATTGAATAAATGTGTATGCATGTCTGACCAAAATGGGCGTATCTACTTACATCTTCTTTAAAACAATTATTATTATGAATTTTTTGACTATAATTTTGCCTTTTTGGATTTATTAATTTAATATCATTAACTTAAATGTATGAACTAAACAAAAAAAATTCGATTCTGACCAATAACAATTTTCTAGAATGCAACGAACAACAAAGACAAAATAGTATACTTTCCTATTAATAATAATGATCTTCAAATTCATTCTAATTTAAGGATGATTCGTTTTATTTGCAATCGTTCGCAGTAGAAATTTTTACATTTTTAATGTTTTCCATTTGAAATTAATTTTTATTTGCAACTTTTTTAAAGAATAATTAAATTTTAAAGGCTAATAATCTAAAAAGATTTCATTTTTAGGGTTCTTCCTTTTTTGATCTTAGAGAAATTTGTCTGGTCAATTCTAATATTGAATAATCAATTTTTTAACATTATAAAATTCTAGAACTTCAGAATCTTTGAATTTAAAACATTTGATTTAGCTTTCATTTAAAATTGTTAAATTTTGATTGTTTGGAATTAAAAATTGTTTAAATTCAAAAGGTTTTAATATTCAATTATTCAATTTTAAACGCTTCAAATTAGAAATAACACAATTTCAATTCATTTAAAATTCTAATGATCCATTTTTAGAAATTCAAATCTGAAATTATTTAATTTTGAAAATGATGAAATTGACCTTTTTCCGAAATTGTAATCCTAAATCATTCAATTTCTAGATTCTTCAATTCAAAATAAATTGGTTTAATTTTTACTTCTTTCTAATAAAATCCAATCTTCAAAATTTGTATCTGCAATTTTTCCATTTTGAAAGCTTTTGAATAAGAATCTTACAATTTCGAATTATTTAATTTTGAACGTTTTTATTTAGAAATGATACACGTTTGATTCTCTTCTAATTCGATTCTTAATGTTAGACTTTTTCAGAATGTCACCTAATCAAATTTTTATTTTGAACGATTTTAATTTGAAATCGTTTAATATATTTTTTTAAATTTCAAACGCTTTGAAAAAGGGAACATTATAGTAAAAAATTCATAATAATAATTGTTTGGAATATGGTGTAAGTAGATACATCCTTTTTGGTCAGTCATGTATACACATTTATTTAATAATCTTTTTCGATAGTTTAAATTGTGGGTAATAATCAACAAAATATTTTTTTGAAGCCAGAAAAGGATTCAAAAAAGGCAAACAAAACTTCATTATATTTGCCTATTTGATAATTCCGATTTTGACAATTCCGAACTCTCTTCAAAAATTAAATTATTCCTAAATTAGAATGAATTCAAAAATTATTATTATTAATAGGAAAGTATAATATTTTGTCTTTGTTGATCTTTGCATTCTAAAAAATTGTTATTGGTGAGAAACGACTTTCCTTGCTTTCATTTATATATTTTGGTTGATTAGTTTAAAATAATAAATCCAAAAAGGGAAAATTATAGTAAAAAAATTCATAATAATAACGGTTCTGAATGGGGTTAAGTAGATAAATCCATTTTGGTCCGACATGCATACACATTCATTTAATATTCCTTTTAGACATTTGAAATTTGGGTATCAATCAATAAAATATTTTTCTGAAGTCAGGAAATGACACAACAGTGTTATACCAAAAAGTACGAGACTAAAACTAATCTGACACAAGTCAAAGAAAACTTCAATTAATTTGACAGTTTGATAACAGGGACTGAAAATTTTGTTTTCCATAGGATACAGGTAAAAAAACCAATTTTTTTTGTCCGAAAGATTTTTTGATGTCTGGGATAGACGCTCTATCCCAAAAAAAGCACTGTCATTTCCACCGTTCAGAATTAAAGAATTTTTAATATTGTGAACCTTTAAACTTTAATAAAATTATTCCAAAATCTTTCAAAAATATATGCTTTCTAATTTGAAACTTTCCAAATTATTGAACTGAAACTCGAAATTACAAAAATTTTAAAAATTGAACAATTCCAATCTTCCTTTAAAAATTAAATCATTCTTAAATCAAATTATAAAGAATTCGCAGTTTCTCATTAATAGGAAAGTATAATATTTTGTCTTTGTTGTTCTTTCCATTCTGAAAAATTTTCATTGGCCAAAAACGACTGTCCTTTGTTTAATTTATATATTTAAGTTAATGGTATTGAAATAATGAATCCAAAAAAGGGAAAATTATAGTAAAAAAATTCATAATAAATATTGTTTTAAATCATGTGTAAGTAGACACATCCATTTTGGTCAGACATGCATTATACATAGTTGTAAATGCTCGCGCGCGAAGCGCCTTCGTGTCCCTGGATTTTTATTCCCTAAAATTAAAAATATGAATAATTGAAAACACTATTATTAAACAATTTTTCAAATATTTTGATCAAAATGTTTTTGAAAGAAAAAAAAAAGAAAAAAAAAGAAAAAAAATATTTATATTTAAACTCCTCGTATTTTTAATTAATATTTGAATTATTAAAAAAATGAAAAAATTAAAATTTTTATTGCATAATGCCTAATAAAATAGCATTATTATTTTATTATTATCACTTTAATATAATAAAGCTCATCACACTAATTAAAATTAATAAAAATAAACAACAATAAATATGATGAGACATAAATCAATCAGTAAAAGCGAGAATCAGAAATTTCGGCGTGGCCCTGGATGGGGCCAGATCTGGCAGAATCGGGCCCTGATCGGGCATCCCAGTCAGGGCCAGACTCGAAATGAAACGCCTAATCCGATCAGGGCCAGACTGGGGTATCCATAAGGAAGCCCCGATCTGGCCCTGACCCGGCCCCTTCCAATTTTTATTTATAAAAATATCAATAAAATATCATTTTTTCAATAAAAAAGTAAACAATTAGTTAAGAATATTAAACTTCATTATTTAAATATTTTTAAACAATTATTATCAGTATTACATTTAAATATTTTGAACAAATGTGAAGCGTGTCTTCAAAATTTTTCAATAAACTACTTAATTTAGAAAAATTAATATCTTGCGCAGTTGTTTAGAGCTTCCAGAAGATCTATCAATTAAAGAATCTTGTTTCTTTTTTGTTTTTCCCTTTTTCTTTAAGCGAATCTTCAAATGAGTGATCGGATTTTTCTACCGAAAAAGATGAATTTTAAATCAAGAGGGACAAATTTTCTATCCAAAAAGACGGATTTTCAACAAAATACTTAGTTTTGAAAAAAAGGAACGGTTGCTTTTTACAATATCATTGAATTTTCTACCTACAAAGATAAATTTTCAACAAAAAAGTCAGATTTTCGAAAAAATGTATTATAATCCAAAAATCTGAAATTTACAACCAAACAGTTTAATTTTCAAGCGAAAGGGATGAATTTTCAACAAAAATTTGAATTTTTCAACCAAGTAGACAAATGGTAGAATACGGTTGAATTTTCCAGGGAAAACTTTTCTCTCAAAAAAGATAAATTTTGAATCAAGAGGGACGAATTTTCTATCCAAAAAGACGAATTTTCAACAAAACGTTGAATTTTATAAAAAAAGATGGCTTTTTAACAAAATCGTTTAATTTTCGAATAAAATTAATTATCAAACAAAAAGTTGCAATTTACAACCAAATAGTGGAACTTTCAAACGAAAGGGACGAATTTTTAACAAAATAGTTTAATTTCTAACCAAACAGTTGAATTATCAAACCAAGAAGACGAATTAAAAAAAAAAGGTTGAATTTTCAACTAAAAACTTTTCTACTAAAAAAGATAAATGTTGAATAAGGAGGGACGAACTTCTGATCCAAAAAGACGGAATTCAACATAACACTTGAATTTTGTAGAAAAAGTGGCTTTTCAACAAAATAGTTAAATTTTCAACCTACAAAGATGAATTTGTAACAAAATAATTAAAATTTTCACCAAAAGTTTCAAGTTTCATGCCAAAAAGGCGAATTTTGTAAAAAAAATTCAATTTCCAATGCAAGAAACTAATTTCTATCGAAAAAGACGAATGTTTAACAAAACAGTTAAGTTTTCGACCAAAAAAGATGACTGTTCAACAAAACAGTTGAATTTTTAAGAAAATAATTAGATTTTCAACAAAATAGTTCAACAATAAAGAAAAATTTGATTTTCAACCAAATCATAGAATTTTAAATTAAAAATGATCAATTCTAAACGAAAAATGGAATAGTTAAATTTTCTGTCAAAAAAGTTGATTTTCAGCAAAGAAAATCAGGAATTTCCAAAAAAATAGTTTCATTTTCAAGCAAAGTAACGAATCTTCGATACAAAAATGATTTCCTAACGAAAAATGTAATAGTTGATATTTCCGCTAAAAAATTTTTTAATTTTCAATCAAAAACTGGTAAATTATACTAAACAATATGAATTTTCAACGCATTAGTTGATGAATCAACATAAACAGACTAATTTTTAATTCGAAAATCCGAATTTTCTTCTCCAGCCTTATCTTCATCATCAACATCTATATAATTATTTCTTATTATAAGTAAGTGATCTTTTCACTAATTTTCACGAAATACAAATCGTTTATTAATATTTATCTCATAAATACAATCGAAACAAAAAATAAATTTTTTTATGAACATATGTATAATTTATTTAAACAAAAGTATGGAAAAAGTAGAAAAAAAATGCTTTATGATTATTTTTAGGAAAAACTACTACAAAAATTTTGACTCGAAAAATTTGTTGGAGTAAAAGTTCATAGTTAACAAACCGAAAATATTAATTTATACCTGATTTATAGATATAATTCACAACAAATTAAAAAAAATTCGCATCATTTTGTGGTTAGATTTGATAGTGAATATAAGTAATTGCTTACCTATAAGTCTTCATCAACATCTTCATTGCATAAATAAGGACAGGCAGCAATGTATTTTCAAATTATCATTATGCAAATTTCGAGACTTTTTAGTGTATATGACAAAAATAAATGGATACTAATTTGAATTTAGCTTAGTCACTGAACTAAAAATTAGTTGAATATTCACTAATGCAGACAGGCAGTAATTTTGAATTTAATTAATTTTAATTTTTAAACTAACTTTGATTTACAGAGGATAACCCGATGTGGCCCCGATCAGGACCACAACGGTAGACATGATCAGGGCCACATTGAGCTAACCGAATCGGGGCCACGTCGGGAATCGGGATCAAATTGGCCAATTTCTCCACGGGAAACTCCTGAATTATCCTAGACCTCGATATTATTTTTACCTCACATTACACAAGAGAAAATATCAGTGTACATATTAGTGAAAAAAATATTTTCAAAAAATTGTATCACCTTAGTGAAAATATTTATGAGAAGTCTTCAAGGCAAAAGTCCTTGACACTGAAGCAAATGATGTACTTAGTAATGCAAAAGATTCCATAATATAATCAATCGTAAAGGACAAGTGGCTTCCAAGAAATTCAAGGCGATGCTGACATTTTCATTGCATTAAAAATAAACAAATTAAGGACGAAGGTCTTCTGAAATTATATCTTTTCTTAAAGGAAGTAGCTGAGAAGAAATCAGAGAGCTTTTTTGCAACAAAAAAAAACGTTTACAGACTCCAGGATAAATTGGCAGTCTATCAAATTTTCCTTTTATTCAATTATTTCTCGAATAAAATCTGTTTGCTTTTCGTCCCTTCATAAAAAAACTAGATTCGCTCGTCTATTTACAAAAAAATTGTTTTTTAATTAACATTGAATGATTTTAATTTCGAAATGCCAAAACATTCTTGCATCCAATTTTTTCAAATTTTGTCTTAAAAGGATTTGGAAATTAGTTCCTCATGAAAAATCCTTCATAAAATCCGATTTTTTATTTTTTGTTGTAAATAATAGTTTTTTGAATATAAGCTAGAGAATAACAAAAAGCTTCCTTTTTTCCTGCGAAAGAAAATTAGTTATGGAAGTACATTTTTCTCTTCTTTTAAACATTTTTTTATTGAAATCGAAAAATTTCAGATTTTACTTTCATGTCTTTTTATCATAAAATCAACCTCATAAAAATTTGAAAAAGTAATTGATACTATGAGACCTATCAAAAATTGTTCAAAAGATAAATATTAATTATTTTTCAATTTAATGAAAGGAACTGAAATTTCTTGTGTGAAATTGTTGCTATTATCTCCAAGTGGAAACCATATAAATTAGAAAGCCAGAGAAATCTACATTTTTAGTGACATAATATTAGCATAAAGTTATAAATTCACTATAAAATATGGTCGTCCTTAGACTCATCGTAAAGTATAATGCCATGGAAATATGTTATATTCATTTTTCTTTGCGGAATTGCACTTTAGAGAAAACCATTCAAAAACTCCAGAGGTCGAAATCAATTTTGAGTTTTTCAGACTTTAAAAGTTGTTTCTTTATTCCAAGATGCAAATTAAAATAAATTCAGACTTTCATCTACAAAGCCAAGAAAAAATTCTCTGATATTTTTCCATTTTTAAAAAAGAATAAGATTATATAGAAAATAAATAATAAAAATAATACAGAATAAAAAAATCAGAGGGGAAAATTTTTTTTTATGAAATAAAAACTGTTCAAATAATTTCCAAGTAAGTTAAACAAGAAATATTACTCTTGACATTCATAAACTGTATGATTTATCGCGAAAAATAATATGTTTTTACGATTTGCAGCAAAAATGTTTAAACAAATAATGAAGTTTTTAAAAATTAAGAGTTAGTTTTAAAATACTAAAATCTTGTCACTTATCGAACAAACATAATTCCTGTTAATAAAATTTTAAAAAATACCGTCTTAGAATGAATTTTAAATAATATTACTAGTTGGCATTTTTTGGGCATTTTTAGGGTACAATACAAGGGGATTTGGTGGAACAAAATGAAAAGTTGAATGAAAATTATGCCTTGAATATTTGTTGAAAAGTAACTCAAGTTTAATTAATCTAAAATTAATAACAAGTACTTATTTTTTGCATTTTTTCGGTAACTGAGCTTTTCCCACTCAACGGGTTCGATAACCAGAAATAAAAAATAAAATTTCAACAGGTATAATATTTTAATGTATTGACACTTTTAAAAAATGTTATGAAAATTCAATCCTAGTTTAATTGAAAAAATGGACAATCTTTCTATAATCGGTGAGATTTTTCTGAATTTGCAGAAGGTTTACTACAATAAATAGTCTTGAATGTAATATATAATCTTGAATCATCTAGTTATTCAAAAAAATTAAAACCATTTTAATTAATTTGTTCGTTTTTTGAAAAATATCTAAAAAAATGTCTGCTTTACGGGAAGAATGGGGACGACTGAAAAATCCTGAAAAATAAAATTCCTAAATTGTAAAAATCCTGAATAATAAGATTCCGGAATGATAAAATTTCCGAATAATAAAATTCCCGAACAGTTTACAAATTTCCCGAATTGGAAAATTCCCGACAGTTTATAATATTACCGAATTTAGAAATTCCCGATTAATAAATTTCTTGACAGAAAATTGCTGAATTATAAAATATTCAAACTAAAAAATTCCCGAATATAAACAATTATATTTTTTTAGAAATAAAAAAATTTAACTGTAATAATTTAATTATTTTTGTAAATAAAAAAATTTAATTTTTTTAATTTGGGAACTATATAATTCTAGAATTTTCTTGTTCTGATATTTTAAAATCCAACAATTTTCTGTCGGGATAATATTATGTGCTGTTAGGGAATTTTATTATTCGGGAATTCTCCAATTCAGGAATATTCTAATTCGGGAATTTTGTAATTGGGGAATTTTAGTATTCATGAATTTTATTATTTGGAAATTTTATTATTCGGGAATTTTATTTTACAAGAATTTTACAATTCGGGAATTTTACAATTCCGGGCATTTTATTTTTCAGGATTTTTCAATCGCCCCTTTTTTTCTATTGTTCAATTAGTGTGAGGTAATAATTCATTCAAGTTAACAATCATAATTTTTTAAACAATTTGTTATCGTTAACATTTTCTATATGGTTCATAGTAAATGTAAATTTTACAAGAAGTAGTTATTGAAAGCCTTTTTGTTTAAATTAATAATATTATATTTATTATTTGTGTCACAAAATTTTCTCTTTGCTATATAGATGAAAGTCCAAATTCATTTTTATTTACTTCTTCGAATGACATTTTTGAAAAAATACTTCAAGATGTTCAGAAGTAATGTTTAAAGTTATACTGCTTTGATTTAAATTATTTCTTATGCTTCAATTTAAAAATTACTTAAAGTAGGCTGCGCGCGCCTACTGCGCTCCCCCTACTTTTCCTTCTTTCACTTACTTCCCCTGCTCTAATATCCCTCCTTTCACTTTCCCCACCTCCCCTTCCTTTTCCTTCCCCTAATTCTCCATCCTCTACTTACCCTCTTCTAACTTACTCACTTCATCTGATTCTCACTTCCCCTCGCATTACTTACTTCCCATCCCCTCAGATCCCATACTCCCTCTCTCTCAATTCTCCTCACTTTCCCACTTCTCCTCTTCTCACTTCCCCAATTTCTGCACTCTACATCTTCAAAGTTCAAATCTTTTGAAACCTTTTATAATTTTTTCAAGCTCATGAAAATTCCTTGGAATATTTTCAAATACCCCAAAATCATTCAAATCCCTGAAACGCCTTAAATTCGGAAAGTCTATTCAGAATTCTGTGGATTCTTTCAAAATACCCTAAAATCTTTAAAATTCTTTGAAATCTTCTCAAATTCTTGAAATCTCTCCTTTCGTCTACGTTTCCTTCCTTCGTATCATTCTCTTGCTCTCACTACCTCTACTTTTTCTCCATTTCCCTACTGCTCCATCCTCTACTTCTCCTCTCCTCAATTCCTCATCTTCCCCTGCCTTGCTTCCCTTAATTCCCATCCCATCGCCTACTGTACTTACCCTCCTCACATCTCAGCTTTCTTTTCCCTACTTTCTATCTCTCACTTCTCCTACTCCTCATCTCCTACTTCTCTTCTTATCAATTCCCTCATTTCCCATACTTCCCCTCCCCTTATTTCCTCTTACGTCTCCTATATTTCCTCTCCTCACTTCCTTACTTTCCCTACTTTCACTATTTTTCTTCTCATCGATTTCTCTCCCACCCTCACTTTCCCTACTTCGCTACTTCTCACACATCCTTTCCACATGATTGCCCTAAATTCTACTACTCCTACTTCTTCTCTCCTAACTTTTTCTCACTTCCTCTGCTTCTTGTTTCCTCGCTCCTGATACTTCTCTTCTATTAATTTGCCCTCACTTATCCTACTTTCAATACTCCCTCTCTGCTCACTTCTATTACTCCTCCTTTCCTCCTCTCCTCACTTCTGCTTTCTTCCGATTACTTCACCTACTTCTCATACTGCCCCTCTCCTCGATTCCCCTGACTTCGCCTACTTCTTCTACTTCTCATCTCCTTACTTCACGTCACTTCTCCTACTTTTCCTCACCTTACTCCCTCACTTTCCCTACTTTTTCTACTTCTCTCATCACTTCACCTCACTTCCCATACATCCCTTTCCCTCAAATCCCCATACTTCCCCACTTCTCCTCTTCTCACTTCCCCAATTTCTGCACTATACATCCCCTCTTCTCACGCCCCTTAATCCCTTCCTTGCAATCTCTCAAAATACTCTATATTCTTCAAAATCCTTAAAAATCTTATCAAATTCTTAAAATTTATCAAAAATTCCTTAGAACATTCATAAATATCATAATATCTTCAAAATTTAAATCTTTTGAAACCTTTTATAATTTTTTCAAGCTTATGAAAATTCCTTGGAATATTTTTAAATACCCCAAAAGCATACAAATCCCTGAAACGCCTCAAATTCTTAAAGTATTTTCAGAATTCTTTGGATTCTTTTAAAATACCCTAAAATATTTTAAATCCTTTGAAATCGTTTCAAATTCTTGAAATCCCTCCTTTCGTCTACGTTCCCTTTCCTTGCTCTCACTACCTCCACTTTTCCTTCATTCCCCTACTGCTCCATCCTCTACTTCTCCTCTCCTCATTTCTCCTACTACCCCTCCCCTCACTTCCCCACAACATCTCATCTTTCCCTGCCTTGATTCCCTTAATTCCCGTCCAATCGCGTACTGTACTTGCCCTCCTCACATCTCAACTACCTTCCCCCTACTTTCCATCTCTCACTTCTCCTACTTATATTCTTATCACTTCTCTTATTTTACATACTTCCGCTCCCCTTATTTCCCCTCACGTCTCCCACATTTCCTCTCCTTACTTCCCTACTTTCCCAACTTTCACTATTTCTCTTCTCATCAATTTCTCTCACTTACCCTCACTTTCCCTACTTCGCTACTTCCCACATCTCCTCTCTACATAATTGCCCTCACTTCTGTTACTGCTACTTACTAACTACTTCTTCTCTCATAACTTTTTCTCACTTCATCTACTTCTTGTCCCCTCGCTCCTGATACTTCTCCTCTTCTCATTTGCCCTCACTTCCCCTACATTCCATACTTCCTATCTCCTCACTTATTTTACTCCCATCTTCTCACTTCTGCTCATTTCCGATTACTTCCCCTACTTCTCATACTCCCCCTTCCCTCGGTAGCCCTGACTTCGCCTACTTCTCGTCTCCTTAGTTCACTTCACTTCTCCTACTTTTCCTTACCTTACTCCCTCACTTCTCTTACTTTTTCTACTTCTCCTCTCATCACTTCACCTCACTTCCCATACTTCCCTTTCCCTCAATTTCACATACTTCTCATACTTCTTCTCATCCCACTTGCCCTAGTTCCCCTCCCCTCACTTCTCATACTTCTCCTTTCCTTACTTCCCCTTACTTGCCCTACTTACCTCGATTCAGATGACTTATCATACCTCTCCTCCCTGTAATTCCCTTCACTTCCCCTACTTCTCCAACAACTTCTTCTATCACTTCCCATTACATGCAAAACTTCCCCTTCCCTCAATTCTCCTCTCTTCTCATACTTTTTGTCCCACTATTTTCCCTCACACCCCTTACGCCCCCACCCGTCACGGAGGGACACACACTACTATCTATAACTATATATGACTATGAAACTGTAAGGGTTTCTGCATTCGTTACGAAACCCTAAAAAGGAAAAAAAGGTTTTTACTAGGAATCTATATTATAATCGGAGATGGTAACGATCGATCCAAAGAGAAATCCTTTCACACACACTGTGAAAATGGAAATCTACATTATCGATCAAAGTTATATCCTCTGATACAGAAAATATTTAACGTCCTCAGACTAGATGGAGTCATAAATGAAAATTTTTTTGAAATTAAATTTATTCAGAAATATAATTATTCTGAATAAAATTTAATTTCAAAAAATTGTTAATTCATACCTCCATCTAGTCTGACGACGTTAAATATTTTCTGTATTAGAGGATGTAACTTTGATCGATATTCTAGATTTCCATTTTCACAGTGTGTGTGAAAGGATTTCTCTTAGGATCGATTGTTACCATCTCCGATGATAATACAGATTCCTATTAAAAATTGATTTGTATATAACATTTTGCATAATGAAGCGTATTTCAGAAAAAGGATTCTTCCTCTGATCTCTCTAGTAGCTCAATGGTGAGAGCACCTGACCGGAAATCAGTTGATCTGGTGTTCGAATCCCAGCGGAGTGAAAGGAGAAGATCTTTTTTCTGAATAAAATTTAATTTCAAGGAAAAAAAGGATCAAATTAAATTTCGAGATGTTCCTACTTGTAACAAAGGAAACGAAGATGAACTAGCTGAATGCATCACTGTCTGTAAATACAAGTACATGAGACTAGTATATCAGTCGAGTGTGTCCTAACGCAATTACTGCTCACAGGACGCAAATACGTTGCATTATTCGAGTTCTCATGTGGCCTCAAAGGTACGTGGAATAATCGCTCCGTGCAGTAAATTCGATATTTCACATTCACGTGATTTGACAGGCCATCCTTGATAATCCCACTCATGGAAGATTCAAAATTAATTGATCTTCGACACAGGTGTCCAATTAGTGATTTTATGCATTTGGATTCAGGTGCTATAATTAAAGTTCCCAGATTACATAAGATAGGGCACCAGTTGCCATACGCGATTCGCTACATGACCCGGTGACAAGAAATATAAAAAGTTCGATGAAAAAAAAATTTACAACAGAATATAATAGTAATTTTGCCAATTGAGGTATTTTTAATTTATTTAAACATAATTATGGTTTCTGGTTATATTCAGGCCTCGGACTTATGTCACTATTGATACTTTTTGATACTTTTTCCAAAGATGCAACTATTCTAAACTAGCTGTGAATTCGATCTCGAGTATTTTCACTTTGTTTGTGTTTATAATTATATGTTGCTCATTTCACAAGCACTTTGCTTCCTCATAGCGGTAGCATCAGTTATTTTTTCCAATAATAGACAAACCAAAGTCTTTATTTTGATCAATTTAAAAATAGAAATTTACAAAAACTACAAAATTACAAAATAATAATTTTTCGAGCTGGAAAAGGAAAGCGAAAAGTTCTGTCGCACCCTATCCCTTTCGCAGCTTTATGATTTCTTTGCCAAAATTGTCAGAATTATTCTATTTGCAAATTTATGATCAAAAATTATTTTTCATTCATGCGTCAACTTTGAATTATGTCGACGAAAAAAGTTTTTCTATAAAAAACCGATTTTCAAAATATATAAGTTACCATAACTTCCCTACTCTTTAATAAAATGTATGAATATCGTGGGTCAATCGATTCGTCTCGAATCAAGAAATATTTTTTATCCTTGCAACAACTATGAATTATTTTGAAGAAAATGTTTTACTATAGAAAACCGTATTTTCAAATATTATACATTACCATAGCTTCCTTACTCTTCAATTAAATGTATCAATGTTATAGGTCAATCGATTCGTCTCGAATCCACACATCTTTTCTGTTCTTGCATCAACTTTGAATTATGATAATGAAAAAATGTTTACTATAAAAAACCGAGTTTCAACATATATAAGTTACCATAACTTCCCTACTCTCTGATAAAATGTATTCATATTATAGGTCAATCGATTCGACTTGAATCATTACAACTTTTCTATTCTTGCATCAACTTTAAATTATGAGAATGAAAAAAGTTTTACTATAAAAACCCGATTTTCAAAATATACAAATTACCATAACTTCCCTACTCTTTAATAAAATGTATTAATATTGTAGGTCAATCGATTCGTCTTGCACCAAGGAATCTTTTATTTTTTTGGATCAACTTTGAATTATAATAAAAAAAAGTTTTACTACAAAAAACCGTATTTCCAAATATTATGCATTACCATAGCTTCTTTACTCTTCAATAGAATGTCTTAATAATATAGGTCAATCGATTCGTTTCGAATCAAAAAATCTTTTCTGTTCTTGCATCAACTTTGAATTACGTTAATGAAAAAAGTTTTAATATGCAAAACCGATTTTCAGAATATATAAATCACCATAACTTCCCTACTCTTTGATAAAATGTAATAATATTATGGTTCAATCGATTCGACTCGAATCAACGCATCTTTTCTGTTCTCGCATCAACTTTAAATTATGTTAATGAAAAAAGTTATACTGTATAAACCGATTTTCGAAATATATAAATTACCATAACTTCCCCACTCTTTAATAGAATGTATTAATATTATAGGTCAATCGATTCGCTTCGAACCAAAAAATCTTTTATATTTTTCCATCAACTTTCAATTATTTTCAAGAAAAAAGTTTCACTATAAAAAACCGTATTTTAACAATATTACGCATTACCATAGCTTCCTAACTCTTCAACAAAATGTATT
>CAKNYM010052642.1:61939-96325 GCA_932195095.1 Andricus curvator | reverse complement strand
AATCAACACATCTTTTCTGTTCTTGCATCAACTTTGAATTATGTTGATGAAAAAAGTTTGATTATAAAAAACCAATTTTCAAAGTATGTAAATTACCATAACTTCCCTACTCTGTAATAAAATTTATTGATATAATAGGTCAATCGATTCGTCTCGAACCAATGAATCTTTTATTTTTCTGCATCAACTTTGAATTATGTGAATGAAAAAAGTTTTACTATAAAGAAACGTATTTTCAAATATTATGCATTACTATAGCTTCTTTACTCTTCAATAAAATATATGAATATTATAGGTCAATCGATTCGACTTGAATCAACACATCTTTTCTGTTCTTACATGAACTTTGAATTATGTTAATGACAAAATTTCTACCATAAAAAACCAATTTTCAAAATATATAAATTACCATAACTTCCCTACTATTTGGTAAAATGTATTGATATTATAGGTCAACCAATTCGTCTCGAATCAATGAATCTTTTATATTCTTGCATCAACTTTGAATTATGACAATGAAAAAAGTTTTATCATAAAAATCCGGTTTTTAAAACATTATGAGTGATAAAAACAAATGCAAAAAGAAGTTGAAAACAATGAATAGTTCAACCAAATGAATTTTTCTTCAGGGTAAATGTCTAAATGGTTAAACGTAGAAATTGTTCGAATTGTTAAAAAATTTAATTGGTCAAGTGTGGAGCATGAGAAATATCTGACATGTATGGAACTATACTTAAGAGTTAATAGATGGAATGGATTTAATTGGAATCACTGAACGAGATATAAATTAATCTGAAGTTTAGGGGATAAGCCAAGCTAAGCTTTCCAATCGACTACTGATGATGTGGGGCGATAGTCTCGATCGATAGATAGTTTGACGACTCTTGAAACACTCGACACTTGTGAGAACCACACTCGACCCTTCTTATCCACCAAGTATAATGATCTCCAGAGATTTACTACTAGACCCAGATCGTCGTTATACCCTCCTTATTTCATACTTGATGGGAAATTTCAGTTGTCTTCCCAATTCGATCAGATAACAAGGAACTTAAGTACCATAAAGAAAATTCCTCTAATTCTGTTTTTCCCTCTTCTATCATTTCAAGCCCAACCCCCAATTCTATCGTCTACAAAAAAAATACGATTGACTAAGTTCAAATGGTTCAGTTTTTCAGGGTAATACTAAAACCACAAGACATAATTTGAAACCAAGAGGGGCTTATAATCTTTCAGCTTTCAGACTATACACCTTTTGTATGTCGACCCTCTACTCACAAGAAGAGAAAGAAATTAGTCAAAATAGGTTCAAACCTCCCCGTTACATTTTTTCCGTCCCCTACTTTCTCTACATTCTCCTACTTTCTCTCACTTCAACCTTTGCTCTCACTTTATTCCCAACGTCTTCGTCCTCTACTTGCACCTCTCCTCGCTTCCACCCTCTCTATTTTCCCTTCACCTCCTCTACTGAGCCTACCCTCATTTCCCATACTTTCCCTCCTCAAACCCCCTTTTCTCCTAGAATTATCCTCGTCTCACTCCCACTACCTATGTTGCATTTCCCTACTTAAACATCTTCTACTTCTCCTCTTCTCACTTCCCATACTTTCCGATCCCTCAATTCCACTCACTTTTCCTACTTCTAATCTCTAACTTCTCCTCTCATAACTTCTTCTCTCACCACTTCCCCTCACTTCTTCTTCTCTCGCCACTTCCCCTCACTTCTTCTCCTCTCTCCTCTCTCCAATTTCCCTCCTCTTAATTGTCCTTACTTCTCCTTATTTCCCCTACTTCCGCTCCGCTTATTTTCTCTCACTTCTCCTACTCCACATTCCCCTTCACTTCCCCTATATCCCCTTATTTTCCAGTATTTATCCTACATCCCCTCTACTAATTACCCCTCAATTCCCCTACCACTACTGCCCTAATTTTCTCACCTTCTACTTTCTCTTTATTTATTTTCCCTCACTTCCCCTACTTGGAAAAAATACAACGGACGGACAGACTGACGCACACCCGTGAGCAACTATAAGGGTTTCTGCCCAATGCTACGAAAACCTAAAAACAGGTCAAAATGCTCTAAAAACAAGGAAATTAGGAGATCTTTCATGAAAATCGCCAACGGCGATACCACTCTGGACACACCAGTTCTCGTAAGATCACTGAAGTTAAGCATTGATGGGCGCGGTTAGTACTTGGATGGGTGACCATCCAGGAATACTGCGTTGCTGTTGGCCCGTCGTGGGTGTGGTGGGCACACATTGGTAGTAAATATCCACCTAGAAACACTACCCGAATCGGGTAGTGAGGCAATTAACTTTCGAGTTCAAAATGCTAATCAATTTTTTTTTTTTTCATGAAAATAGGGGAATAGAGTCTTTTAAATAAAATAATGTCGGTACTATTTTAAATTTAATTTCAAACACTTTAAATTCCTAACATTTTCATTAACAATATTGAACAGATGAATTTTTATTTATGTAGTTCATTTTTCAAATGAAAATATTAACTTTCAAGCAAGAAGATTAATTTGCTAGCAAAAGAGTAAAATTTTCAAGAAAATACACGAATTTTCAACAAAATAGTTAAGTTTTGAAATAAAAGAGATTATTTTTTCAACCAAAAATTGTATAGTTCAATTTGCAGTTTAAAAAAATGTTCGTCCAAAAAAAAAGAAAAATTTTCAACAAAATAGTCCAATCCCTATCCAAAACCGATTAACTATCATCAAACAAGTGCATTTTCAACAGAAAAAAGATGAAATTCCGACCAAAAGAGATAAATTATCGAACCAAAAATACGAACTTTCAACTTGAAAAGATCAACTTCCTACCAAAACTGAAACAGTTAAATTTTCAGTGTAAAAAGTTAATTTGCAACAAAAACTAATTTTCAACCAAATAGTTAAATATTTAATTTATCTCTTTAGCTAAGGGATGAATCCTCAGCCAAAAAAATTAATTTTTAACAAATTAGTTCAACTTTTAACCAAGCCAATAAAATTTCAATTGAAATCACGGGTCATCAACAAAAAAAAAAAGAATTTTCAACCAAAATAAAAGATAAACTTTTAACCAAAAATAGAATTTTTAAATTTTCAATCAAAAAGACGAATGTTAAAAAAATTAATTTTCAAAAACGAAAAACTAATTTTCAACAAAACAGTTAAATTTTTAGTCGAATAGATGAATCATTAAATAGAATGATGAATCTGCAACTGAAAAAAGTCAATTTTTAACAATTTTGTTAAACATTTAACCAATTTGTTGAATTTTTAACTGAAAAAGAGAAATTTTGAATTAAAATTGAAATAGTGAAATTTTATATCAAAAAAATTAATTTTTAACGAAAAATGTAATATTTGATGTTTCTACCAGAAAATTTTAATTTAAAATCAGAAACAGTTGAATTGAACCAAAAAATACGAATTTCCCACCAAATAATTGAATCCTTAACCAAAAATGATTATTTTTTAAGCAAATAGTTGCATTTTCAACCAAAAAAGATTACATTTCCCTCGAAAGAGTTACATTTTCAAAAAAGAAAGATTTGTCAATCAAAAAGAAAAGAAAAAAGAAAGTTATGAATTTTCAACCTAAAAATACGATTTTTTAACTAAATAGTAAAATCCCCATACAAAACTGGAATAGTTAATTTTCAACCAAAAAAAAAAAAAGAATGAATTTTCAATAAAATAGTTGAGCAATTCCATGTGAAATCATCTGAAGAATTTCAGCTATTGTTAGTAATTTTGATGAAAATTCTAGAATCCGTTCTCTGAGGTGCTGAAAGAAAAATCCTCAAACAGTTTCTGAAAAAATCAAAAAACTTAGGAAATATTCCAAATTGAAAATGTTGGTCCTTTTTTTCTTAAACTTTCATAACTTTGGTGATTTTAGCGATAATAAGGTATTTTTTGTAAAATATTCGTAATAGGATGCAGTTTTGAAAGACCACTTTTTATTTTTTTCAATTTTTTCTATAGATAGCTTCCAATGTCCTTTACAATCCCTGTGAATATCAAAATGGGATCTCTCTTAGTTTTCAACCAAAAATATTTTTATTTTAGATCAATAAAAGTTTAATTCAACCAAAAAAAGAACGCATTTTCAGCAAAATAGTAAAATTTGTAACCAAAGAGATGAATTTTCAAATAACATTATGAATCTGCAACTTGAAAAAAATCTATTTTTAAAAAAGTAGTTGAACATTCAACTAAGTTGTTGAATCTTCAACTGAAAAAGAGAAATTTTGAATCAAAATTAGAATAGTTAAATTTTCAATGAAAAAAAATTAATTTCCAACCAAAAATGTAATAGTTGATATTTTTACCAAAACAATTTTATTTCAAATCAGAAACATTTGAATTGAACCCAAAAAGACAAATTTTCAACCAAATAGTTGAATCCTCAACCAAAAAAAATTAATATTTCAGCAAACCTTTGCATTTTTAACCCAAAAAGATTATTTCTACCTAAAGAATTTGATTTTCAACCAAGAAAGAATTTTTAATCAAGAAGTAAACAAAATTTCAACCAAATTGTTCAATTTTCTACAAATCAATTGAATTTTCTACAAAACAGTTGCATTTTCAAAACGAAAATATGAATTTTCTACCAAAATAGACGAGTTTTTAACCCAAAAAGCCGAATTTTCAGCAAAAAAGTTGAACTCAACCAAAAAGGATGAGTTTCCAATTAAATTGTTAAATTTTCATCTAAATAATTAAATTTGAAACGAATCTGTTGCATTTCTAACCAAAAAAGAGAAAATTCTTGCCGAAAGAGATGAATTTTCAACAACAGAATTTAATTTTTGACCAAAAAACATTTTTCAGCCAAGAAAGAAAAAAACTTTAACCAAATTGTTAAATTTTCAACAAAAGAGTTAATTTTCCACTAAAGAGTTGAATCCTGAACAAAAAAAAAATTCTCAACCAATAAGGCTGACTCAAACAAATTTCTTGCATTTTCATAAAAATATTTAAATTTTGAATCAAATAATTAAATTTTCTACCATAAAAGATGAATTGTCAACCCAAAATAATTAACTGAACAACCCTCTTTCAGAAGTTCTATGATTTGTAATTAAATAATTGCAATTAAGTTTTCAATCAACAGTTTTATTTCGTCCGCATATGAAAAATTTCGACATGTTTCGAAGTCAATTTAGACTTCCTCGTCAGGAATTAATTATAGGAAAACTACAGGTATGAATAATAGAAACTTATGCTAATTAAATTTCACATAATAGTACCTCAATTGATGGCGTTAGAAATTTAGGAAAAATGTATGAAATAATTTTCAATTGAATCATTTCTGAATAAAAGAGTTTAAAATTTGATAATTTTAAATCGAGAAAATTTAAAAACAGAAGCTTTCAAAATTCAAAACCTTCAAACTAAAATGTTTAAATTTGGACAATTTCTTTAGGAAAAAGTTGAAATTGTCTCATTTCTAATTCAAAGCGTTCAAAATTGAACAATTTTATTTTGAATTCAAGAATCTCGAAATTGAATGATTTCAGATTAAAATTTCAAAAGAAAAAAAAATTTCAAAACGTTAAAAAAGGAATATTTTCCGATCAGAATTTTCAAGAATTAATCGTTCAAAATTCAGAGGAGTGAAAATTGTATTATTTATAATTAAAAGAATTCAAAATTGAGTAATTTGAAAGATAAATATTTTGAATTTTAATAAATTGAAATTCGAAACGATTAAAATTTGACAGTTTGAAATTGAAAACTAAATTGAATATTTCAAAGTAAAAGCTTCTGAAATTCTAGAAATCTAAGTTTTTATTAAATTACAAAAATTATGATTTAACATAAAAATTGATTGGACAAGTTTTTCTAAAATCTAAAAATAAATTCACCTTCATTTTTACCGTTCAAAATGGAAAAATTTCAATTTTAAACCTTTAAAATTGATTTTAAATGGGAAATATTGAAAAATGGATATTAACTCTAAGTAAAACTAAGTGAAACTCTAAGTTCTAAAAAAATTGAGAAATTAACAGTTTTTAAATTTTTAATTATACTTTTCGAAATTCAACCATTTCAATTTGAATCGCAATATTTAAACTTATGATAGTGAACAATTGAAAATTTAGCGTGTACCATGAAAAATGAGAATTCTAAAATTGAAACCAAGCAAAATTAAAGAAATTATTCAATTGTTCAATAGAATTTTTTTTTTATACTGAGTTTTGAATGTCGAACATTTTGGAACATTTTTCAAATAAAAATAAACTTCAATATGCAATGTCTGGTTCTAAAATCTATTCATTTTTAAGACTTGAATTTGAGAAATCATTGTCTTAATTTTTCATTATTTTGAATTTATTCTGGAGGCATTAATTTCAAAATTATTTATCAATTCTAATAAAATTATTTAAGAAACCAGAAAGTTTTGTGTGTTTACAATTGAAACCAAACTATTTAGAATATTTAAATCTAAAATTATTAAATTGTTAACTGACTGAAATTGAATTTCGACAAGTATACTTAATTAACAATTTGAAAATTCTTCATTTTTAAACGATCAAATTTACTTAAAGCAATACACATTTTTAATCGCAAAAAAATTTGTTTAAGTTCCAGATTTCTGCAGTATACATTTTTTTCAATATTTCCCATTCAAAATTACTTTTTTTACCGTTTTTTAAGAATAACTCAATTTTGAAAGTTTACAATTTAAAATTGTTCCATTTCGAATATTGAAAATAAAGGTTAATTTATGTTTCGATTTTAGAAAAGTTTGTCTAATCAATTTTTTCGTCATATCATGATTTTTTGAATTTAACCAAAATTTAGATTCCTATAATTTTCGAAAAATTAGTAAAAAATTCCCAAAATAATGAAATTGCCGGAATATAAAAATCCCAAATTGGAAAATTCCCGAATAATGAAATTCTCGAACAGTTTATAATATTACCGAATTTGGAAATTCCTGAACAATAAACTTACCGGCGGAAAATTGCCGAATTACAATGAAAGGATTTTAAAATAAATATTATTCATTATTTAGAAGTAAAATAATTAAATATTTTTATCCAAGAAAATTTTTTTTAAGTTTAAGGTTTTTTTATTGATTGCTTAAATCAAAAATAACAATAATTTTTTTTAATACATTGAACATAAAAAAAAATTTCGTTAAAGTAAATATTCCATTATTGTGTCTTAAATAAGTAAATAATATTTAGTTAAGATTTTTTTAAACTTAAATTCGGGAATTGTATAATTCGTCAATTTTCTGTCAGTAACTGTATTATTCGAGAATTTTTAAATTCAGTACTATTATAAAATGTTCCGCAATTTTATTATTCACGAATTTTCCAATTCGGGATTTTCATATTTCGGCAATTTTATGATTTCCGAAATTTTCTATTTCGAACACTTTATTTTTCAGGAATTTTATTTTTTGGGATTTTTCAATCGTCCCAGAACTTTAGGATAGGAGAATTTCCAAAAGAATTATAATTCTTAGTTGGTCCAGGGTATAAATAAAGCAAATACAAAACGAATGCCCGTGAAGAATTATAATAATAATTTTTGAATTCTCATTTATCAAAAAAAAAAATGTACAAAAACAATTCCTGTTTCAAGTCAAAATTGGTCAGATTTTTTGATAATTCCTTGTTGAAAATCAGAATTTCTTTCATTTTGGAAATTATTTTTTTAAATAAAAATTTGCCAGAATTTTACACTCCCCTCTTTCAAATTTTCAAAAATGGGAGTTGATATATATCTGAATTATATTAGAGAATATTATAAATAAATATAATTCCTATTTGAATGAGGGAATTTTTTGAAATTAATGTGAGTTGCAATAATTTTCGTTGATAATTATAATTTAGGCTTTTTGACAGTAAATTTTCGTGAAGAATCAAAATTTTGACTTCAGGGCAAGAAATTTTCGTAAAGAATTATTATTAAATAAATTAAATAATATTAAATAATGATAATAAACTAAATAATTTAAATTCTCATCTGTCATCAAACCCCCGGTGCCAGTTAAGGGTTCAAAAATAATCCCTATTCAAATTCGAAATTACAACAAATTCAAAAAATTCTCTGTTCCAAATCAGAATTGTCATTCTTATGAACAAAAATGCTACTCAGAATTATGAATCTTTTCCAAAATTCGCACTTCCAAATCAGACAAATTTAAAATCTTGAAATTTTTGTTTGAAATCTCTTAAAATCTGTAAAAAATATTTAAAATTATTTAGATCTCTTGAACCCTTTCAGATTTACCGGAAAAAATTAAAAATTGCCCGGGAGAAAACCGGTATTTCAAAATAAATCATCGTGTAGACGTTCTGATTTAGACAATTTATTACATTTTTTCTTCGAAGAAAAAGTTTATTTCATTACGGTTCACAATATTTCAGTGTTAGCTTAGTGTCAGACTGAGATCTGATTTTGCTCTTTGCTAATTGGGTTGAAAGCACTTTTATGATGACACAAACTACCTCAATACACGGAAAAATAAAATCCAGTTTATGCAGTAATTACCTTTCTTTTATTATTGTTTCAGATAAGAAATATCATTAAATATTACTATGGATCGCAGAAACTTTTTTTATTGCTTCATAAAAGAATCCCTTGAGACATCCTTTACAATAATGAGAAAACAATAAAATTCCTTTCTTTTTGAGAGGCTAAGATTTCGGTCCCAAAAAAAACACAACGTATGGAAAAATTAGTTTTATAAATAATTTTCTTTGTTGGATAAGAAAATGAAAACATTTAATTTATTACTATTTTTTTGCTACCACAGAATCAATTTTTATTATCAACCAGAAAAATATGATTTATCAAAATAATGTATTGAAGTTATTCCTTTTATTGAAGGATACTTCTATTTATAATTTTTCTATTATTATTGCTTGGCTTTATTTTTTTATTTCACGACTTTGATTACCTTTGACGCAAATAAATAAAATATTAATACTAGTGGGATTTCATTAGTTTTTCTTCAGCAATAATCATAAATCCAGAAACAGTAATGAATGTTGATAACTTTGGAATCAAACTTTAATCTCAAGTCGATTTTTTCTGAAGCATTATTTTTTAATCTTAGGATCAACGGATTTCGAAAGTTTTTAATTAATATTATTCATACTTACAGAATAATTATTGTGAACAATTTTCTCTAAGAATCTTGTGAAAAATCAGTATACATAACTTAGTTAACTTAGGTAGATAGAGGAAAGATGGTAAATCCTAGATAATATTTTAACGTCTGGGATAAACTATATAGAAGAAATTAAACAACACTTCGAGACCAATTATTATTTAATAAAATTGGACGTTTCGTCACTAGTCATGGTGATCTCATCAGAAATCCGTGGTTAAATCTATTAAGAGAATTACATAGGAAATTACATAAAATAAAAGTATGTCAAACACATAATTTTTTTAAAAAACAATTTTCGAAATACGGTGACTTACCATTAAGTAGAGCGGTCAGATTTAGTTATATATTAAATATTTCCCAAGAAAGAAAAAGGAGAATTTACTCAAAAAATAAAAAAATAAAAAAATAAAAAAACAGAGCAACTTCGGGTAGACATCGTAGTAGTTATATGCGTAAAGGTTTCGTAAGTAAAAAAATGATCAATTATATGGAATAATTGAAGTTAGCATTTCTTCGAAAAAGTCCATTTTCGATACTCAATCTAAAGTGTTAGAAAAAGTAGAAATTGTAGTAAGTTTATTAAATTTGAAAGACATTTGAACAAATAGTTTGAAAAGTGACAAGAAAGAGGTTAGGAAACTATAAAAAAAGAAGTTCATAAGGATTAAATAGATATTTATTTACCTGATTAGATAGTAGCAGACTGCTTGAAATTTTTTTTTTCATGGTAATAAAAGTTCTATAATTAGATTTAAGATCCATGTTTAAAAAAAAATTAAATTAAAGAAAGGAGCATGGTACAGAGTACCATGCTGGTCCGGAGTAGACCGAGTACTGGAAGGATCACACATACTGAATCGAAAGAAAGAGAATTAGGCGCCAAGTTTAAATTTTTTATATAAACTTTGAAGAAATTAGGAAAACCATTAGCATACTTTATCTCAAATCATATTATAAGCAGAATTATAAAATTTCAAATCAGTAATCTTATTCAAAGCATTGTTACTCTCATTTTTAATATACATCATCTCGACAAAGTTTCTTTTATAATAATTTGCTCTTTATGTAATATTTTAAGGTCATCCCATTTAATATGATTTGAGTTTGCATTATGAACAGAGTGAATGTGTTTAGCAATTTCTTTATGGTTTGTTTTACAGTGATTAATATTTCTGAAATGCTCATTTTTTCTAGTCTCTAACGATCTTTTAGTTTGTCCAATATAGGACATACCACAAGAACAGTCCCATTTATAAACAACATTACACTGTTCTCATTTTTCCAATGGATCTTTTCCCAATTTGATGAAGTGGTCAAATTTTGAATCAATTCTAAAAATAGTACCAATATTAAAGTTAGAAAAAAGTCTACGGATTGGATAAGATATATCTGGATAGAAATTAAAAGATACAAATTTTTTCTATTGATTATTGTTGGTTAGATTTAACTCTAGAGATGTTTTTTTATTATTAATTTGAAAAAGTCTTATTTTAATGTGCTTTTCAATAAAATGTTTAGGATAACTATTGTAATTTAATATTTTTTTGACTAAAATTAAATTTTCATGGTTAAAAGATTCATCAGAGAGAAGAACAGCTGAATCAACAAGATTTTTTACAATAGCAATCTTTTGGTGTATGGGATTATTTGACAAAAAATTTAAAAGTCTTCCAGAATATGAACTTTTTCTAAACCAGTTTGTGATGATATCATGTGAATTGTTTCTAATAATTTTGAAGTTTAAAAAACTGATATAATTGCCAGATTCAACTTCAAATGTAAATTTTAACCTTTTGTGATAGCTATTGAAACAAGAAACAATAGTTTCAATTTCGTCTTTTGGAACAATAAGAAAAGTATCATCGACGTATCTATAAAATGAATGGATTTTGACATTTAATTTTTTAAAGATTTCTAATTCGAGATCTTGTAAGACAATTTCAGCAAAATTGAAAACAAGTAGAATTCATAAGAAAAGAAATACCAGATTTGAAATCATTTTGAGAAATAGTAGTAAAGTTTAAAAAAAAAATTTCTCATATCGATAAATAAATTGCTAAAAATATTAAAATAACCAAATTTTTTATTAAAAACAATAAGGATATTTTAATTACCCGTGCCGACAAAGGTAACACTACTGTAATTCTCAAAAAATCGTCTTATTATTCTAAAATGAATGAAATGCTCAGTGATACTATTACATATGAAAAAATCGATTCTAATCCCCTAAAAAACTTCTACTTTTGATTTATTAAAAGAATGGAATTCTAAAGGATATTTGGGCAGAAAAAAATAAATTCATTGTCAACTTCCAATACCAATTTAGCAAAAATGTATGGCCTTCCAAAGGTCCATTAAGTTAATTTTCCTTTAAGACCTCTGGTATCTTATATTAACACTCCATCTTATTACTTGGCTAAAACTATGAGTAAAATTTTATCTGATTCCATTCCAAAATTAAATTCCTCTGTTAAAAATTCTACTACTTTTCGAGAAAATATTATTAAAATTAAAACTCCTGATAACCATATTTTCATGTATTTAGATGTAATCTCACTTTTTACTAATATTCTTTTAGAATTGGTTCTTTCTGGTATCGTTAAGAGATGGTGTCTCATAAAAAACTTTACTAATATTTCTCAAAATGATTTCAAATCTGGTATTTCTTTTCTTATGAATTCTACTAGTTTTCAATTTGATAAAAACTTTTACAATCAGAAATTCGGCACTCCTATGGGGTTTCCGATATCAGGTATTCTTGCTGAAATTGTCTTACAAGATCTCGAATTAGAAATCTTTAAAAAATTAAAGGTCAAAATCCATTCATTTTACAGATAACGCCGATGATACTTTTCTCATTTTTCAAAAGACGAAATTGAAACTATTGTTTCTTGTTTTAATGGCTATCACAAAAGGTTAAAATTTACATTTGAAGTTGAATCTGACAATTATATCAGTTTTTTAATCTTAAAAATTATTAGAAAAAATTAACATGATACCATCAAAAACTGGTTTAGAAAAAGTTCATATTCTGGAAGACTTTAAAATTTTTTGTCAAATAATCCCATACACCAAAAGATTGGTATTGTAAAAAAATCTTGTTGATTCAGCTGTTCGTCTCTCTGATGAATCTTTTCACCATGAAAATTTAATTTTAGTCAAAAAAATATTAAATTACAATAGTTATCCTAAACATTTGACTGAAAGACACATTAAAATAAGACTTTTTCAAATCAATAATAAAAAACCATCTCGAGAGTTAAATCTAACCAAAAATAATCAATAGAAAAAATTTGTATCTTTTAATTTCTATCCGCATATATCTTATCCAATCCGTAGACTTTTTTCTAACTTTAATATTAATACTATTTTTAGAATTGATTCAAAATTTGACCACTTTATCAAATTGGGAAAAGATCCATTGGAAAAATGAGAACAGTGTAATGTTGTTTATAAATTGGACTGTTCTTGTGATATGTCCTATATTGGACAAACTAAAAGTTCGTTAGAGACTAGAAAAAATGAGCATTTCAGAAATATTAATCACTGTAAAAAAACCATAAAGAAATTGCTAAACACATTCACTCTGTCCATAATGGAAACTCAAATCATATCAAATGGGATGACATTAAAATATTATATAAAGAGCAAAATTATTATAAAAGAAACTTTGTCGAGATGATGTATATTAAAAATGAGAGTAACAATGCTTTGAATAAGATTACTGATTTGAAATTGTATAATTCTGCTTATAATATGATTTTAGATAAAGTATGCTAATGGTTTTCCTAATTTCTTCAAATTTTATATAAAAAATTTTAACTTGGCGCCTAAATCTCTTTCTTTCGATTCAGTATGTGTGATCCTTTCAGTACTCGGTCTACTCCGGACGAGCATGTTACTCTGTACCATTCTCCTTTCTTTAATTTTATTTTTTTTTAAACATGGATCTTAAATCTAATCATAGAACTTTTATTACCATGAAAAAATAAATTTCAAGCAGTCTGCTACTATCTAATCAGGTAAAGAAATATCTACTTTATCCTTATGAACTTCTTTTTTTGTATTTTCCTAACATCTTTCTTGTCACTTTTCAAACTATTTGTTCAAATGTCTTTCAAATTTAATAAACTTAATACAATTTTTACTTTTTCTAACACTTTAGATTGAGTACCGAAATTGGATTTTTTCGAAGAAATGCTAACTTCAATTATTCCATATAATTGATCATTTTTTTACTTACGAAACCTTTACGCATATAACTACTACGATATCTAACCGAAGTTGCTCTGTTTTTTTTTTTTTTTTTTTTTTTTTTTTTGAGTAAATTCTCCCTTTTCTTTCTTTGGAAATATTTAATATGTAACTTAATCTGACCGCTCTACTTAATGGTAACTCACCGTATTTCGAAAATTGTTTTTTAAACCAATTATGTGTTTGACATACTTTTATTTTATGTAATTTCCTATGTAATTCTCTTAAATGATTTAACCACGGATTTCTGATGAGGTCACCATGACTAGTGACGAAACGTCAAATTTTATTGAATAATAATTGGTCTGGAAGTGTTGTTTAATTTCTTCTATTTAGTTAACTTAGTTTTCAAAGTCATTTGTTATACAGATAAGAATTTTTTCCTTTTTTACTATTCGTCCTTTGTGGCAGATTTTTGTTCTCGTGTGTGTATTTAAAATCTTTTCTTAATTTCTTAGTCATTATAGGTACTTCTTTCTTATTTAATTTTATATCTATCTTTTATACATTTAATTTTTATATTTTGTCAATCAAGGAAGACAATGTCAAAGGACTTTGCGTGTTGTAAAATTGGTCAATATTTATAAAAACAACCTGGAAATTCTTTTCAATCAAGATTAAACTGAATTCTGGGATCTCCTGGACCATAAAGTTCTGGAACAATAGTGAGCGTTAATCTTGATAGGTACTAGTTTATTATTCATTTTCATATATTTTTTATTTATTCGTGTGAATTTGGGAATGATATCCTCGACCATAAAGTCCTGGGACAATAGTGACACCTAGTCTTGATAGGTACTAGTTTATTATTTTATTTCATATTTTTTTTATTTCTTCACTCTTTATATTTATTTTATCAATCGAGGGAAACAATGTCAAGAAAACGCAGGCCGTAAAATTGGTCAATATTTGTAAAAACAATCTAAAAATTCCTTTCAATCAAATGTAAACTAAATTCTGGGATCATGTCCTGGGCCGTAAAGTACTAGGACAATAGTGACTTCAAATTCTTATAGCTAATAGTTTCTTACTTAATTTTATATTTATTTTTTATTTATTTACACTTTATATTTATTTTATCAAACAATATTTTTCAAAAAAAACCTGAAAATTCTTTTCAATCTAGAGTAAACTAAATTCTGGGATGATGTCCTGGACCGTAAAGTACTGGAACAATAGTAATTTAGATTATACCATCAAACATTCTTCTAATTATCAATATTTATTGATACAGAAAGACTTTCGAAAAAATTCTGGTAGCAAAACGATAGTCCTAATATTAATAAAAAATTTTACTTATGAACGAACAATTAAAAAATGATTGTATGGAGATAGCTGTTATCATTTTATCGAATTATATCAATTCGAATTTCTCAAATTCTTTTTTGTCATTCTCACGATATTTGATGAAATGAAGTTTAAAAATTTTTATCTTACAAAGTTTCGTTTTTCATATTTTTTAATTTTAGAAATTGTACAAAAATGTTTGGTTAATTGACATTTGTCATTTTGGTTATTTTTATTTGCGATTGTTTTGTCAGTATATTTTTGAGTTTTTAATGTTTATATAAATATATATAATTTCTATAATTTTTTATAAGTAAGATTTATCATTTATATATTATTTAACGCAGCAAATTTTAATATAATTTATTAACGCTGTACTAAATGATAATGAAATTCAATTTATAGAACAAAATCTCTCCAGAGGATTACTTTAATGCCTATGAATTGAAAATTCCTTACAACGAAATTCCAATTATATCTAGATACGTTGGAGAATGGGAAAGTACAGAATCAGCGAAATTTAGAATTTCGAAACGACTACTTAAAAATAAATCGAAAAAAGAATAGTTTATGATACCAAAGAATATACAACACAAATTACCAAAAGTTCAGCCAAAAATGAGACCAAAAATTAAAAAAAATTGTTTAATGGAAAGAATTAAGAAATGAAAATTGAAGAAAATTCGAATGAAGATTTGGAAATCATTCAAGGTTCATATATATGATAGTTTACATTTTAACGTTCACACTTATTCAGATTTAATGGTTTATGAAAAACAATATATAAAAAAACGCTATACAAATTTAAGAGCAGAAAATTTTATATTTTAAAAACTTCAAAGAAAGCAGCCTGATATGACATCTTGTGGAATTTATGCAGCAGCTTTTTTAACGTCAGTAGTACTTGGAAAAAATCCTTCAATTATACATTATTCTGATATAACTCTCCTAAGAAAATATTTTGTAAGACTAATTGAGGAAAATATATATTACTAGACTTCCCTGAAATTACTGAATATTCACTTTTTAATTGATAAATTCTTTCTTCCTTTTCAATTTTTATTCATCTGATATTTTTTTAAATATTTTTATACAAAGATATATATCTGGATGATTTTTTATAACTTTATAAACATTTTAATACATAATTTTTTCCAGATGAGATGCAGTCCCCAAATAGAATTTTTTGTAAAGAATTGCATGATTATATAAATTATAAATAAACACTGACTAGTATTACGTAATTTTCTGTAAAATTAACTGATAAGGTATAGTGGTAGCGCTAGTATTACACAATTTTTCGTAACGTTACTCCTGAATGAGCTGAAAAAGTGGTTAATCTTACGGAAAATTTCGTAACGGTAGACAGTACGTTTAATTAATTTAATTAGTAATTATGTTTTTTTTATTGAAAATTGCTATGTGCAAAGTTAAAAAATTTTAGAGATAAAAGTAAAAAAATATTTAAAATGTCGGCAATTACAAATTTTATTATTTATTTTTGATTTTAGTAATTTTTGGTCTTGAAAGTCTGTGATACTTTTAAATTTTATTTAAACAACTATCTTTAACATTTTTTAAATATTGGATAGATTGGTTACGTCCGCGTATCGATTTCCAGAACTCGAATTTGCCAGAATGAAATTTTGTCAGAAGAACGCTAATTTCAGAGCGTGTAACTGCGGGCAGACAATTTATGAATACAAGAGCGCTATTTCTTTGTGAAATAGCCAAACTTCTTCAATAAAGATGGACTTTCAATACTTGGACTACCAGGATTATTTTTTAGCACGACGAGACCCTTATAAAAGCATCCGGGTATCTCACATTTCAATTCTCAATCAAACTTTCTAGGGAAAGGTGTACTTTTAATACCCGGACAACCAGGACTAATTGTGCGAAGAGACTCTTTTAAAAGAATCCGGGTATCTCAGATTTCAATTCATAACCAAACTTTATCGGGAAAGATGTATTTTTAATACCTGGACAACCAGGACTAATTTTTAGTCTGCGAGAACCTTATAATAGCATCCGGGTATCTTGCATTTCAATTCCTAATAAAACTTCATAGGGGAAGATGTACTTTTAATACCGGGACAACCAGGATTATTTTTGAGTGCGACGAGACTTTTTTAAAAGCATATGGGTATCTCAGATTTAAATTCTTAACCAAACTTCCTCTGGGAAGATGTATTTTTAATACCTGGACAACCAGGACTAATTTTTAGTACGACGAGACTCTTTTAAAAGAATCTGGGTATCTTAGATTTAAATTCTTAACCAAACTTCATCGGGGAAGATGTATTTTTAATACCTGGACAACCAGGATTAATTTTCAGTACGACGAAATCATCCGGGTATGTTAAGTTCCTAGTCTTAACCAAACTTCCTCGGGGAAGATGTATTTTTAATACCTGGACAACCAGGACTAATTTTTAGTACGACGAGACTCTTTTAAAAGAATCTGGGTATCTCAGATTTAAATTCTTAACCAACCGTCCTCGGGGAAGATGTATTTCTAATACCTGGACTACCAGATTAATTTTTAGTACGACGAGACCTTTCTAAAATCATCCGGGTATGTTAAATTCTTAGTCTTAAAAAAAAACTTATTCGGGGAAGATGTATTTTTAATACCTGGACACCAAGGATTAATTTTTTGTACAAACAGACTCTTATAAAAGCATCCGGGTATCTTAGATTTCAATTCCTAACTAAACTAACTCGTGGAAGATTTATTTTTAATATCCGGACTACCAGAATGAATTATTCGTACGAAGAGTCCTTCATAACGTCATCCGGGTATCTTTCATTTCAGTTCCTAAACAAACTTACTCGAGGATGATGTATTTTTAACACCTAGAAACACAACTTTCGACAAACCACAATTTCAAAATCATTTTAACAATAACTTTTCATTATTAAATTGTATCCAGTATTTAAATAAATATTCAAAACAAAAGATCTCTTTGGGGGTTTGATTTGGCATCCTCAGTAATAATGTACTATCGCAATCTGTGGCTCTATTATGTAAAAAAAACCACCTCTCTTTACCGACCTTTGCGCTATTTCACAAAGAAACACCGCTCTTGTATCCATACATTGTCTGCCCGCAGTTGCACGCTCTGAAATTAGCGTTCTTCTGACAAAATTTCATTCTGGCGAATTCGAGTTCTGGAAAGCAATACCCGACCAAAAAAGTATATTTGAAAATTTAGGTCATTACAAACCTCCCTCTATGAGGAAGCAAAACATGCTAAAAGTTCTTTTAAATCAAGTATAAACTAAGTTCCGGGATGATGTCCTGTGCCGTAAAGTAATAGGACAGTAGTGACTTCAAATCGTGATAGGTAGTTTCTTATTAAATTTGATGTTCACTTTGATTTATTTAATCTTTATATTTACTTTAGCAAACAATATTTGTCAAAACGACCTACAAATTCTTTTCAATCAAGAGTAAATTGACTTCTGGGATGATGTACTGGACCATAAAGTCCTGGAACAATAGTCAACGTTAAACTTGAAGCTTACTAATTTGTCATTAAATTTCTTCATATTTGTTATTCATTATTGAAAATTCTAGGATGATAGCCTGAACCATAAAGCCCTGGAGTAATAGTGACCCTTAATTAATAATGGGAATTTGCGGATGATGTCCTGGACATAAAGTCCTGAAACAATAGTGACCACTAATCTTTATAGACTACAGGTCGTAAAATTGGTCAGCTATACTAGGACAATAGTGACTTCGAATCTTGATAAATACTAGTTTTTTATTGAATTTCATATTTATTTTTCATTTAATATTTATATTCATTTTACCAATCACGGGAAACATAGTTGAAAAACTTTGCGGGTCGTCAACTTGTTCCATATTTGTAAAAACCTGAAAATTCTTTTCAATCAAGCGTAACCTAAATTCTTGGGTAGATATCCTGGGCCGTGAAGTACTATGCTAATAGTGACTCCCAATCTTGTTTGTTACTAGTTTCTTATTCAATTTCATATTTCTTTTTCATTTATTTATTCTCTATATACATTTTATCAACCAATTTTTGTCAAAACAACCTGCAAATTTTTTTAGATCAAGTGTAAACTGAATTCGGGGATGATGAGGTGGACCATAAAGTCCTGGAACAATAGTTACCCTCAATATTGATAGGTAAAAGTTTCTTATTCAATTTCATATTTATTTTTTATTTACTCTTTATACCCATCTTATCAATCACGGAAAAAAGCTGAAAGACTTCGTGGGTCGTAAAACTGGTCAATATTTCTCAAAACAACGTGAAAATTCTTTTCAATCGGGCGTAAACTGAATTCTGGGATGATGTCCTGGACCGTAAAGTTCTGGGACAATGGTGACTCTATCCTATAAACTCGAGCCCGGACATTTTCAATTTGAATTTGCATTTCTGCTTTGCATACTCTTCTGGCTATCGAAGGATCATCCATACACTTTTCCTTTATCTATCCTATTTCCTGACCTTCCACTCCTTTCACACTTTTCACCCTAGATGCAAGTTCATAAAATCTTGAATAAAACATTTTTGCTCGTTATAAAATGCCACCATGTTTCTGTTTTCAGTATGATTTGTCTGATTCTAAAATGTTAAATCATTTCTCCTGGAAGTTCAATGTAATTATTAGGCCTAGATCTTCCTTGAACATTTCGTGAAATGGAAAGGTTTCTCAAGTAATTTATTGCATGGAGGGAAATTCCTGGATTATTTTAAGCCTGCAAGGGTAGTTGCGAAAAAGTTGACAGATTTAAACTACACATTTTTTCAAAAGAGAAAATTAAAAAAACCGACTGCATTATTTGTTTCCATTATTTCACATCCAAAATAGGACGAAAATACCAATTTTTGAGATCAAGAATCACATTTGTAGTATACAAGCGGGTTCAAATAAATTTATTTTGTGAGGAATGAACTAGTTTTCATTTTAAAATAATGTTTTTTAAATGAATTTTCACATCAACCGAGTTGATGTTGAAAATTTAACTGTTTTGTTGAAAAGTCGTCTTTTTTATTTGAAAATTCAACTCTTTTTGTCGGAAATTCCACTATTCGGTTGAAACTAAATTTTTGGTTTAAAAATTCCAATTTCCGAGTTGAAAGTTATACTGTTTTGTAGAAAGTTTGACTCCTTAATTGAGAATCTATTTTTTGCTTGAATTTAACTGTTTTTATATTAAAATTATAATTATGTTTGGCTTTTAATAAATTCAGGTTTTGAAAAATTATCAATCAGTTCATTCAAATTGGAATTAGAAGAAAAAGAAAGACGAGTAAAATTAAATAAAAGGTCAAAGTTCTGTCATAATTATATAATAATAATATAATAACAATAATAATATAATAATAATAATAGTTAATAATAATAGTTTGAAAAAAAAATATAATAATATAATAATCATATAATAATTTAAACTTGAAGAAAACCTACAATGTCAGCAATCCACTACACGTGAAAATAATGTTTTTCCTGTTTAAAATAATAATAATAAAATGGTCAAATCTCCTGGTCATAAAAATTTTTAATATAAGATTCAGCAATTGAAATAAATATAAAATTGAGTCAAACGGTCACACACATATTCACAAAACCATACACTTGGTTATACTCGGTTGACGACTTTCAGCAATGATATTTCGTCTGACCAACGCCGATTTTTCTACTAGGTCATGAATTTCTCTTGTTACTCGACAGTACGCACTAGGATGGTAAAAAAAATGTTTTCTAGAATTTCCATGCATATCGCCTGGTTCGAATCCTCAAAAAAATACATAAATTTTTTTTTATTGAAAAAAATTCTATTTAGAACTGGCGCAAGGCCCAGGAAGTTTAATACGTGTTTCCCATGAGAAAAGATTATGTGAATTTCTTGAAACTCAAGTATTCCCCTGATAATTAGCTATAGAATACGAATGAAATATTAATTCTTAAATATTACTCCCATGAGTCTATTTAATAAGGACCTGAAAAAACCCCATAAGTGGAAAATTGGTTCTTCTGAATTTTTGGCGCTAATTATTATTCTTTTGCGAATTTTTTTATGCAAATTGTTTCTGATACATAAAATACTACTTTATACTGACAACTAGATGTCTTGATAAATTGTTTAAACAATGTATTATTATTTTTAAAATTTTTCTCTTAGAATAGAGTTAGAAAGTCGCGGTTTTTTCAAAAATTTCCCACTTTTTGTCCAATATTTATTCAAAATGAGGTGATAGTTAATTATTTTTAACAAAAATGATTGTTCAAATACTTTATTATTATTCCTAATAATATTCTCTTTGAATAATTCTAGAAAGTTTGTTTTTTTCTGAAATATTCAAACTTTTGTCCACTTTTCACTTAAAATAAGGTAATAATCAATTTAAGTTAACAAAATTAATTCTTTGAATAATTTATTATTATTGTTAATATTATTCAATATGAATAATGCTAGAAAGTTTCGTTTTTTTCTGAAATTTTCAACTATTTGTCTACTTTTCACTTGGAATGATTTAATAATAATTAATTTACTTCAGCAAACATGATTGTTTAAACAAATTATTATTGTTTATAACTACCTTCTTCTTCAATAATTAAAAATTTGCACAATATTTCAATTATCTGTTTGATTTCAGAAAAATATATCCACAAAAAAGAAACGTTTCGTTTAAAATATGATTTACATTAATCTTTATTTATTTTTTGTTCATAACTAAAAAGGCATGAAAAGCGGACAAAAAATCAAAAATTTGAACAAAAAAACCCAACTATTTGGCATTACTATATATAAAGATAGTTATAACGGCCATACCACGCTGAAAAACCCAGTTCTCGTCAGATCACTAAAGTTAACCAGCGTTGGACGCGGTTAGTACTTGGATGGGTGACCATTCAAGAATACTGACATGAGTGCTGTTGGCACATCGTGGGTGTGGTGAGCCCACACTTGTAGTTATTTATAACTACAAGAAAAACCTAGAAACACTACCCGAATCGGGTAGTGTCACGCCTACCCTGAAAGGGAAATGGTTTAATGGTATATATATATATGGAAAATTAAATTTGGTTAAAGCATTATTTTTGCTGAATTTGATAAATTATTAGGTCATTCCAAAGTAAAAAATAGACAAATATTTAAAAATTATTATTATTTATATGGCCAACGGCCATACCACGCTGAAAACCCCAGTTCTCGTCAGATCACTGAAGTTAAGCAGCGTTGGACGCGGTTAGTACTTGGATGGGTGACCATTTAAGAATACTGAGTGCTGTTAGCACATGGTGGGTGTGGTGAGCCCACACTTGTAGTTATTTATAACTACAAGAAACTATCCACCTAGAAACACTACCCGAATCGGGTAGTGTCACGCCTACCCTGAAAGGGAAATGGCTTAATGGTATACATTATTACTTCTGTCAACTTGAATTAATTATTACTTCACTCTAATTGAATAGTGGATAGAGAGTTAAAAATTTCAGAAAAAAACCGCAATTATCCTGCATTACTATAGAAGAATATAACTATAAATAATAATTTGTTTAAATAATTATTTTTGCCTAATTGGATTGAATAATAACTCACTCCAAGTGAAAAGAGAATAAAAAGTTTAAAATTTCAGAAAAAAACGCAATTTCTAGCATTATTCAAATTGAATCCTAAACCCAATACTAAGCTGTTTAAACAATCAATGTTGTTAACCTCAATTAATTATTTACCTCACTCTTATTGAACATTGGACAAAAAGTGGAAATTTTTGTTTAAAAACCGCAACTTTCTATATCGATTCTAAGAGAAATTTCTAAAACAATAATAAATTGTTTAAACAATTTATTTAAACATCTAATTTATTAGCATAAAGTAGTATTTTATTAGTTAGAAGCAATTTACATTTTAAAAAACCCGAAAAAATATAATTAGCGCCCAAAACTCGCAAAACCAATTTTTTCATTTATAAGGTTTTTTGGGACCCTATAACACAGACTTATGGGGGCGGTATTTGAAAAAAAATGTTTTATTCGTATTCTGTGGCTAACTGTCAAGAGAAATGTTCAGCTTTAACTCGATTGGGGTAATATTGACGATTCTCAATTAAATGTACAAAAACGTATTTTTCTCTTATGGGAATTTGGGCGATATGCATAAAAATTCATGAAAAAAAATTTCCAATGCATTTCTGGATCACCCTAGTACGCACGCTAATTGGCGTAATCATGATTCATAATTAATACATCGAGCATTGGAATATGTATACCATTAAGCCATTTCCCTTTCGGGGTAGGCGTGACACTACCCGATTCGGGTAGTGTTTCTAGGTTGATAACTTGTAGTAAATAACTACAAGTGTGGGCTCACCACACCCACGATGTGCCAACAGCACTCAGTTTTCTCGAATGGTCACCCATCCAAGTGCTAACCGCGCCCAACGCTGCTTAACTTCAGTGATCTGACGAGAACTGGTTTTTTCAGCGTGGTATATTATTAAATCATCTCCTTTTCGATGTAATCCATTATGGGAATTCATCGAATACTCCATACGTCAAAATTACCATCAAATTAAATACATACACTTAACTTTACTTAATCATGCAGAATACAATATCTTGGTGGTGATGATCATTTATTTTCAGTCATATTTTCTAGAATTATCGCAGGTGGATGTCGATACTCTGCATCGACAACTGGAATTTGGTGATTGTTAATTCTCTTTCGTTAAAGCTCCTTCGAATTACTTATTCAGATATTGCAAAATAAAGTACAAGTTTTATTTATAATAATTAATTTAATATTTGTTTCTTATTTTGCATTAAATTTTATTCCCAGGTACCCTGCAAAACGTATAATTTCAATAAATTTATATTATTAGAATTCATAATATGCATTGGTATTGAAACATCCCTATTTTCATTGTCTTGTTTTTATGATTGAAAAAAAGTGCGCATACTATAAGAAAAAAAAAAACAATTTTGTTATTAAACATTTTATTGCAACTTGTGTCGTTTTCCCATAAATTTAATTTGTTTATCTTGAATGTTATTTTTTACAATTTAAACTAAAAATACGCATCCTAGTGTAAAGTTGTTTTGAGAAAATTTATAGACACAATTTAAGCGCAAAATTTTGTCAAATAAAATGCTATTGTAGCTTGTGCCCGTTTTTCAAGAAGGTAATTTTTTTGGTTTTAATATTTTTTTATAAAAAAAGTTTATGAAAAATTTGTAGACCTTTTTTTTACAACTTTCGTCTTTTCATTTTTTTTCGTACCTTGTGCTGTTTTCCAAAAAATTTAATTCTTTTATTTTTAATGTTATTTTTTACGATTAAAACAAAAACTACACGTCCTATGAAAAAATTATTAACAAAAATGTGTAGCTCTTTTTTGTGAACAAATTTTGTCGATTTATTGCCTTCGTATCTTGTGTCGTTTTTCCAAATATTCAATTTTTCTATTTCTAATGTAGTTTTTTACGAATAAACCAAAAACTACGAATCCTATCAAAAAGTGATTTGCAACAAATTTGTAGATCTTTTTTAAGTGCACAATTTTTCTTGATAAATTTTTTTCGCATCTTGTATAGTTTGACCGCAAAATGGAATTATTTATTTTTAATTCTTTTTTGTGAGGTCAAAATTTGATTTTTCGATTTTTCAAGAAAATTAAAAAAGTTATGATAATCTTGTATAGTGTTAAAAATGCGACGTTTTTCTGTCTGTGATATTTTTTCATATCGTGCGTTTTTTGGCTCAAAATATTATTTTTCGTTTGTTTTTTGGAATTTTGTAAATGCTATAATTCCAGTAATTTTTTTTTTTATCAAAAAAGTCATCAGGATAAATTGTTCGTATTTTTGAGTACTACTAACGAGCGTACATGAAATTTTTAGATTTGAAAAAAGTGATATATGCGCGCGCATATAAGCAGTCGTACGCTCTTATATTGTACCGTACGGGAATGATGCGAGATAAATGATGAAGTTTGGCTTTTTTTAATATTTATAAAAAAATAACAGATTTCAATCATAAAAAGTTACCTACTTATGAAAGAAAACACAGCTGAGCAAATAACGGAATGGTTTTTATAATTTTTTTTTCACTCCGAAACTGGTTTCTAACGCACGTACGAGAATGACGTTTTTGTTGTCAAAATGCAATTTTTAGTTTTAATATCAGATTCACAAAAAAGAGTTAATATTTCAAGCTCAATTTTATAGAATCTTGTATTGAACGATACGCTTAATATTTCTGTATTTATTACTCAACTGTAACTAAAACATTTTACTAGAAAAAAGGCGTACGGTAATGACGTCTGAATTTACAAAAATCGATGGACAGACTTTAAGGTTTTTACAATATTATTGATTTGACTTGAAGAACGTTCATAAATTAAATTTATGTTCATCTAAAGTTTACAAACTTGATACGTTAAGCGTTTTTCAGGTTACTGTCTAAAAAAAAAGAAGAAAATCTGTTTATCCTTGTGCAAAGTGAGGTTGGGGCGTCGTACGATAATGACGTTTGGGGTGCTCTTATATTAAATTAAAGTGAATAGGAACAGAAATGGAAAAAAAAGAACTGACCATTTTGGAGAGAATGATAATAAGTATTTACTAAATAAAAAAAAAAATCAGTAGGAGTTTCTAAGTTAATGTTATATTACTGGGACTTCAAGTTTGCCTTCAATTTGGCATTTACCCTAATAGAAGTGAACGAGTTGGCTCTCTTAATCGGGCCATAAAAATCAACCGTGACGAGGCATCTCCTGGCTTTTTCGAAATGATGAAAGGAAATTCACCCTTGAGATCTTTATTCATTGAAATAAAATTGACGAATGAACATTAGGGTGGTCCAAACATTTTTTTTTAGAATTTCTATGAAGAACGCCCGGAAATTTGTTCGAATCCACAAAAAAATAATTTTTTTTTTTAATGATATGAAGAGATGGCGCAAGCCCTATGAAGTTTAACGTGCATTTCCCACCAGAAAAATAGACGTTTTGGTGAATTTTATTGAGAATCCTCAATACTAGCTGATACGATTTGAAACTCAACACATGTCTTCACAATTAGCCGTAAAATACGAATAAAATATTACTTCTCAAATATCACCCCCATAAGTCTGTTTTATAGAGTCTCAAAAAAACCCCATAAGTGAAAAACTGATTTGTGCAAGTTTTTAGCGCTAATTGTGATTTTTTGCGTTTTTTATATGGAAATTGTTTCTTATACATAAAATGCTACTTTATACTGATAACTTGATGTTTGAATACATTTTTTAAACAATTTATTATTGTTTTTAGCAATTTTCTCTTAGAATGGAGATAGAAAGTCGCGGTTTTTTCAAAAATTGTCCACTTTTTGTCCAATTTTCAATCAGAGAGAGGTAATATTCAATAATGTTAACAAAAATCATTGTTTAAACAATTTATTATTATTTTAACAACATTCTCTTAGAATAATGCTAGAAAATTGCAGTTTTTTCTGAAATTTTTAACTTTTTGTTCACTTTTCACTTGAGGTGAGTTAAATAATTAATTGAAGTTAACACAATTATTTGTTTAAACAATTTATTATTATTGATATTTAATTTGAATAATGCTAGAAAGTTGCGGTTTCTCCTGAAATTTACAACTATTTGTCTACTTTTCACATAGAGTAAGTTAATAATTATTTTGGTTAAGTCAAAATAATTATTTAAACAAATTATTATTGTTTATAACTATCTTCTTCTTTATTATTGCAATATAGTTGCAGTTTCTTCTGAAATGTTCAACTTTTTACCCAGTTTTTACTTAGAAAAGTAATAAATAATGCAAGTTAACAAACATAGTTGTTTAAACAATTGATTGTTGTTAATGGCTATATTTTTTAGAGTAATGCTAGAAAGTTTCTTTTTTCTGAAATCTTTAGTTTTGCTTGGACTTTTTAGTTATGAACAAATAATAGGTGAACCTCAAAAATAATAATTTTTTAAATAATATTTTACTTTATTAACTGAATTATTTTTGCTTTTTCCCAATGTTTAAAAAAATTAATTTAAACAAAAAAGCTATCTTACACAAGAGACAAAAAGAAAAGTTTGAAATTCTACATATTTTGATATCAGCCCCCCTCCAGCAAAATATATTCACGAAAAAGAAAGAGATTGTTTAAAATATGTTTCTCTCTAATTTTTATTTATCATTTGTTCATAACTAAAAAGTCGAAGCAAAGTTAAACATTTCAGAAGAAACCGGAACTTTCTAGGACTTATTAAGAGAAAATAGTTATAAACAATAATAAATAGTTTAAACAACTATTTTTATTAATTTGCATTAACTATTACCTCACTAAGTGAAAAGTGGATAAAAGTTAAAAATTTCAAAAAAAAAATCGCAACTATCTGGCATTAATATAGATGAAGATTGTTATTAACAATAATATTTTGTTTAAACAATTATTTTCGCTCAAAATAAATAATTATTAAGTCACTTCAAATGGAAAAATAGACAAATAGTTATAAATTTCAGAAAAACCGCAACTTTCTACCATTAAGCAAAGAGAATATTATTAACAATAATAATAAATCATTTCAACAATTATTTTTGGTTACTTGAATTAATTATAACTTTACTCGATTTGAAAAATGAACAAAAGTTATAAAATTCAGAAAAAACCGCAACTATCTAGTATTAATATAGAAGAAGATAGCTATAGACAAGAATAATTTGTTTAAACAATTATTTTTGCTACTGTCAATTAAATATCAACTCACTCTAAGTGAAAAGTGAACAAAAAGTTGAAAATTTAAAAAAAAAACCGTCATTTCTAGCATTAATCAAATATAATATTATTAACAATAATAATAAATTGTTTAAACAATTATGTTTTTCAACATTCACGAAATTATTAATTTCAATTAAACATTAATTTTCAACCTCTCTCTGAATGAAAATTGGAAAAAAAGTGGAAAATTTTTGAAAAAACCGCGACTTTCTATCTCCATTCTAAGAGAAAATTGCTAAAAACAATAATAAATTGTTTAAAAAATGTATGTAAACATCTAATTATCAGCAAAAAGTAGATTTTCATATATCAGAAACAATTTGCATTAAAAAACCGCAAAGACAATCATAAATAGCGCCAAAAACTCGCAAAACCCATTTTTTCACTTATGGGGTTTTTTGGGACCCTATAAAACAGACTTATGTGGGTGATATTTAAAAAGTGATATTTTATTCCTATTCTATGGCTAATTGTAAGGAGATATGTTGAGTTTCCACCTAATTCAGCTAATATTGAGGATTCTGAATAAAATTCACAAAAACGTCTTTTTTTCTTATGGGAAATACGTGGTAAACTTCATGGGGCTTGCGCCACCTGTAAATATCATTTTTTTCAGAAAAAAAATTGGAATTTTTTTGTGTCGATTATGAGTTTTATTTGGTTAAAAATTGATTTTTTAATCTCTAAATTCACCTATTTAATTTTTGGTTAAAAAATTTATCTTCTTGGTTGAAAAATAGTCGTTTCGGTTAAAACTTAAACTACTTAGTTGAAAGTTAAGTTGCTTTGTATAAAGTTGTTTTTTTTAGTTGCAAATTTATCCTCTTTAGTTAAAAATTCATTTCTTCTGAAAAATCAATATTTGTTAGAAAATTCAACTACTTGGTTGAAGTATGAACTTCTTTGCTAAAAATTAATTTTTTTGGTTGAAGATTTGACCGTTTTTTTTATTTAGTTTTTTTTTGGTTAAAAATTAATTTTGTAAACTCTAAATTCAACTATTTTATTTTTGGTGAAAATTTATCTTTCTCAGTTGACAATTCATGTATTTTATTTAAATTGTGTTTTTTGATAGAAAATTAAGCTTCTTGCTTGAAAATTCATCTTTTCTTTTGAAAATTCATGTATTTTGTCAATACTTCGTTTTTATTTTGGTAAGAAATTCTTCTTTTTGCAAAAAAATTTAACTATTTGGTTCACAATTAATGTATTTTTGTGAAAATTCGTTGTTTTTGTAGAAACCTATTCTTTTTGCTTTTAAATTCATATTTTTGGTTAAAAATTGAACTATTTTGGTTGAAAATTAATTTTTTAAACTGAAAATTCAATTTTTCTGTTTTTTTTTTTTTTTTCAGAATTCATTATTTCTAGTTGAAAACTTAAGCATTTGGTTAAAAATTCATTTTTTTATAAACTCGTCTTTTTCGGTAGAAATTTAATCTTCTTGATTGAAAATTCATGTTTTTAAGTTTAAAATTTAACAACTGGGTTCAAAATGAATTTCTTTTTTGGTTGATGATTCAGCTAATTGTTTCAAAATTTGTATTTTTTATGAATTTAGCTTTTTTTATTCAAATTAAAATATTTGTTCGTTTTCTTATAAACTATTAAATTTTTCCTTGTGAATTCATATTTTTTGGTTGAACATTCAACAACTAGCTTGAAAATGAAACTATTTTGTTAAAAATTCACTTCTTTGGTTGAAAATTCATCACTTTAGTTCAAAATTCATTTCTTAGGTACAAAATGTAACTATTTTGTTTAAAATTTGTTTTTTAACCGAAAATTGATCTTCTTCGTTGAAAATTCATCTCTTTGGTTGAAAATATAACTATTTTGTTGAAACATCCTTTTTTGTTATTGAAAATTACTTATTTAACTGAAAATTCAACTATTTAGTAGAAAAAACTATAGTGTGGCAGTGGGGCCCCACGGCAGAATTGTAACTTTCATGGATTAACTTTGAAATTTTTTGTGCGGAATCATCATGAATTTTGAGGAGATCGCATAGTAAGAGAGTGCAGAGAGAGAAAGAGAGAATGTAAAGGTTTTGTTAAGCGTGGCAGTAGTGGGGATATCGGAGAGGAGTCTTTAGAGAAATTGTGAATCGCTCCACAAAAGAGAGACGCGAATAGAGAGAGAAGGTAAAGACTATAGAAAGTATACTTGTAAAAGAGAGACAGAGAGATATCCGTTCGTTCGGTCGGTCGTTTTTCTTAATTCACTCCTGTCCCAAAATAAGTTTCAGCTTAAAATTGACACTTTTTAGTTCAAATTCATGTCATTCGCTGAAAATTGAACGTCTTCTCAAACATTTTCTTTTGGTCTTAGGATGTCATACATTTTCCAGAATTAATTATTGAAGTCAAGCTTCTTTTGGAACGGGAGCAAATTTTAAAAACGACCGACCGAACGAACATCTCTTTGTCTCTCTCTTAGAAGTACATATACTTTCTATACCTTCTCTCTCTATTCGCGTCTGCCTTTTGTGCAGCGATTCGCAGTTGCTCTAAAGACTCCTCTTCGATATCCCCACTACTGCCAGGCTGAGCAAAGCCTGTACGTGCTCTCTCTCTCTCTCTCGGCACTCTCTTACAATGCGATCTCTTCAAAACTCATGATGATTCCTCACGAAAAATTTAAAAGTTAATCCATCAAAGTTCCACTTCTGTCGAGTGGCCCCACTGCCACACATTGGTTTTTTATTAGCTTACCCGTCACTCTGCGCCACATTTAATTTTACTGAGAGACATAATAAAGGATAAAGGGTAAAGTTGAAATTAGAAGCATCATATATGCAGGTCAACTTGGGATACTCAGAATCTGGGTCGAAATGTTGGTGTCATTTCCATGAGAGCGAATCTAGAGAGGAAAAAAACGGGATGAAGTGCCAGAAGTACCTCTTCACCGGTGAATAACTTGTGCCGTCGAATCGACACTTCCTCTCTAAGCGTATCTTGTCCCTAACATTTGCATTTTTCATTTCACGAATCAAAGTCGAATTCTCCTTAGCATTCTCTTTTACTTAGACCGGGATAAAAAAGCTTCAAAGGAGAATGTAGACTTCCCTCTTGCAGTATTTTGATTAAGTCTTTTTGAGATTCATTTATCATTTTTTTAATTGTTTTATAGCTTCTTACAAATAATAATGCAAAATATGAAACTCTAAAATATTTTTAAGGTAGTTCTTGTGCAATAAATCAGATCTCTAAAAAAATTTCTTTTTTATACCATTAAGCCATTTCGCTTTCAGGGTAGGCGTGACACTACCCGATTCGGGTAGTGTTTCTAGGTGGATAGTTTTCTTGTAGTTATAAATAATTACAAGTGTGGGCTCACCACACCCACGATGTGCCAACAGCACTCAGTATTCTTGAATGGTCACCCATCCAAGTACTAACCGTGTCCAACGCTGCTTAACTTCAGTGATCTGACGAGAACTGGGGTTTTCAGCGTGGTATGGCCGTTGGCCATATGATGTATAGAATCAAGATAATAATACTGATGCTGTTATTTCAAAGTTTTCTGTATTTTAAATATTTTTCATTTTCTATTATTAAAAATTTTAAGACTTATAAAAACTATTATTTTTTAAATTGAAACTTATCTTAATATCGCTTCTTACCAATTTTTGAAAAAACAATTTTTATAGAAGAAAAATTTTATTTGAGGGTTATTCACTTATTGTGTAAATTAAATACAGTATTGTCAAAATATTTTTTTTCAATTCAAAACTTCTCTTGTAATAAATAATGTTTTTTCTTTCAATAAAAATAAGTATTTAGTTTTGCAAACATACAATTTTTTTCCTTTCGGTAAGACTAAAATTATGCGTAGTCCAACACTTTATTTTCAAAGCAAAATTTCCAGTTTTCTATATTAATATTTTTGATTTAATAAAAATGAACATTAAATAAACATTATTTATTCTTCAGTCTATGAATCATCAAAATTTATTTTTATTCATCACAGGCTTCACAGTCATCCTATTTGGTTGAAAATCAGTTAAAAATTAATTTAATAAATACATTTATTTATTAAAAATTATTTTTGTAGAAAATTCGACAATTTTATTTATTGTTTGGATTGTTATTATTATTATTATTATTAATATAATAATATTTAAAATAGTTTGTTAAAAATTCGTATTTTTTGTTAAATTCAACTGTTTCTGATTTAAAATTAAAATATTTTATGGTTGAAGCATCAATTATTATATTTTTTATTGAAAATTCAACTAATTGGTTCAAAGTTGAACTATTTTCTTCAAAATTCATTTTTTTCTTGAAGATTCAAAATTCAAAATATATTATAAAATTTCACTATTTGGTTAAAAATTCATCTCCTCGATTGAAAATTGATCTTTTCTGTTGAAAATTCATTTTTTTGTGCAAAATCAATGTTTTTAGCTAAAAAATTAACTATTTGGTTTAAAATTCATCAGTTTGGTTGAAAATGAACCTTTTTGTTGAAAATTCTAATTTTGAAAATAAAATTTGTCTTTTTGTTTGATATTTCCCCAATATATTATAAGATTTCATTATTTGGTTAAAAATTCATCTCCCTGATTGAAAATTGAACTTTTCTGTTGAAAATGCATTTTTTAGTTCAAAATTAATTTTTTTAACAAAAAATTCAACAATTTGGTTTAAAATTCAACTGTTTGGTTGAAAATGAACATTTTTGTTGAAATTTCTAATTTTTTAAATAAAATTTGTCTTTTTGTTTGATACTTCCACAATATATTATAAAATTTCACTATTTGGTTAAAAATTCATCTCCTCGATTGAAAATTGAACTTTTCTGTTGAAAATGCATTTTTTTGTTCAAAATTAATTTTTTAAACTAAAAATTTAACAATTTGGTTTAAAATTCAACTGTTTGGTTGAAAATGAACCTTTTTATTGAAAATTCTAATTTTTGAAATAAAATTTGTCTTTTATTTTGATATTTCCACAATATATTATAAAATTTCACTATTTGGTTCAAAATTCATCTGTTTTGTAGAAAATTATTTTTTTCAATTGAAAATTCCTTTTTGTAATGTAAATGTAACTATTCCATTTTGGGTTCGAAATTAATCTTGTTTAGTTAAAAAATTCAACTATTTGATAGAAAATTTATAAAAGTGGTTGAAAATTAAATTTTTTGTTCAAATTCGTCTTTTTGGCTTGAAAAAAGAAAATAAATTAAAAAATTTTTTTTTTAAATAATAAATTAAAATAAAAAAATCTGCCCGCTTCGCGGGCACATTCTCATCGCGCGCTTCGCGCGCGGCTCGCTTCGCTCGCAAGTTTCAGCGCGCCTATGGCGCGCACCCGATGGATCTCGCGCTTCGCGCTCGATTAGGTATTCATCTCGCGCTTCGCGCTCGATTATATGTTTATCTCGCGCTTCGCGCTCGATAATGCATTCACCTCGCGCTGCGCGCTCGGACACATTTGTCGTCTAGGTTTTCACACTTCGTGTGCTCGCTATTGCGCGCTTCGCAGGCTAATACTCTCTTAGTAAGCTTCATCGTTATGACCTGCTTTTGGTTTAATTATGTCAGTTTTACATAAAAATAAGAACTAATTTACTTAAGGTTCTATCGACCTTAAGGAACACATTCTCATCACGACACTCGCGCTTCGCGCTCGATATTTGGTATGATCATCATGTGAACCTCGCGCTTCACGCTCGTTTCTGTTCATCGTATAATAGAAACCCAAAAGTTCGCAACGACCATATGTTATGTTCAATCTTCTTCAGATAAAAATGACTAAAGTTGTATTTGATTTAAAATGAATTAAGAAGGTAATTCCTTTACTTTAGCGTATATTTCCGTATCTTTATAATAAATCCTACAATCAGAAAGATTTTTTTCCAACTATCTGAAAAGGGAAGAAAAGAAGTATTTAAGTCGTTTTTGGAACATATACCTTGCTTTTTCATTCATAATCAAACCGACGCCTTGACTACCATGTGATTCCCTATCTACTTCTAACCATATTTCAAAACCGCTTTTCAACACCCCATTTTCTATGTTTCTACTTTCGCATCCCTTTTTCTTTGTCTCAGGTACACATAAAATATCTAGTTTCCTAGCATGCATAGTTTCTCGTAGTTCTCTTACTTTAAGATCATTCACTCCTCTAGCATTCCAAACACCCAGCCTCCGTTCATCGCCTGAAACTCAAACTTTACGTTTACCGTGTGTATGCATTTAGTCAATCAAAGTTTCAGTCCAGTCCGAGGCTACTTTATTCTTTGTATTGTTCATGTTTAGATTGTACACCCAACTACCACCTTTATGCGCGAAATTTGTTTTGCGAGTCGAAATCATGTCCAAGTTAAGGAGTGATTCACCGTATAGTGGAGAGTCCAGCTCTAACGGTAGACCCACGAAAACTTCTGTCACGGGGGGGGGGGGGGAGAGGACAAGGAATGGAAATCGAAAGAGTCGCAATTGGTTGATGTTTTATGCTGAGAAGGTCACCAGCCTTCAGCAGCGTTGTATTACATAGGAGTTCATATGTTTCCATCTGCGCATTCCCGTCCCACCTCTAAACGAGGAGCCAATAGGTCTTTTTTTTTTTTTTTTTTTTTATATATATATATATATATTTACTTATTAATTTCGTCTATTTGGAGCATAGTTCTTCAAATATAAATGTAATAGTCGAATTTTTTCAGAGCAATTATTTTAGTAAATAAAGATCAAAACGCATTCTGAAATAAAAGTCAGATTTTCAGTCAGAATAAATTGTTTGAATGTGCCCGCTTATCGGGCCGATTTTTTCACTGTTAATGTTATTTTTTACGAATAAAACAAAAACTACACATCCTATCAAAAAGTGACTCATGAGAAATGTGTAGATCTTTTTTGAATGCACAATTTTAGTCCAGTCATGATTTGTCGTATCTTGCATAGTTTGACCGTGAAATTGATTTTTTT
>CAKNYM010052642.1:47420-61929 GCA_932195095.1 Andricus curvator | reverse complement strand
CATTTTTCACATAAAACCAATACTTTCTCATTATGATGAGAATGTAAAAATATATATATGGATTATAAATGTAAAAAATAAAAAAATAATTAAAATTAAACATTTTTAATAAAAAAAAATTTCTTAATTGACTGCAAATCTTTTTCGCTTGATGATTCATTTTTTTTTTAATTTGTGTTTTAGATTTGAAAATCAATATCTTTTAGTAAAAATTTCATCTTTTTGGTTAAAATTACAACTGCTCAGTTAAAAATTTATTTATTTTGGTTGAGGATTCAACTATTTAGTTTAAAATTTTATTTTTAAACACATCCTTTTTGTAGAAAATTAATTTTCTTGGTTATAAATTAAAATATTTCGTTAAAAATGTATACTTTTTTCGAGAATCGTCTTTTTTAGTAGAAAATTAATATTTTTGGTTGAAAATTCATCTTCTTGGTTGATAATTTAATTATTTGATTGAAAATTCAACTACTTTTTGAAGCTCCTTGTTTTAGCTTGAAAATGTACCATATTTTATAAAAAATTTGTTCTTTATGACTAAAAATCTTTCTTAATTGTAAATTCTGCTCCCGTTGAAAATTCATCTTTTAGATTTGAAAATTTATCTCATTTGGTAGAAATTTGATCTTTTTTGGTTAAAAATGCAACTGCTCGGCTCAAATTTTTTTTTTTTCTTGGTAAAGAGTTCAACTATTTTATTGAAAATCCGTCTTTTTTGTTTAATTCAACAGTTTAGTGTTGCTGTTTTTGTTTCAAAGAAGACTTCGAAAAAAATTTTGTTGAGCAAAATATCTTATAAAAAAAGTGCCATTGATAACTTAATATATTTTAAAAAAGGGAATTATATCAGAATTTGAATGGAGGTTCTCAGGAACTTTCATTAAACTAAGGAATTTTTATTAAAACTTTTATTAAAACTGGAATAAGTTTCTATTGCAGAAATGATTAAAAATGGTGAGTGTAAAAATAAATTAAAAAAAAAAAGATATTTTATGATTAAAAGAATGATAAAAAATCTGGAAGGATAATGATTTCTGGCACACTTATATCTCTATTATCTAGCTGGAGGCTTGGAATCTGTCAGTGATTCACGTTTTCCATCCTTATTTGAAATTCCGAAGCGAAGAGCTGTCCTCGACTATTTGCTTCACTTGAAGGAAATGACTTTTCTTATTCGTCGAGTCGATCGTGGTAATGTCATTCTCGAACATCCTGAGATGTAAATTTGTATTGCGCGTTCATTTTAAAAGCAACAAATTAAATCAACAATAAATTTATAAATTATTTCCCACAGTGTTTTTTATATAATTATTATTATTATTAATAGTTTAATTGTAGATTTTAACAAAATAGTTGAATTTTCAAACAGAAAAGAAGAATTTTCTACAAAAATAGATTAATTTTTAACAAAAAAATTGATTCTTCAAGCTAAAATGTCGAATTTTTTAGAAACAATTCACATTTACACCCGAAAATATCAATTTTTAACTAAAAAAGATGATTTTTAAACCAAAAATATTATTTTAGACCATAGTTGCAATTACAACCGAATATTGCAACTTTAAAACAAAAGAGTCGAATTTTTAAACAAACAGTTAGATATTTAACTCCCAAAGATGAATTTTTAACAAAACGGTTGAATTTTTAAACAAAAAAAAAATCAACCTCAAACAAAAACTGTTACATTTCTAACCAAATAGTAGAATTTTCAAGCCAAAAAGACGAATTTTTGACTTGGAAAATAGACAATTTTATTTATTTTTTGGATTTTTACTATTATTAATATTATAAGAATATTGAAAATAGTTTGTTAAAAATTAGTATTTTTTGTTATATTCAACTGTTTCTGATTTAAAATCAAAATCTATTATATATCTTCTATTTATGGTTGAAGTATCAACTATTATATTTTTTATTCAAAATTAAACTAATTGGTCCAAAGTTGAACTACTTTCTTCAAAATTCATTTTTTTCTTGAAGATTCATAATTTTAGTTTAAAATTCATCTCCTCGATTGAAAATTGAACTTTTCTGTTGCGAATGCGTTTTTTTGTTCAAAATTAATTTTTTTAGCTAAAAATTTAACTATTTGGTTTACCATTATTTCCCACAGGTTATTTTATTTAATTGTTATTAATAATAGTTTAATTGTAGATTTCAACAAAATAGTTGAATTTTCAAACCAGAAAAGAATAATTTTTTACAAGAAGAGATGAATTTTTAACGAAAGAGTTGATTTTTCAAGCTAAAATGTCGAATTGTCTATAAAACAGTTGACGTTTAATCGCGAAGAGATAAATTTCTAACTGAGAAAGATGATTTTTTAACCAAGCAGTTTAATTTTTAAAAAAATAATAATTTTAGAAGAAATAGTTTTTCCTAGTAAATTAAACAAATTTAAAATTTTTAAATTTGAAACAAACAAATTGTACATTTTTATTGCGCGTATATATTTAAAGAAAAAAATTAAATCCACAATCTAAATTATTTCTCACAGTGTTTTTTATTTAATTATTATTATTAATAGTTTAATTGTAGATTTCAACAAAATACTTGAATTTTCAAACCAGAAAAGAATAATTTTCTACAAAAAGAGATGAATTTTTAACAAAAAAGTTGATTTTTCAAGCTAAAATGTCGAATTGTTTAGAAAACAGTTAACGTTTAATCCCGAAGAGATACATTGTTAACTAAGGAAGATGATTTTTTACCAAGCAGTTGAATTTTGAAAAAAATTAATTTTAGACAAGATAGTTTTTGCTAGTAAATTAAACAAATTTAAAATTTTAAAATTTTAAACAAAAAAAAATTGTAAATTTTTATTGCGCGTACATTTTTAAAGCAACAAATTAAATCAACAATAAATTTCTAAATTATTTCCCACAGTGTATTTTATTTAATTATTATTACTAATAGTTTAAGTGTAGATTTCAACAAAATAGTTGAGTTTTTGAACCAGAAAAGAATAGTAAATTAAACAAGTAAATTAAACTAGTAAATTGAACAAATTTTAAATGTTTAAATTTCAAAGAAACAAATTGTAAATCTTTATTTCGCGTACATTTTTAAAGCAAAAAATCAATTATTAATAGTTTAATTGTAGATTTTAACAAAATAGTTGAATTTTCAACCTAGAAAAAAATATTTTTCTACAAAAAGAGATGAATTTTTAACAAAAAAGTTGATTTTTTAAGCTAAAATGCCGAATTGTTTATAAAACAGTTGACGTTTAATCCTGAAGAGATAAAATTTTAACTAAAGAAGATGATTTTGTAACCCAGCAGTTGAATTTAGAAAAATATTAATTTTAGACGAAATAGTTTTTGCTAGTAAATTAAACAAATTTAAAATTTTAAACAAACAAATTGTAAATGTTTATTGCGCAAAATAGTTGAATTTTCAAACCAGAAAAGAATAATTTTCTGCAATAAGAGATGAATTTTTAACGAAAGAGTTGATTTTTCAAGCTAAAATGTCGAATTGTTTATAAAACAGTTGACGTTTAATCCTGAAGAGATGAATTTTTAACTAAGGAAGATGATTTTGTAACCAAGCAGTTGAATTTAAAAAAAAAATTAATTTTAGACGAAATAGTTTTTGCTAGTAAATTAAACAAATTTTAAATTTTAAAATTTTAAACAAACAAATTGTAAATGTTTATTGCGCAAAATCGTTGAATTTTCAAACCAGCAAAGAAAAATTTTCTACAAAAAGAGATGAATTTTTAACGAAAGAGTTGATTTTTCAAGCTAAAATGTCGAATTGTTTATAAAACAGTTGACGCTTAATCGCGAAGAGATAAATTTCTAACTAAGAAAGATGATTTTTTAACCAAGCAGTTTAATTTAAAAAAAAAACAATTTTAGACGAAATAGTTTTTGCTAGTAAATTAAGCAAATTTTAAAATTTTAAACGAACAAATTGTAAATTTTTATTTCGCGTACATTTTTAAAGCAAACAAATTAAATCAACAATAAATTTATAAATTATTTCTCACAGTGTATTTTATTTATTTATTATTATCAATACTTTAATTGTAGATTTCAACAAAATAGTTGAGTTTTTAAACCAGAAAAGAATAGTAAATTAAACAAGTAAATTAAACTAGTAAATTGAACAAATTTTAAATGTTAAAATTTAAAACAAACAAATTGTAAATGTTTATTTCGCGTACATTTTTAAAGTAACAAATGAAATCCACAATCTAAATTATTTCCCACAGTGTATTTAATTGAATTATTATTATTAATAGTTTAGTTGTAGATTTCAACAAAATAGTTGAATTTTCAAACCAGAAAAGGATAATTTTCTACAAAAAGAAATGAATTTTTAACGAAAGAGTTGATTTTTCAATCTAAAATGTCGAATTGTTTATAAAACAGTAGACGTTTAATCCTGAAGATATGAATTTTTACCTAAGGAAGATGATTTTTTAACCAAACAGTTGAATTTAAACAAAAATTAATTTTAGACGAAATAGTTTTTGCTAGTAAATTAAACAAATTTTAAATTTTTATTGCGCGTACATTTTTAAAGTAACAAATTAAATCCACAATCTAAATTATTCCCCATAGTGTATTTTATTTAATTAATATTATTCATAGTTTAATTGTAGATTTTAACAAAATAGTTGAATTTTTAAACCAGAAAAGAATAATTTTCTACAAAAAGAGATGAATTTTTAACGAAATAGTTGATTTTTCAAGCTAAAATGTCGAATTGTTTAGAAAACAGTTGAATTTAATCCCGAAGAGATAAATTTTTAACTAAAGAAGATGATTTTTTAACCAAACAGTTGAATTAAAAAACAAAATTAATTTTAGACGAAATAGTTGTATTTACAATCAAATATTGGAACTTTAAAGCAAAAGAGATGAATTTTTTATCAAAAAGTCAAATATTTAACCTCCAAAGATCAATTTTTAACCAAATGGTTATATTTTTAAACAAAAACTGTTACATTTTAAACCAAATAGTAGAATTTTCAAGCCAAGAAGACAAATTTTTTAGAAGACAGTTGAATTTTCTATAGGAACGGACGAATTTTCCATCCAAAAATACAAATGTTCAAAAAAGGAGCTGAATTTTTCATAAACTAATTAAATTCTGAACAAAATAGTTGAATTTTTAACTGAAATCATGAATCTTCATCAACAACAAAAATTAATTTTTGACATAGAAGTTCAACTTTTAACCAACTAGTCAAATTTTCAATAAAAAAGGATTAATTCTCAACAGAGAATATAGTAGTTGATATTTTAAACAAAGAGTTTTGAATCTCAAATTAAAAACAGTCGAATTTAACCAAACAAATGAATTTAAAAAATGTAATATTTGATATTTTAAGCCGAAAAGATTTTCATTTTAAATCCAAAAATTTTGAATTCAAATAAAAGAGACGAATTTAAAAACAATTTTTAAATTCTCAACCAAAGCAGATCAAGTTTCTATAAAAAAACATGAATTTTCAAACCAAAAATTTAATTTTTTAACAAAAGATGATTTTTCAAAAAAACAGTTGATGTTTTGAGCTAACTAGATGTATCTTAAACTGAAAACTATCAATTTTCAACCGAAAATAGAATAGTTAAATTTCCAGTTGAAAAAATTGAGTTTCAACTGAAAAAAAAGGAATTTTAAACAAAATAGTTAAAATTTCAACAAAGTAGTTGAAATTTCAATAAAATGGTAAAAAGTTCAACCGAAGGGATAGATCTTCAACTAATAAAATGAATTTTTCACAAAGTATTTTAAATTTCAAAGAAGTATTAATTTTCAACCAAAAAAACATTTCAACAAAATAGTTAAAATTTTAACAGAAGAGGTGGATCTTCAACTAAAAAAGAAAAATTATCAGACACAAATGAAACAGTTAAATTTTCGTCTTCAAAAATTAATTTTTAACCAAAAACAAATCATCAACAAAGTAAGTAAATTTTCAAACAAAGAAATGAAATTTTATCTAAAATGATGAAGGATGTATCTTTGGTTAAAAATTGATCGTCTTTTGTTGAAAATTTAACAATTTGGTTGAAAATAGATTTATTTTTTTGTGAATTCATCTTTTTTTTTAGAAAATTAATATTTTCAATTGAAAATTTGCCTATTTGTTAAAAAAATCACCTACTTACATTTGTGGTTCACAATTTATCTTTTGCAGTTTTTGATTAAAAATTAACCTATTTTTTTTTTGTTTTTTTTGTTGTTGAAAATTAATTGTTTTAACTGAAAGTTTAACTGCTCTATCATTGGTTGAAATTGAACGTTTTTCTCGGAAATTCCCACGATTCGTTTGAAAATGTATTTTTTTTATATTCGTCAATTCTGGTAGAAAATTAATCTTCCTGATTGAAAATTCAAGTACTTCGTTAAAAGTTGAAAACACTTTGTGAAAAATTCATTTTATTAGTTGAAAATCCATCCTTTTGGTTGAAATTCTTACCATTTTTTTGAAATTTCAACTATTTTGTTGAAATCCTAACTATTTTGTTAAAAATTCGTTTTTTTTAGTTGAAAATAAATTTTTTCAACTGGATATTTGACGATTACATTTCAGGTTGAAAATGGATAGTTTTCAGTTTAAAATTAAACTATTTGGTTGAACATTCACATATTCGGGCTGAAAATTTCACTATTTTCTAAAAAATTTGCCTTCTTGCTTTAAAAATTCAACAATTTAGTTAAATTTTTTATCTCTCTTGACTGAGAAATCTTTCCTGATTAAAAATGTAACTCTTTTGTGGAGAATTCGACTTTATTATTTAAAAATTCACGTCTTTTGGTAGAGATTCGAAAAAATTCGTTTCTTTTATTTAAATTCAACTCTTTTTGATTTAAAATTAAAATCTTTTTGGGTTGAAATATCAACTATTACATATTTTTTCGAGAATTCATTTGTTTGGTTAAAGTCAACTGTTTTTTATTTAAAATTAAAATCGTTTTTTGTACAAAATATTAACTATTATATTTTGTGTTGAGAAATAATCCGTTTTAATTGAAAATTCAACTACTTGGTTGAAAGTTAAACTTCTTCTTCAAAAATTATATATTTTGAAAATCGGCTTTTTATAGTAAAACTTTTTTCATTAACATAATTCAAAGTTGATGCAAGAACAGAAAAGATCTGTTGATTCGAGACGAATCGATTGACCCAAATTATTAATAAATTTTATTAAAGAGTAGGGAAGTTATGGTAATTTATATATTTTTAAAATCGATTTTTATACTAAAAATGTTCTAATTCTCATAATTTAAAGTTGATGCGAGAATAGAAAAGTTGCGTTGATTCAAGACGAAACGATTGACCCATAGCATTGATATATTTCATTGAAGAGTAAGGAAGCTATGGTAATGCATAATATTTGAAAACACGATTTTTTATGGTAAACTTTTTTCACTAACATAATTCAAAATTGATGCAAGAAGGGAAAAATCTCCTTGATTTGAGGCAAATCGATTGATCTATAATATTAATACACTTCATTGAAGATTAAGGACGTTATTCTCAATTATAATATTTGAATCATCTGTTTCTAACAGAAAAACTTTTTCCATCGAGATAATTCAAAGTTGATGCATGAATAGAAAAGATTTTTTGATCATAAATTTTCAAATAGAATAATTCTGACAATTTCTGTGAAAAAAATCATAAAACGAGGAAAGGGATAGTGTGCCACCTAACTTTTCCTTTCCTTTTCCAGCTCGAAAAATTATCATTTCAAATACAAAATTTGATTTGTCTGATTTGTCTTTGTATTTAAAAAATTGTTTGTATTATTTTGTAATTTTGAATTTTCTTAAATTTCTTAGGTACCTTCACCTTATATTTATTCATTCTCTGTAATTAGGCTCACTTTGTAAATTAAGCTTCGCAATTTGAACATTATTTCCGGGCACAGATGGCTTCCTGTTTCGAGACGTAGGTCTCTGACAAATCGCTGAATGAAAGAAACACAGGCTCATAGCCCTTACTAATACCCTGGGGTTTAACGAGAAAATTAGGAATTAGTTTTACGATTCAGGAAAAACTTCGAAAAAATAGCAACGCCTCCATTTCGGACAAAAGTTTTCATCAGAGTTAAACCTCTCACGTACGGAAGACGAAAGTTCTCGGAAAAGAGAAATTGGTTGATCTCTGGCCCACAAAACGTTCCACGAATTAATTGATTCCTTTCAAGGAAGAAATTTAGGAATTTTGGAAAATTTGGGAAAAGAAATTTGGGTCAATGCATTTCCTGAATATCAAAGTTGTAGGAGGGTCAAGAGATTTTTATGAAACTTTGTCAACCTTTAGTGTGGGGTAAGTGATGTCTATGGTATAAATAGTTTTCCAAAATTTTCAAATTTCAGAGAGTTACAGGATTTTTATTTTCCAAAAATCGACTTTGTTACAATGCCATACCTTTCAAACTGCTGATTGAATTATAATTATAGGTCTTTTTAATGCAATTCAAAAGCAACATTTAAAAAGGGGCTTCATAAAACCTTTAAAAATCCTTGATTCCTTTTTTTGCTCAGAAAGCGTTTTTTTCATTTTTTTTTAAATATTAATATTTTTATTCCATATAATTTTCAGAGTGGGGCGAAATCAAATAATAAAAGTACACAATAACTCTTAGAACGCAAGTCTCAATTAATTTGATATTTATTTGTTTATTTGTTGTTAAGGTTACATAAATATAATTTTGCTAAGATTCTGAAGAAAATTCGAAAAGATTATTGAATTTTGCAGATATATCTCAAATCAAAATTTACACAAAAAAGCCTATCTTCAAACAAGTAGTTTAATTTTCAAACAAATGAAGATTAATTGTTAACCAGCTGTATTTCTAAGAAAAAAAAGATTAAATATTTTTCGAAGAGACCAATTTTCTGCAACACACAGTTCAATTTTTCAACTCGAAAATATGAATTTTCAATAAAAAATGTAATTTTTAACCAAATACATAGATTTTTTACTAAGGAGATTAATTTTCTACTAGAAAGGGTCAATTCTCAAGGAAAAACGTAATAGTTGTTATTTCAGTCCAAATCAATTTTACTTTTAAATAAAAAACAGCTGAATTCGTCCAACAAAAAAAAAAAAATTTTTTTTACAAAATAGTTAACTCGTCCACCAAAAAGATAAATTTTCAACCAAGGAAATTAATTTTTTGCCAAAAAGACGAATTTTTAACAAAATAGTTACATTTTGAACAAAAGATATAAATTTTGAACTAAAATGATGGATTTTCAACCACACAAGTGAATTTTTAACAAAGTAGTTTCACTTCTAACCTTCCAGATGAATTTTTAACCACAAAAGTTGAATTCCCAACAAAAAAAACATGATAGTTTATTTTAAACGAAAAAATATATTTTTTTTATTTTAAATAAAAAGAAGTGGAATTCATCCAAAAATACAAATTTTCAACCAATTAGTTCAATCCTGAACCAAAAAAGATTTTCATTTTTACAATTATATTTTGAAGGGAAAACCAGTCTTTAATATAAACTAAATATTTCTTAATACTTTTTATTTTTTAAGTTCCTTTGTTTGTTTGCTTTAATGTTATTTTAATATTTTTTTATATTTTATATTATTATATTTATATTATTTATATTATATTATTATTACATATTATTATTAAACTATTTTTTATTATTATTATTGCCAACAGCCATACCACGCTGAAAAACCAGTTCTCGTCAGATCACTGAAGTTAAGCAGCGTTGGGCGCGGTTAGCACTTGGATGGGTGACCATTCGAGAAAACTGAGTGCTGTTGGCACATCGTGGGTGTGGTGAGCCCACACTTGTAGTTATTTACTACAAGTTATCAACCTAGAAACACTACCCGAATCGGGTAGTGTCACGCCTACCCCGAAAGGGAAATGGCTTAATGGTATATATATATATATATATATATATATATATATTATATTTGATGTTTTTCTCTAAAAAATTAAAAAAGATTTTTGAATATTTCAGATATGTCAAAAAATTATCTAGAAGAAAATTGTAAAGATTTCTTATTTATTTTACTGGATTTTCCCAAATTAAAGAAAAAAATGAGTTTGAAATCGGATTGGTTTTTGATAATTTTGGAAATCTTTCGTAATTTTTTGAAATGTTTTAAAATATTCTCTTAAAATTAATTTAAAAAAATAAAAAATCACTTTAAATATTCCCAGGTATCTTAAGAAAAGTTTTTTATTATTTTAAAACTTTTCAAAATCTTAAAAAAACTTCAGAATTGTATTTCGGAAACCTCAAAAATCTACATTTTATTGTGAGATTTTTTAAATCTTTTAAAATTTATTTAAAAACTTTTAAATCTATCTTAGAATGATTACAATTTTTTCTAAAATTGAAAAAAATTCTGCAAAATTAAAAAAAAATCCAGAAAATTTTTCAGATACTTTGTTGACAATTTTGGGAACTTTTTGAAATGTTTTAAAATCTTTTCAAATATTCTCTTAAAATAAATTTGGTAACATAACAAATTATTTAACATTTTTCCAGACATCTTAAATAAATGTCTGTATTTGCTTCAAACTTTCAAAAATTTTAAAAATCTTCTAAGTTTATTATTCCAAATCTTTAAAAGCTAAATTTTCATGATTTGTTAAAATCATTTCATATTTAAAATTATTTTTGTATCTGTTCAAAACTTCGAAAATATTTTGTGATGCTTCACAATCTTTTTAAATATTCTTTGAAAATGAATTTTTTAAGATAAAAAATTACTTTTAATGTTTATCTTTTCAAAATTTAAATTATTTTTGAAATTTTCGAAACCTTTTAAATATCTTTTAAAATGATTTAAATTTTTCCAAACATTCTTCAATCATGCAAAATTGCAAAATTTTGCTTTACAATTTGCAACATTCTTTTTTTCTATCGTAACAAGTCATTTAAAATGTTTTAAAATCTTTTTAAATGTTGTCTTAAAACTAATTTATCAAAATAATAAATCAATTTAAATTTTCCCTATAATCTTAAGAAACAATTCAAAATTTTATTTCGAAATCTTGAAAAATCTACATTGTGAAAAACAGACTTATTTCCCAATATTTCATTATTATTTGTTAACTTTATAAACCAATTATATAAATCAATACACATTATGAATATCATGAATAAAAAAAAAACTTTTTTTCAATTCTTTGCAATTTAAGTTTCCAAAGATGTCTATTAATATAAAAATTTGTTATTCAACATTACTTGTTAATTTTATGAACAAATGCCTGGGTGGATTTTTAGAAGCAGAAAAAAATCATATTTGACATTCTTTGTTAATTTTATAAACAGTATGTATTTTTTAAATTGTTTTGTTTGTGTAATTTTCTGTTTTTTTTAATAAAAAAAAGTATCGTGATCAAATTGAATCAAACCTCTGATATGCAGGAAATGGATTGACCCATTTTCAAATTGAAAGCTATTTTTCAAATTTATTTAAAGCAATTTGCCTTCAAAAATTGAAAATTGAATTAAATTTTATGTTATTTTGAAACAATGCATTGTTCAAAACGGATTGAAAATTCTGCGACGGGAGGGTAGTTAGAGAGATTACTAAATTCAATTAAGAGTCATTAGTTTACCAATTACTAACATTTCAGCCCTAGAAATTGGATTTACATGAAATCAGAAATTTTCCCTTAAGCTTACTAGATGCATCCGAGTGAAAATAATTGTAATTGGATGCTGTGAAACTTTCCCAGATACGTAATGTTTAGGATATACAATCCTTAATTAATTGAGTTGTAAACAGTTTGTTTACGGAAAATTTGATGGATTAAAAATTTGCCCTTATTAAATTAACTAACATCATTAAACGCGCGCTTAAAATAAAATTTTTGAATAACTATTTATTTGTTAAAAGTTTTTCAAAACTTAAATTCGATCTAAAATTAATTTTGAGATCTAAAACAAAGAAAATAAATATTATTAGTTTGTTTTTACAATTATATAAATATAATTTTCCTAAGATTCTTGAGAAAATTCAAAAATATTTTTGAAGATTTCAGATGTTTCGAAAAATAATCTGGAAAGTATTGAAGAAAATTTGGTTTAGGAGAAATTAAAAAATAATCTATAAATTTTCGGAAATCATTTTATGTTTTCAAATATTTTGAATCTCTTTAAAACTTCAGAAATTCCTAAATATGTTTTTAAATGATTCGAATGTTTCAGAACATTCTCCAAAATTAAAATATTGCCTTAAAATATACCAGATTATTTCTTGACAGTTTCGGAAATATTTTGAAAACTTTATAAATATTCGCTTAAAATTAATTTAAAAATAAAAAATCATTTCGCAAATACGAATTCAAAATTGTTGAAATTTGGCCTAATTGGTTTAGATTATTTTTTGAAATTATCTGTATCATAAGCAATTTTTGTATTCTCTTGAAAGTTTTTAAAATTCTAAAAAATGCTTCTCAATTTTTTTTTCATCTTCGAAAATGTATATTTTGTTTTAAATTTTTTTCAAATTTCTAAATGTCTCAAAATTACTTGAACTTTTTCTACAACTTCTACAATTTTGTAATCTTGCAAAATTTTTTCTTTAGAATCTTCTACACTCTACACAGTAATTTCAAATGTTTTGAAATCTTGTTCAATTTTCTCTTAGAATTCATTTTCCAAAATAAAAACTCATTTGTTACAAAATCTTTATAAAAATTTCGTTTTTGTTTCATTTTTTAAAATTATTCTCAAGGATCAAATCATTTTTTTATCTTATAAAAACTTTTAAAACTTCTAAATATCTTTTGAAAATAATCAGTTTTCCAAAGATTTTTGTTCATATTTTCAAATCTTCAAAACTCAAATTAATTGTTTAAAAAAAACCTGAATCATTTTTAATGTTCGCATAAATCCTATTGTCGGCACCGGAAATTTTTTTGTTACCGGTTCTAAAATTTTTTTTTCATGTACTGACAGTGTATTCATAAATTGAGGTATTCTAAGTTTTTGTCTATAATTTAATTCATTTCATCATTCTCAAAGTGTCAAAAACTTTACAAATTATAGTGTGGTAACCAAATGCCAAAAACAGAATTATTTCCCAATAACAAAAAAAAAACATGTAGAATTAAAATTTTCGCTTTTATCAAGAATGTTCAGAAATATATATGTATATATATATATATATATATATATATATATATATATATATATATATATAGGGCTGGCATCCTTGGGTCGCTCCGCGACCTCAAGACACACAAGGGTTATGTCGGCCTGTCGTTTTGATTACATCGACTAGTAGCCTATTAAAGCATTAATTATTAAATCATTTAAACCTCTCCCTCGCCTACTTTCCTACTCCCTCTGCATTCCCCTCTTCCCCTCCCCTCACTTCATCCTTCCACAACTTCTTTCTCCGCTACTTTCCCCTCTCCTCGCTTCTCCAGCTAACATTTCCCTAACCCTACTTTCCTTACCCAGCCCTTACTTCCCCTACCCTACTCACAATCATTTCTAATAATTTCCCCTACTTCTCCTCACTTCCCATAGTTTTTCACTCCTCATTTCCCCTCTTTCCCCTTTCCACATTCCCCTACCCCACAACTCACTCCCTCGCTTCCCCAACCCTCACTTCCTCTACTTACACATAAGTTTCCCTCACCCCTCCCATTACTTTCTCTAATTCCCCTCCCCTCATTTCTCCTCACTTTCCCTAATTCTACTCCACTAATTTCCACTTTACTTCCTCTCATTCTCATCCCCTCATTTCGCATAACTTCCTATTATTCTTCTTCCCTTATTTACCCTCATTTCCTCTACTTCCCCTACCCTAATTTCACTTTATTTCCCCTTCTTCCTTTCCTCTAGTTTTTTCTCACTTCTCCTAATTACCATCCTACTAGTAGTGTATTTGGAAATTTTGATTTACAAAATTGATGGTGCATCAAAATCGTAGTCTTTATTAATGGATAAACAAACTGCCCACAGCCACTAAAAGTGATATTCACTCAATGTCGAAACCCGTTAGGTTTTCCACAACAATGCGTGCGAGATTTCGTGACTACAAGTTTTCAAGCAAAGGATCTGGAAGAGCGGATTTTGGTTTTATGTTTCCAAATAAAAGCTGAGTGCTGCTATTAGAGGTGAAACATGTTTTGGGCGATATTAATTCGCAAAGCTGGCGAGAAGTGGTTCCTATTACACTTGTGGATATGGGATGGGTGTGGAAGGCCAAAAATAGCTTTGGCTAGAAACAATAGAAAGTGGAGAGAGCAAACGAGGTCTGCTTCCACTTAAAATGAGGGGTTGTTTATCCCTGGAGCAATGGCATAACGAGCTAGATACAGGCTCTAAAAGCCTCCCTCTATGTGCATATTATGCATTGTGTAATAGGGTGGTTTTAAACAATACCATGCCTGAAGGCATGGTATTGATGCATTGAGACCCCCATGAAGTGTACTGAATTTGGAATAAATCGATTTGGGAGCGTCCACATATTACGTGGCGCTACTTTTAGTGATTTTTGACTCACCCGGGTGGTTTGAAGAAAAAA
>CAKNYM010052642.1:9784-46677 GCA_932195095.1 Andricus curvator | reverse complement strand
AAGAAAAAAAAAGACGCTGTCTTAAGTGATTTCTGACTCACATGGGTAGTTTGGAGAAAATGGTTTTAGATATCGCAAACAATACCATGCCTAAAGGCATGCTATTGTTGCATTGGGACACCCCTGAAGAGTACTGAATGTGGAATTGATCGATTTGGGAGCATCGACGTATTACGTGACGCTATTTTTCTTGATTTTTGATTCACCCCTCCACCTTGTGATAGTTTGTGATATATCAGTACCCCCCCCCCCCTCAAAATGTCATGTGAAACTGAAGTTGCGCCCCTCCTATTTTTAAATACAAAATATAAATGGAATTTTATATAACCGTCAATTGAACAATGAATAATGAAGTAAAGCTATTTCATTCCAGTATGAGAATACTTTCAATTAAATTATTAAGAAATATTTTTTGATTTGAGAACATTGATAATATTTCAATAATAAATTAGACGGAAGATTAACCTTAGAAAGGGGCTGTCTATAAACTACGTTACTAATTTCAGGGGGGCTTAGTATCTTTCCCCATGATGAATTTTAGGAAAGATTTTGAATTTTTTGAAAGATGACGCCTCCTTTCCCCTTTTTTAAAACTTTTTGATTTTTTCCCATGTTTTCAAGAAACTCTCCCTTTTCCTGTTTTTTTTTTTTTTTTTTTTTTTTTTTTGCTTAAATGTGAACTAAATTGATAGAATCCAGTAAGAAAATTTAATTATTTTGTTGAACATGCAAGTATTGTAATCAAAAGTTACCTTCTGTATCAAAAAATTTCTTTACTTGGTTGAAAGTTGAACTACCTTGTTAAAAATTCATTTTTGTGATTGAAGTTTCATATTCCCTGATATTCCCTCATCTTCCCACATATTCCAATATTCTTCATATTCTTTGTATTCCCAAATATTTTTTATATATTCTATATATTCCCAAATATTCTTTAGGGAATATATCCCTGGTACATGAAAAATTAGAGTGGTCGAACCCTCGCAATTATTCTTCCTGGAATGTTTTTTCTTATTCAGTTTATGTTATTTCCTCTAACACTTCATTAATGCCTCTCCTGGCAATTAAGGGTAGTTAATCCTCTCCGCTAGAGTTAATTTTCCCAAACAAGTTTCAAGAGACTTGTGTAGATTAATGGTTGCAAATTGATCCTGCGATTTCGAAATTTCTGTTGGGTTAGGTCTAAGGAACTTGTAAATTGTGACATCACTCGGCTAGGCTCTTCAAGTTCGTTAATCAGTTTAAAGGTAATTGCGGAAGATACTAGGAGAGTTTGTCATCTACATCAAGACTGAAGGAAGCAAATGGCTTCATTTATGAAATTAGCAGAGATACTGTTCGCGATTTAGAAGTTTCTATACGTCACAGCAACTAGGTATGTAGGTCTAGAGTCTCCGGACCATAGAAGTTGGTCACTGCCCTCTGGAGACGGGACGCGATTTCATGAAAAGTCAAAGTTTAATGTCCTTGCATCTCAGAAGTTCCATTCGCTCACGGTTCCAGAAAACTCATAAAGGGACCCATCCTTTTGCTCGGAAGTTTCATATCACACTGGAGAAAAAGCATTTCAAAAACACGATTAAAGTTGAGATTCAATTCAATTAAAAGAAGAGTGGTTGGAGGTTAAAGAAGGTTTTAATTCTCCTTCTAGAAGTTGAACAAAAACATTGGTTTTAGTAATAGAATTCGTATGCTTTATCGATTTATCTTGAGATTAATTGCCTTTCTCTTTAAGAGATCGTATTTTATCAGTAGGTTGTAATTTCCTTAAGAGCAGGGACCCCAATTCCTCCACCACCTTCAGACACAATATAAACACACATAGAATACCTCTTCATAATCCGAAACATGAGAAAAACTAAAAATGAAATTCAACCCCCTAACCCCTCCACACACATAGCGCCCTAAAAAATGAGCACAAAACCCAATAACCAAAAACGTCATTAAAAAACGAACAGCACTTCTAACCTTCCCTTTCCCTCAACACATAAAACCCAAAATAATCCAAAGACTGAAGCCTACTCCTAACCCCACAGAAACATACACAAACACGGTAACCAAGATTAATTAAGTTGAGTTATTAAGTGAGTAAAACCTCCCCCTCTCATACTTTCCCTCCACTTCTTCCTCTCCCTACACATCAACCTTCGGTCCTCTATCTTTCCCAAACTCCTTAACTACTTCTCCCTCTCCTCACTTCTCCAATTAACACTCCCCACCCCTGACTTACCTTTCCGAAAATTCCCCTCCTCCACTTTCTCTCCTTCACTTCCTCTCCTCCTTACTTCCCCCACGCCCCAACCCTCATTTCCATTTACTGCCTCACCCATAATTCCCCCACCTCTCATTCCATTATTTCCCTTCCCTCCACTTCACCTGCTTCCCCTTCTCTAATTTCCCTTCATCAAACTCACGTACCCCTAACTCTCCATTCCCTCACTTTTTCTACTTTCCTCACTTCCCCTACGCCCCACCCCTCATTACCCCTTACTGCCTCTCCCATAATTCTCCTACTTCTTGTTCTCCTATTTTCCCTCACTTGCCCTCCTTCCCCTCTTGGGGAAAAAGTACGAAGGAGAGACGGACGGACACCACTCCCCCTCAACATCCTTATTCCCTTTACTCATAAAACAATTACCCTGATCCCAAAACATTATAAAAAACGAACACGACTTTATCATCCCGTCCTTCTCATTCTAGGTGTGTTCTTTATAATTATATACCTAAAAAATATCCCTTAAAATCTAAAATATCCTCAAGAAGCGAAAACAACTACACTGGGAATCTCATTTAAGTAACTCCCATTCAAGTCGTTCCTAAAATTTCTGTCTTTGGAATTTGGTGAGGCGGGGACCGTGGGACTGAAACAGAGGCCGTGCTTAGTCAGGTGTGACAAACAGCATCAGGGCTGCACTCTTAGCGCATTAGTTGCCTCAGGTTGCGTCATGCGTCAAAAACCAACAGAAATGATTTACGTGCCTATTTTTCGTTTGAATCGAGCGAATTAAAAAAAAATCTAAAACAATACTTAACGATCACCCACCCATTTTTCTGGTCCAGAGAATTTTTTTTTGAGAAATCGAATTTTCGAATTTTTCTCATAAACAACCACAGATTTTTAAAAATCCTCAACCAATTCAAATTAATTTTCGGCCATAGTTGAATTTTCAAACAAAAAGATTTTTCAGTCTAGAAAGAAAAAAAATTCAACCAAGTTGTGAAAGTTTTAATCCAAAAAATGAGAATTTCCTACAAAACAGTTGAACAGTCAACACAAAAATATAAATTTTCTACAAAGCAGTAAAATTTTTTATTAAAGAGTTGAATTTTCGACCAAATAGTCGCATTTTTCACACGAAAGCATGAAATTTTTACGATAAGAGAGGAATTTTAAAGTAAAAAAAAGAAAAAATTTTCGCAAACCTATTGAATTTTCAACTTGAAAATGTGAATTTTTTACAATAAAGTTAGATCTCAACCAATTAGTTTACTTTTTAACCAAAGTGTTGAATATTCTAACAAAGTGTCGATTTTTCTACAAATCTATTCAATTTTTAACTGGAAAATGTGAATTTTCAACAAACTGTAAGATTTTAACCAAATAGTTTAATTTCCCACCAAAGTGTTGAATTTTCAAGCCAAAAAGACGACTTTTTTACAAAAAAGTTAACTGACAAACATACAGTTAAATTTTCAACAAAAATGATGAATTTTGAACCAAAAAAATTAATTTTCACAAGTGGTTCAACTTTCGACCAAGTAGTTGACTTTTTAACGAAAGAAGAGGAATTCTTAATAGCTTAATTTTTAACTAAACAATATCAATTTTCAATTTAAAATATAGACTTTCAAATAAAATTTGAAACGTTAAATTTTCTTTTACAAAAATTAATTATCAAAAAGAAAAACAAAAAAATGAATTTTCAACAAAATAGTTGAATCCTCAACTAAAACAGATTAATTTCATACCAAAAAAAGAAGAATTTTTAACTAGAAAAGATCAATTTTCAATTAAAATATAGATTTTCAACTGAAATTGGAATAGCTAAATTTTCGGTTACAAAAATTAGTTATCAACAAAAAAAAAGAATTCTCAGCAGAACAGTTAAATCCTCAATCGAAACAGATTAATTTTTAACCAAAAAGTTGTATTATGTATACATTTTCTTTTTAATAATTTGATGTTAATTGTTTTTTTCTACTAGCCTAAAATCAATATTTTTTGTTATTGTTTTTTATTTATTATAGGCTAGTAGAAAAAAACCGGTAACATCAAATTATTCAAACAGTTGTATTTTGAACCAAAAGAGATAAATTTTCCACCAAATAAGATTACTTTTGAAGAAAATAGTTACATTTTGAACAAAAGAATATCATTTTTAATCAAATCTAAAAATCTAAAAAAATCCAAAACAGTACCCAACGATCACCCAACTTTTTTTACGCAAATTTTTTTGCTGAATTGGTAATCAAATAAAAAATAAATCTTGTAAGTTTCATAAGCCAAACTATTTTTCTGGACAAGAGAATTTATTTTGAAAAATTGAATTTTTGTATTTTTCTCATAAACAAGGATTTCATAAAATGTTACGGAAAAAGTTTCATCATTTTAAAAATTTCAAGAAAAAATAGCTCTCACTCTTCTATGATATCTTGTGTCGTTCTCAAGGAAAATAAAAAAGTTCAATTTTTCGAAAACAATTCTGACAGACACAAAAATTATGTTTTCTACATAAGTCTTACAGAACGTCTTCTTTCATAAATGCAACGATTTAAAAAAATATTGAATAAAATTTAAAATAAGATTTTCGATAAAATCCAGTTTCCATGTTTTCACAAATCAGCCGGAAAGAAAAAGTCGAATGTAATAGAAAACTAACTAAAATGATACATCTACAATCAAAAAAATAAATATGTAATCAAATAGTTGAATTTACAACCCAGAAGATGAAATTTCTGCCAAAAATCACCAATTTTCAACAAAATAGATGAATTTTTAACTAAAAAAAGATCAATTTCCAACAAAAAATAGAATGGTTTAATTTTCAATCAGGAAAATAAGTTTTTAAGCAAATAAAATAATTTTTCAACAAAATAGTTAAATTTTCAATAAATAAAATAATTTTCAACTGAAGAAATGAAATTTCAACCAAAAAGATTAATTTTCTACCAGAAAAGAATAATTTTTAACCAAATACATTAATTTTCAACCAAAAAGGTTAATTTTCTACCAAAAAAGGACAACTTTTTTAATAAAATAAATGAATTTTCAACTAAAAAAGTTATGTTTTTAACGAAGAATAAAATTGTTTAATTTTCAGTTAAAGAAATAAGTTTTTAAGTAAATAAACTAAATTTTCAACGAAAAAATAATAATAATAATAAAATAAAAATAAATTTTCTAAAAAAAAGATTAAATATCTATAAAAAAAAATGTCGACAAAAACTTCAATTAGATTTTTAATTACAAACAGTAATTTTCAATTTCAAAAAACTAATTTTTAACGAAATAAATGAATTTTCAACCAAAAGGATTAATTTTCTACAAAAAAAAAAGAATAATTTTTAACAAAATACATGAATTTTCAACCAAATATTTCATTTTTAATGGAATTTTTAACCTAATAGTTGAATTTTCAAGCAAAAAGTGAATTATTCACCAAGAAGATTAACATTCTACCACAAAATACAAAGTTTCAAGAAAATACGGAAATTTGTAAACAAATAGATGAATTTTCTACTGAAGAAGATTGATGCTTAACCAAACATTAAATAGTTAATTTTTCAGTTAAAAAAAATTAATCTTTGATAAGAAATAAAATTTCAAGCCAAAGAAATTAAATTTGAACCTGAAATATCAATTTTTTTACCAAAAAGAGATTAATTTTCAACGAAATAAATGAACTTTCAACCAGAAAGGTAAATTAGTTACCAAGAAGATTAATTTCCTACCGTTTTGAAACGATTCAAAAATTATAAAAACTTATCAGATATTTAAGGAATTTTGCTTTCAAAAGATTTCCTTAAATTTCGAAAAAGAGTAGAAGATTTTACAGAAAAATGTTTCAATTTGGTATGATTAAAAAATCAAAAAAAAATCGAGTAAGTTCAAGAAGTATATCAAAGATTTTAAGAGATTGAAAAAGAATTTTAAACTGTAAAAGATTTTTAAAAATGCAGATTTTATTTAAAGATTTCAAACCAAACTTTAGAAGGTTTGACAGAAATTTGAAAGGTTTCAAGTGAATGAACAAATTTTATTTAAATTCCTAGGAAAATTTGGAAGATTTTCAGGCAATTTCTTTACATTTTGAATGATTTTTCAAAATTTGAAGAAAAATTTGAGTTAGCTAAAAATATTTTAAGGAATTTGAGAGTTTTAATTATCCAAAATCTTTTATAATTTTGTCAAGAATATTATACAATTTATATTTATATAAACTTAAAGACAAACTGATAATATTTCTTTTCTAGTAAGTAATTTCAATATTTGTGTGACTAAATTTGTGTACGGAATTTTTGCAAATTCGCAAAAACATTCTCCTGAAGATTATCTTTTTGGTTATAAATTTTATTATTTGGTTGAAAATTTAGGAATTTTCTTAAAAAGACATCATTTTTTTTTTGCAAATTCAACTGTTTTGTAAAAATTCTTCTTTTTGGATTGAAAATTCAATTTTTTTTTGTAGAAACTTATTTCTTGGTTCAAAATTCACATTTTGATCGTAAAAAGTCAAATAAAATCTTTTTTAACAGAAAATTCAACTCTTTTTTTTTTATTTATCTTTTTGATTTGTAAATTCATCCGCTTTGGTAAATTTTTTTTTTTTGTGAAAATGCTACTTTTTGGTTAAGAATTATTCTTCTTTGCTTGAGTATTCAACTATTTTATTTGAAGGATTTGGTTGACTCACTTTGTTAAGAAATCTTTTTTTTTTTTTTAAGAGTTATATTTTCAGTTTAAAATTCATCTCTTTGGTTTAAAGTTTAACTATTTTGTGGAAAATTAATCGTTTTAAATTGAATTTTCAACCACTTGGGTAAAAGTTAAACTACCTCGTTAAAAATTAATTTTTTTGATTAAAGGTTAATTGTAATTAAATTGGTTAAAAATTTCACTGTTTTGTGGAAAAGTCTTTTTTTTTATTTAAAATCAATTTTTTAACTGAAAATGTAACTTTTTCATTTTTTAAGATTAATCTTTCTAAGTTGAAAATTCTCCTTTTTTGGTAAAAAAAAAATAATTTTCTTGGTTTAAAATTTCATTTTTGTTGGGTAAAAATGCATCAGTTTTCTTTTTATTTTCTACCTACAGTGAAAAATCTGTATTTGTTGAAAGTTCGTCTTTTTGGTTTTAAAAAACTTTTGTTTTTGTATAAATTTCATGTTTTTTGATTGAAATATAAACTATGATACTTTTTGTTGAGAATTTATATTTTCAGGTTGAAAATTCAACTATTATGTTAAAAAATTAATTATTTGGTTGAAAATTCAAGTATCTTGTTAAAAAGCCATCTTTTATATTAGAAAAGACATTTTTTTGTTTAAAATAAATTTGAAAATTTTAAATTTGTATCTGAAATACTATTTCATTCGGTTTATAAAAGATTATATGTTAAAAGTATTTCAAGATTAAAATGCTGGTATTTGAATATTAATGATCAAGGAAAATGAAAAATTAGACAAGGAAAAATAAGGGTATTTTGAAAATGAAGTTCTCGGTCACCGTGCCTAATTCTACTAGCAATAACTAGTAAAACATTTTTCAAAGTTTTAAAAGGTCTTGAAATATTTTGGGGAATTTCTAATGATTCCAAGGAATTTTTTTATTTTAATAATTTTAAGGAATTTCAAAGTATTTGAAATATTTTAGGCTATTTTTTGAATTTTCATTTGATTTTAAAGAGGTTAAAAAAATTTCAAGAATCCAAGGAATTTTGAATTGATTTAAGTAATTGATTTCAAAGGATTTCAAATATTTTAGAGTATTTTAAAAGATTCCAAGGCATTTTCAAGAGATTTAAAAAGTTTCAGGGAATTTTAAAAAAGTTTTGAGGACTTGAAAACTTTTGGATTATTAGAAAAGATTCCTATGAGTTTTCAATTTATTTCAGTAATTTAATTGATTTCAGAGGATTGGAAATATTTTAGATTATTTTAGAAGATTTCAAGGCATTTTTGAAAGCTTTAAAAAGTTTCGATTCTCAAGTAATTTTAAAATAATCAAAATAAATTTTTAAGGAATTTGAAAAGACTCCAAGAGATTTCCATAATTTTGAGGAATTTTTAAAAAATAGTAAAGGATTTGAGAACTTTTAGGGTATTTTAAAAGATGTCAAGACATTTTCGTAAGCTTTAAAAAGTTTCAATTGATTTTTAAAGAATCAAAGTATTTCAATGATTTGAAAGAGTTTCAAAGGATTGGAAATATTTTAGGGTGCTTTTGAAAATTGCAAGGCATTTTGAGGAGGTTAAAGAAATTCAAGGAATTCCAAAATATTGTGAAGGATTTTAAATATCTTAGGGTATTTTGGAAGATCCTAGGAATTTTTAAATTGATTTCAGTAATTTAATGATACTCATAGGATTTTAATTATTTTATGGTGTTTTAAAAGATCTAAATTTAGGAAAATCAATTTTCAATTTAAAAAAATGATTTTTGTACAAAACAGTTGAATTTTCTACAAAGTAGTTTAATTTTCAAGCCAAAAAGACGAATTTTCTACAATATAGTTGAATTTGGAATACAAATATGAATTTTCAATAAAAAAAGTTCATTTTCAACGCAACAGTTGAGTTTTCAACCAAATATTTAAATGTTAAGTTAAAACAATTATTTTTAACAACAAAAAATTAATTTTTAACAAAGTATTTTAATTTCCATCCAAAGGGATTATGAATCTTTAATCCAAAAAATGAGTTTTTAAGAAAGAAATTCAATTTTCAATCAAAATTTTTTTCAGTTCAAAATCAACAACAGTTGAATTAAACCAAAAAAAAATTAATGTTCAACGAAATCCTTAAATACTCAACTGCTAAAACACAAATTAATTTTTCGTCTGAAGATTCATCATTTTAGTTGAAAATTCATTTCTTTGGTTAAAAATGTAAGAACTTTGTTAAAAATTCGTTTTTTCTTAGTTGAGAATTAACTATTTTTAACTAAGAATATAAGGGTTTCATTTCTGGTTGAAAATTAATATTTTTTAATGAAAATTGATCTTTTCTAGTATCAAATACAACTATATGGTTGAAAATGTATGTCTTTTGATGAAAAGTCGTCCTTTGGTTTCGTTAAAATATTTTCTTGAAAATGAACTTTATTGTTCAAATTTAACTTTTTTATTCGAAAATCATATTTTTGGATTATCAATTCAACTGTTTTGCAGATAATTGGCCTTTTTAGCTTTAAAATTAAACAATATAGTTGAAAATTTGTCTTTTTTGGTAGAACAATAATCTGTTTGGTTGAAAGTTTAACTATTTGGTTAAAAATGCATATTTTTTGACTTAAAATTCCATTACATGGTTGAAAGTTGAATTACTTTGTCAAAAATTCGTTTTCTTCAAGTTTCACCTCTTTGGTTAAAAATTAAACTATTTTGTCGAAAATTCGTTTTTTTTGTTGTTAAATATTAATTTTTTCTAAAAATTTAAGTATTCCATTTTTGGTTGAAAATTCAACTTTTATATGTTGAAAATTCAACTATTTGGTGAAAAATTCATGTATTTTGTTAAAAATTTGTCCTTTCGGTAAGAAATTAATCTTCTTGGTTGAAAATTGATTCTTTTTGGTTAAAAATGCAACTGTTCAGTTAAAAATAGTCTGTTTTGGTTCAGGATTCAAATATTTTCTTGGAAATTCGTATTTTCTGGTTGAATTCAACTGTTTTGGATTTTGAAATAAAATCTTTTTTGGCTGTAGATCATCATTTTAGGTTAAATTTTAACTATTTTGTTGTAAATTGACTTTTTTTGTTAAAAATTCATATTCCCGAATTGAAAATTCAGCCATTCTGTAGGAAATTCATCTTTTTGACTTGAAAATTTAACAATTTAGTAGAAAATTAAACTATTTGGTTGAAAATGTACTTTTTCGTTGGAAAATCGTCTTTTTGAGTTAAAAATTTAACTATTTGGTTATTAATGCAATTATAAGGTAGAGAATTAGGTTTCTTTATTGACAATTCGTCTTTTTTTATTGAAAATTCATCTCTTTTGTTAGAAAATCAACCTTTTTTGGTTGAAAATTCGACTATTTTGTTGAAAATGAAATAGGTTTCGCCTTGAAATCTTAGGAACTTCAAGATTTTTATATTGAATTCAATATGTTATCTACTATAATTTTATTTTTTTTATTTATTTGAAACTTATTTGAAACTTATTTGTTTTTATATTTAAAAAAATTTTAATTCTAATTTTAAAAAACTGGATTTAAATCGAACTTAAAAACCACGTATACGAATTCATCCGTAATAAAAAAAAAATTAAAAAACTTGAAGTCTGTTCTGCGTTTTTCTGGAATCTTAATCTTAAGGTAATTGTTCAAGTTACATTAACAAAAAAACACAAGCGACAGGCACTAGTAAAGGTGTTCATGATCATGTTAGTAACGGTTCAATTAATCTTTTTTATTAATCTTTTCAAAGCTCAGTTTCTTTTTATGTATGTATTTATCTATACCATTAAGCGATTTCCCTTTCAGGGTAGGCGTGACACTACCCGATTCGGGTAGTGTTTATTATTATTATTATTAGAGTAGAAAATTCGATTGTGAAAGAAAAAGAATTCTCCTGACTACAGAAGTTATTTAGCAAGCATCAAACTTACAAGATATTGTCATTATCAGAGTAAAAGTGAAAAAAAATGGGCAAAAAATTCAAAGGTGGATTTTTTGAAAAAATCGATTTTTGATTTTTTCACAAAAACCGCCGCCCTTTTGTTAATTTTAAACCTTTTTTTCAATATTCCGTGGCGCTCTGAAAGAAAACGATAAACGCTATTAGAATCAACAAAAAAATAATAAATATCTCAACTAGGTCAAAAGTTATAGATGTTTGAAGAAAAAAAATCGAGTTTTTTCAAAAACAAAGCACAAAATTAAAATACGCATAACTTTTGAGGAATTTTTTTTTTTGCAAATCGGAAAAATCCGTATCGCCCAATTTCCTCTTAAAAAGAACATATTTCGTCCCGAGAGATTCTGCGATTTGAAATGTAGAACCCTGCCTGATTTGACGTAAATTCTGTCGCCTGAAAAATAAAGTTAAATGGTTTTAGCATCGAATAAGGAAAAATAAATGACATAATAGGTTACAATTTGGAAAATAAATGCGATTAAAAAAAATTTTAATGGCGGGATATTCAAAAAATTTAATAAAATAAGTTGTAAAAATTTAAATATTGTCAATATTATTTATTGTGCTATTGAAATTAAAACATTATTAATTATTTTCAACAAATTTTGTAAATAAGTAATGAAAGTTAATAGAAATAAAATTATCTTTGGAGGTTTTTGCATAGAAAATAAGTAACTAATTATGTAGTAATATGTATACAAAGTATTTTTTGGTTGAATTGAATGCAAATAAGTTAGATTTCGAGCCATTATTACGAAAAAATGTAATTATATAGGACAATCTAAAATAAAATGATGATACTTACCGCTAATGGCTAGCACTTTTGCTTTCAACTGAATTTTTTTTTCCTTTCATATCATTCCACTTTGAAGTAGCTACGCAGCCTACTTCTCTACTTTTCTTCGGAATCGTTGACAACTGAATGACGTCTTATTTTTTATCATCTATCCACCACATCAGCGCAAACTTCTTTTCTCTTGAAGCCATTTTAGATATTACTATTTTAATATTTATCACGAAAACAAAGATATTATCTTTGACTATAACCACTAAAATGGACGTTTTTACTAAGGAACTAAGGAACGGTTACGAATAACGATCGCCTCTTGCATTGATGTTATTCTAACAGGCTCATAAGACAGATTCCTTATTTTAGTTACTTTAGCGTCAATGTATAGAATTCCTGAAAACAAAACAAAAATTCAACGTACAAATTTGGACAAACACCACAAAATGTTCCTATTGCAATTCCTAAAAACAAAAAAATTTGTTTCTTTGCAAAAAAATAAAAAAAAAGGAAAGAAAAATGAGAAGGCAACCAACCACATCCCCTTTCTTCTCTTTTTCATTTCTTTCATCTTTTTTATTTTTATTATTATAAAATCACAATATGAAAGCATGCACAATATTCACCAACGTTTCGGTGCTCGCACAGCATCCTTATCATGGCAAGAAAAATTAGAGCACCTCGATACCTGACAACTAAATGTGGGTCAACAGACAAATCCGTTATAAGCAAACAAGAAATGAGAGAAGACCCATGAAAACGTATGGCTAAATGTAATTAATCATACTAGAATAACTTTTGTTTAATTTATCCAAATCAGTTTTTAAATTAATAGACAACTTATTTTGTTTTTTCATATAAAGCATTTCCATGAATCCTCTCTTTCTCTCATTACTTTCACTGTGTAAAATTTTAACATTATCCCAGTCAAACTCATGGTCAACATCAACAAACCCTCTCGTATGTCTAGTAAGAACGCTCTTATAACAACGTTCTAAACGAACATCACGTTTGTGTTTCTCCACCGTAGTATTAAGAAGTCTGCCAGTCTGTCCCACATAAGTCATCTTACAGATCTTGCAAGTGATCTTGTAAACAACACCACCTATTTCAAATTTATCTAAAGAATCTTTACCAAAAGTTATTATTGAATCCATTTTAAATGGTATACGGAAAATAGTATGAATATTCAATTTTTTTAACATAAATTCAATAGTTTTCGAAATTTGACCAAAAAAAGAAAGAACAAAAGTATTAAAAGAACTATATTCTTCCAATTCTTCCTGATTATCTGTAGTTGAAATGTTACTTTGTTTGTTTTTGATTTGTTGAATTCTAATTGTGATATCTTGCTCAATCAACTTTTGTGGGTAATGATAGAGAAAAAGGATATTCCTAACTATATTCAAATTCTCTTTATGAAATGAAATGTGGGACAAACCTAGAGCTCTGTCAACTGAGTTTTTGATTACTGCAATTTTGTTTTGAAAAGGATGAGACGAAAAGAAATTTAAAATTGTACCTGAATATGTACTTTTCCTATACCAATTGGTAATAATATTACCATCCTGACCCTTAATTACTTCTACGTCCAAAAAACTGATTCTATTATTGTTCTCTATTTAATGGGTGAACTGAGGTTTTGAATGAAAACTATTAAAAGCATCAAAAACTGCCTGTAACTTTGCTAGAGGAACACATAATAATGTATCATTAACATACCGAAAGTAAAAGGGCAAAACAAAATCCAGCTTCTTAAAAGCAAAGACCTCCAAAATTTCCATAACTATTTCTGCTAAAATCGGAGAAATTACTGAACCTATGGGAGTACCGAACTTTTGCCTATAAAAAGATCCATTGAATTTAAAATACGTTGAGTTCATAATGAAAACTATCCCTTCAATAAAATCTTTTTGGCTTAATCGAGAACGTGTTTTTATATTTTATCATCTATTTAAAATTGCCTGTTTAACCAATTCAAGGGGTATACTTGGAAACTTTGCAACAACATCCAAAGAAATCATTACATGGTCATCAGGAACAGTTTTTTAAATAATAATTTTTTGGAATTCCCAGCTATTTTTAATATTGTATTTGGAAGTTGTAATTGAGTCTTTAAGTATCAAATTAAAGTTTTGTTCTAGAATTTCGTGGGAGTGTTAATAGTTGAAATAATCAATCTCAAAGGATAGCCATCTTCATGAATATCTCTCAAACCATAACATCTTGCAAGAACTGTGTCTTCGGTATTTATATCAGTCCATCTTATATCCTTTCCCAAAAGTCCTTTCTTTCTCCAATTGTCTAGAATCTTGAAAGTGTCTCTTCTTAATTGTTTTAACGGATTTTCATTCAATAATTCAAAGTTATCACGATTGGAAAGTAAATCCTCCATATCCCTAATATAATCCGATTTCTTCATACAAACTGTAATATTGCCTTTATGAGCATTCATGAAAATTATATCAGGGTTGTTTTTAAAGAAACCTTTCGTTATCTTGAAACTTTCAGAAATTTTACGATCAATACTACTAATGTGCAAACAATTTTTATCAACAAAGCTGTGCGACAAGTGTAAAACCTTGTTTCGGAAATCCTGTTGATCTAATATTGGAATTTTGTGTATACTTGATTCAACATCTTTGACTATTTCCATCATTTGTTTCGATTTAATTTTAACCACATGGTTGCTAAAACCTTTACCTAATCTGAGAATATCTGTAACTGAATCAGGAATTTGAATATTTCCCAAATTTACAAACCAAGGATCCTTATCTTCTTTTTCAAAAATCTTCTGTAAATTTAAATTTTTCACTTGAATATTAGTTTGTTGATCAATCAAAATAGAAAGTTTGTTCTCATATTTTTTATCATCGTTTAAAAATCTTCGATTGAGGAAAAGCTGATGTTTTAAAAGATCAATGATTTTATCTTGTGGCAAAAATACTTCTAATTCACTTTTGATTCTGGAAATTTTTACTTTTAAAAAATTAACATGATTTGAAACATCCTTGATCAGTAAATTCAGCATTGAGAGTTTGAAATTCTTTAAATTATGTTCAAATTGTCTATTGCAAAAATTACTGTAAAAAGAAAAATCTCGAAATTTGTTATCCAACAAAAATATTTTTTTAGCTAAAACATCATTTCTTCGACATTCAATCAAAAACCTTTTCTGAAGGATACTGCCTCTTAATTTTTGGTCGATATCACACCATAATTTGACCTTTCTGAAGGCTTTAGGACCATATGCAACTTTGATCGGATTAAAAAACATCATGTCAAAAAAAGGGGTGGTTAGAAATGACCTCCAATTCAAGTCAGCTAAATTGAAATTTAAGAATTTTAAAATTAGATTAAAATCAAATTCAAAATCCCATTTAACGTCCAATAATCAAGTTAATGTATAGAATTCCTGAAAACAAAAAAATAATTCAACGATCAAATTTGGACAAACATCACAAAATGATCCTATTGCAATTCCTAAAAACAAAAAAATTTGTTTCTTTGCAAAAAAATAAAAAAGAGGAAAGAAAAATGAGAAGGCAACCAACCACATCCCCTTAAATTCCTCTTTTTTATTTTTTTGCAAAGAAAACATTTTTTTTGTTTCTAGGAATTGCAATAGGAGCATTTTGTGGTGTTTGTCCAAATTTGATCGTTGAATTCTTGTTTTGTTTTCAGGAATTCTATTCATTTACTTGATTATTGGACGCTAAATGGGATTTTGAATTTGATTTTAATCTAATTTAAAATTATTAAATTTCAATTTTTACTTTAGCGTCACCGATATCGAAAAATCAGAGCCCAACGTCCATATAACACTGAACTTTATCTCGCTGATTATAGAGTGGTTTACCCCTCGCCAATTTACTTTTATTGTCTCATTTTAATCATGAAAAATTATCATTCTATTGCGGTCCTAAAGCACATTATACTCGAAGCCCTCCAGTAATTCCAGCCAACGAGAGACGATCAAGAGACTAAGCCAGAGATTCTTGTTTGATTTGGCCGAAGTAATTACTTCGTCAACGAAGTTATTTGCGATATATATATAGTGTTGAAGATGAACCATAGGTCGAGACTTGAGTGAAATATAGAATAGGGGTTGGAGGTGTGGCTGAAGGGTTGGAAGAATAGTCTACAGTTTGATCCACAGCTTTCACTGACGAGAACTGTAAGTGAGACAGTAAGAGACCGAATGGCAAACATCTGGAGAGAGCCACCACTCTGCTTGGTGGCCAGCAATCAACGCTTCCCACTGCAGTATTATGTAGCACTATAATTTAATTAGTCGTCTCCTAGACAGCGACCTCGTTCCCGGACACGACCTTAGGTCAGTGGAGGATATTATTAAAGAGGCAGACTGTATCCTACACCACAGCAATGCACCTGTACATTTATCGCAGCTCATTCAGCAATTTCTGGTGAAACATGTCCTTACATAACTTCGGAAGCCCCCCGAGAGGCCTGACCTGGCTCCCTCTAATTTCGGGCTGTTTCTCGAATTGAAGTATCCTCTAAAGGAAAAACGATTCCAAGATGTAGAGGAAATAAAAGAGCATGCGATGAAGCTGTTAGCTATTCCGAAGGGTGACTTTCCCTTCAACATTAAAAATTCGATTAGGCATTTTAAGATTTGATGAAGCGAGCCGTAAAGTGTTCTCAGAAAGTTCAGAGGAGACTATAAATATCAAATTTCGTTGAAATTTTGATTAGCGTTGTCTGCATTTTATCGAGTTCTCAGCTATAAGGTTAATTGATTGAGAAGAGGGTGTTCCAAATTGCGTGACTAATAATTCTTTCATAAAAGGGTTTCTATCTCCAATGTCGAAAGAAAAATGGAGAGTTATTTTTTTTTTAATTTAATTTATTCGAGATCATTCCTCAATAATTGGGCCATCTAGCCATCTAATTGGTTATTCAATATTATCGAATTATTCATCTTATAAGCTTGGATTTGTGCTTAATTTGTATTTAAATAATTGATAATTAAATTTGTAATTCAAATCTCCATCTTGTCTGAAAAGAATTTCAAAATTTATTTATTTCTCTGATGATAATAACAGATTCCTTGATTATTAAATACTAATAATAATTATTAAAAATTATTATTAATGGTAAATTAATTAATTACTCAATCACTTAATTCCTAGAATCTTAAGTAGAAATATTCTATATTTTGAATAAAAAATTGATTGTTTTACAAAGTATTTGAACCATCAACAAAAGGAGATTAATTTTTATCCAAGTAGTTGCATTTTCACCAAAAGGGATAAATATTCAACAAAGAAGATCAATTTTCAATTTAAAATATCAATTTTCAACCTGAAATTCTATAGTTACACTTTCAGCTGGAAAAATTAATTTTTAACAAAAACTGAAGCTGATTTTCAACAAAATAGTTGAATCCTCAACCAAAAAAAGATTCATTTTCAACCAAGCAGTTGCATTTTTAACCAACAAGGATGAATTTTTAACTAAGAAGATAAATTAATTAATTTTCTACGAAAAAAGACAATTTTTTAAAAAAATACATCAATTTTCAATTCGAAATATCAATTTTTAAACAAAAATGAAATAGTTACGTTTTCAGTGAAGAAAACTAATTCTCAAGTAAAAAAGAAATGCATTTTTAGCAAAATAGTGAAATTTCCAACCAAATGGTCAAATTTTCAAACGAAAAAAATTAAACTTGAATGAAAACCAGTTGAATTTTCAACCAAATGGTTGAATTTTTTAATTAAAAAATATCAGTTTGTATCCAAAAATGAAATAGTTAAATTTTCAGTTCGAATTTTAATTTTCTACAAAAGGACGAATTTTCAACAAAGTAGTTTAACTTTTAGGCAAATATTTCAATTTTCCACAAAAAAGGATAAATATTCAAAAAAGAAGATCAATTTTCAATTTAAAATATCAATTTTTAACCTGAAATTCAATAGTTACACTTTCGGGTGAAAAAATTAATTTTTAATCAAAAATGAAACTAATTTTCAACAAAATAGTTGAATTCTCAACAACAAAAAAATCATTTTCAACCAAGCAGTTGCATTTTTAAACAACAAGGATGAATTTTTAACCAAGAAAATTAATTTTCTACCAAACAATACCATTTTTTAACAAAATACATCAATTTTCAATTTAAAATATCAACTTTTAAACAAAAATGAAATAGTTACGTTTTCAGGGAAGGAAACTAATTCTCAAGTAAAAAAAAATGAATTTTTAGCCAAATAGTGAAATTTCCAACCAAATGGTCGAATTTTCAAACTAAAAAAATTTAACTTGAATGAAAACCAGTTGAATTTTCAACCGAATGGTTGAATTTTTTATTAAAAAATATCTGTTTTCAACCAAAAATGAAATAGTTAAATTTTCAGGTAAAAAAATCTAATTTTCCACATACAACACAAATTTTTAACAAAATACATCAATTTTCAATTTAAAATATCAATTGTTAAACAAAAATGAAATAGTTACGTTTTCAGTGAAGAAAAATAATTCTCAAGTAAAGAAAATGAATTTTTAGCAAAATAGTGAAATTTCCAATCAAATGGTCAAATTTTCAAACGAAAAAAATAAAACTTGAATGAAAACCAGTTAAATTTTCAACCAAATGGTTGAATTTTTTTATTAAAAAATATGAGTTTGTATCCAACAATGAAATAGTTAAATTTTCAGTTCAAAAATTTAATTTTCTACAAAAAAGACGAATTTTCAACAAAGTAGTTTAACTTTCAGGCAAATAGTTGCATTTTCCACCAAAAAGGATAAATATTCAAAAAAGAAGATCAATTTTCACTTTAAAATATAAATTTTTAACTTGAAATTCAATAGTTACACTTTCAGCTAAACAAATTAATTTGTAATCAAAACTGAAACGAATTTTCAACAAAATAGTTGAATCCTCAATCAAAAAAAGATTCATTTTCAACCAAGCAGTTGCATTTTTAACCAACAAGGATGAATTTTTAACTAAGAAGATTTACTTTCTACCAAAAAAGACAAGTTTTTAACAAAAAACATCAATTTTCAATTTACAATATCAATTTTCAAACGAAAAAAATTAAACTTGAATGAAAACCAGTTAAATTTGCAACCAAATGGTTGCATTTTTTTATTAAAAAATATCAGTTTGAATCCAAAAATGGAATAGTTGAATTTTCAGTTAAAAAATTTAATTTTCTACAAAAAAGACGAATTTTCAACAAAGTAGTTTAACTTTTAAGCAAATAGTTGCATTTTCCACCAAGAAGGACAAATATTAAAAAAAGAAGATCAATTTTAAATTTTAAATATCAATTTTCAACCAGAAATTCAATAGTTACACTTTCAGCTGAAAAACTTAATTTTTAACCAAAACTGAAACTAATTTTCAACAAAATAGTTGAATCCTCTAGCAACAACAAAAATCATTTTCAACCAAGCAGTTCCATTTATAACCAACAAGGATGAATTTTTAACTAAGAAGATTAATTTTCTACTAAAAAAGACCATTTTTTAACAAAATTCATGAATTCTCAATTTAAAATATCAATTTTTAAACAAAAATGAAATAGTTACGTTTTCAGTGAAGAAAAATAATTCTCAAGTAAAGAAAAATGAATTTTTAGCAAAATAGTGAAATTTCCAACCAAATGGTCGAATTTTCAAACGAAAAAAATTGAACTTGAATGAAAAGCAGTTAAATTTTCAACCAAATGGTTGAATTTGTTTATTAAAAAATATCAGTTTGTATCAAAAAATGAAATAGTTAAATTTTCAGTTTAAAAATTTAATTTTCTACAAAAAAGACGAATTTTCAACAAAGTAGTTTAAATTTTTTTTAAATAGTTGCATTTTCCACCAAAAAGGATAAATATTCAAAAAAAAGATCAATTTTCAATTTAAAGTATCAATTTTTAACCTGAAATTCAATAGTTACACTTTCAGCTGAAAAAATTAATTTTTAACAAAAACTGAAGCTGATTTTCAACAAAATAGTTGAATCCTCAACCAAAAAAAGATTCATTCTCAACCAAGCAGTTGCATTTTTAACCAAAAAGGATGAATTTCTAACTAAGAAGATTAATTTTCTACAAAAAAAGACAACTTTTTAACAAAATACATCAGTTTTCAATTTGAAATGTCAATTTTTAAACAAAACTGAAATATTTACGTTTTCAGTGGAGAAAACTAATTCTCCAGAAAAAAAATGAATTTTCAGCAAAATAGTGAAATTTCCAATCAAATGGTCGAATTTTCAACAAAAAAAGAAATTTAACTTGAATGAAAACCAGTTAAATTTTCAACCAAATGGTTGAATTTTTTTATTAAAAAATATGAGTTTGTATCCAACAATGAAATAGTTAAATTTTCAGTTCAAAAATTTAATTTTCTACAAAAAAGACGAATCTTCAACAAAATAGAATAATCTTCAGCCAAATAGTCGAATCTTCTATTAGAAAAAATTCATTTTCAATTAAAAATATGAATTTAAAAAAAAAATGAAATGGTTACATTTTCAGTTAAAAAGATCTATATTAAAAAAAACAACGAATTTTCAACAAAATAGTTGAATCCTCAATCAAAACAGAATAATTTTATACCAAAAAAGACTAATGTTCAACAAAATATAAGAATTTTCAACCAAGTAGTTAAATTCTCAAAGAAAAAACAATATTCAATTAAAAATATAAATTTTCAACCAAAAATAAAATAGTTAAATTTTCAGTTTCAAAAATTAATTTCCAACAAAAGAAGAATTTTCTACAAAAGAACTTGAATTTTGAACCCGAAAACATGGATATTTAACAAAAAAGTTAACTCTGAACCAAATAGTTAAATTTTCAACTAAAATGAGAAATCTTGAACAAAAAATGGATTTTTGATAAATAGTACAACTTTCAGTCAAGTAGTTGAATTTTCAACCAAAAAAGAGGAAATCTCAACAAAACATGTAGTATAGTTATATTTCAACCAAAAGTGGTTTTAGTTTCAAATAGAAAAAAAAAACAGTTGAAGTCAACAAAAAAGAAACAATTTTCAACAAAATAGTTGAAACATTAACCAAAACAGATTAATTTTATACCAAAAAAGACCAAAAAAGTCGAATCTTCTATTAGAAAAAATTAGTTTTCACTTAAAAACAAGAATTTTTACAAAAATATGAAATGATTACATTTTGAGTTAAAAAGATTTATATTTAAAAAAAAAAACAAATTTTCAACAAAATAGTTGAATCCTTAACCAAAAGAGATTAATTTTATACCAAAAAAGACAAATGTTCAACAAAATAGAAGGATTTTCAACCAAATATTTAAATTCTCAAAGTAAAACAATTCTCAATTAAAAATATAAATTTTTAACCAAAAATAAAATAGTTAAATTTTCAGTTCAAAAAATTAATTTTCAACGAAAAAAAAATAATTTAACAAAAAAATAGTTGAATCCCTAATCAAAGCAGATTCATTTTCTAAAAAGCTTTATTTTAAACCTGAAAAGATAAATTTTCCACAAAAAAGATTACTTTAAAAAAAAAGATTTTTAATTTTCAACAAAAGAATATAATTTTTAACATAATAGTAGAACTTTAAAAAAAACGTGAATTATATTAATTAATTCCGCATTTGAGCGAAAAAAGAGAAAATGATAAAAAAGGGGGAAAAGAAGAATTCTTCAAACAAGGGGAAAAGAGGGGAAATATGGAAAAAATTGAAGTTGGTGATTTGTGTGAGTCCATTATTACGCATGAACTTTTGTAAATTAAAATTTAATCAAAATTACGACTTTTGCCTAAAGTGAAAGAAAAAACACAAAAATATGCCAATAACTACATTTAAATAAACAATTCTGTCTTTAAATATTCTTGTATTCACTCTTAAATTTTTTTTTCGAAATCTTGGTGCAATAACAAATTTTTGTTTGTTAAAGATGAAGTTATTTTGAACTTGACAATACACCTAGATACACTTGACGACTTTTTCAGAAATTTTAATTAAAATTTAAAATCGAAATTAATTTCGGTACAAAATCTACAAAATTTTGGATAAGAACGAAAATATTTTATTATTTACTAAATAAGGATCGAGTTTTTAATATTTTCTTCAAAAATTTTCCAATCATTTTGCGACTTATAGTGGAACCTTAATCATACTAAACCGCAGAGTAATCGTCCTTAATAGACGCAGTAAATTGCAAAATCGCTGTGGTTGTGGAAAGGTAGAATCATTTTCTGATTTAATCTGTGTTGGCTTTCCAATTTCATCGTCAAGTCGAGAATATAATTCCTTGAAATCTAAAAAAAGATTTTTAAAATAAAATATTTATAATGAATCACTAATTCTTTCTTTTCAAGAGGAAAGGAATTTTTTATTTTATTTATTTCTATTTATTTTTATTTATTTTTATTTGTTTGTACTTTCCTATAACAAAGATGATGTGTGGAAGCAAAAAATACTAATTTTACACTTCTCTGATAAAAAAAAAAAAATCCGTGTTCATACATTAAAGGCCAATATTATTAAAACAAGAAAATTAATTAATGGCATTTTTAACCAAATAGTTTAATTCATAACCCGAAAAGATGAATTTTCACGAATAAACTTCGTTCTTAGTCAAGAGATATAATTTTTCAATCCAAAAAGATGAATTTTCAATCTCAAAAGATGAATTTTCAATCTCTAAGGATAAATTTTCAAGAGAGCAGTTGAATTTTTAACAAAATAATTAAACCTTTTAAAAAAAGTTAAATTTTTTATTGAATAGCTCAATTTTCCGCCAAGAAGATTTGTTTTCCACCAAAAGAAGAATCCTCAAAAAATGCAAGAATTTGCAAACAGATATTGAAATCCTCAATTAAAAAAGATCAATTTTATAACCAAAAATTGAATCTTTGATTTTTTCGTTTAACAAATTGCTTTTCAGTAGCAAAAATAAAAAAAAATGTCAACCACTTAAATTCAACGAAAAAGATAATTTTTTAACAAAATAGTTGAATCCTCAATCAAATAGATGAATTTTCCACAAATTAATTTTCTACTTAATTAGACGATTTTTCAACAGTTCTACTAAAAAGGAGAATTTTAAATGAAATAATTGAATCCATTTAACCTTCTACCCTTTCAATCGTTTTTTTAAAACAATATAAATGGATTTTCCACCAAATAGTTGAATTTTCAACTTATATAGATAAATTTAAACCATGAAAGTAATACTCAAATTTTCGGATAAAAAAAATTTAACCAAAAAGAATCAAATTTACATCAAAATGGTTTAATTTTCAGTTAAATAGTTTTATTTTCTACAAAATAGTTACATTTTCAACTATAAATATGAATTTTCAACAAAAAAGTTTATTACGACCAAATAGTTCAATTTCTTACTGAATTGTTTAATTTTAAACACAAAAATGAGAATTTTCCACAAAAAAGTTAATTTTGTACCAAATAGTTGAATTTTCAACCAAATTGATGAAGGTTCAAAAACAACAAAAATAATTTTTTACAAAGTATTTCAACTTTAAATTGAGTAATTTATCTTCCTGCCAAAAATAAAATTGGTTTTCAACGAAACATGTAATAATTAATATTTTAACAAAATAAAGTTTTAATTTGACAAAGACGAATTTTCAACAAAATACGTGAACTTTCAGTGCGAAAAATTTATTTTTAACAAAAAAAAAAAGGAATTCTCAGCCAAATAATTAAATTTCCAACCAAAGCGATGAATTTTGTTCTAGATTTATAAATCTTAAAGCAAAAGTACGGATTTTTACCCAAACAGTTAAGTTTATGAACAAAAAAATGAAATTAACAAAAAAGTGGAATTTTTAAGCAAATAATTGATTTTTTTCAAGTAGCTGAATTTTTACCCTATACAAAGATGTTTACAAAGATGTTCTACTAAGAAGATTAATTTTCTACCAACACACGAATCTTCAACAAAATAAATGAATTTTTAAACAAATTTTTGAATCTTTAAACAAGAAAGATAAAATTTACAACAAAAAATGGAATCTTCAAATTTTTCGTTTAAAAAATTACTTTTTAATAGCAAAAATAAATAAATTAGCAACCACTTTAATTCAACGAAAAAGACTTTTAAACAAAAAAGATCAACTTTCTACTTAATTAGACGAATTTTCTACAAAATTTCAACAAATTCAAGCTAAACATTCGAATATTTCAGAAAAAAGTTAAATTCAACGAAAAAGGAGATTTTTTAATAAAATAATTGAACCCTTAACCAAAATGATGAATTTTCTTCAAAAAAGAATAACCTTCTACCAAAATGGACGAATTAAAAAAAACATGGATTTTATACCAAATTTTTGAATTTTCAACTCATAAGTGATAAACTTTGGTTAAAAAATGAATAGTTAAATTTTCCGATGAAAGAAAAAAAATTTATTCAAAAAAAGGGAAGTTACATCGCAATGGTTTAATTTTCAATTAAACTAAAAAAAGGATTTTTAACAAAATAGTCAAGAAACAAAAAAAAGACGAACTTTTTAGAAGAGAGTTGAATTTTCAACCCGAAAAATTGAATGCTCAACCAATAAAGATGACTTTTCTACCATAAAATATAAATTTGTAATCCAAAAGGACGAACTTTCAACGAAACAGTCAGATAAGAAGATTATTTTTCTACCAACAGTGAAATTTTTAACAAATTGATTTAATTTTAAACCAAATAGTTAAATTTTTCACTAAAAAAGATAAAATTTCACCCACAAATATATTCGTTAAATTTTCGTTTCGAAAAACTAATTTACAAAAAAAAAGCGAATTTTAAACTAGTTTGGTTTATATAAAAAAGACGAACTTTTTACCAAATAGTTAAAATTTTAACTCATAAAGGACGAATTTTGATTAAAAGAATGAATAGTTGTATTTTCAGATAAAAAAATTAATTTTCTACAAAAAAATAAATTTCCAACCAAATAGTCAAATTTTCTGCCAAATTGTCAAATGTTTTAGCTGGAAAAGATCAATTTTCAACCAAAACTTGATTACGGAATTTCTAGTTTGGAAGCAAATTTTCAACCCTTTGAGTTTAATTAAAAATACGGATTTTTAACAAAATGGATGAATTTTCAACCAAATATTAAATTTTCGACTGAAAATAGATAAATTTTCAACAAAAAATGGAATAGTCAACAACAAATTTCCAACCAAATAGTTCAATTTTCAAATTAATAGTTTAATTTTAATCCAAAAATATGAATTTTTAACAAAAAAGTTCAATTTTCGAATAAATAGTTTAATTTTAATCCAAAAGTATTAATTTTTAACAGAAAAGTTAATTCCTAAGCGAATAGTTCAATTTTCTACCAAATTGTTGAATTTTCAAGCCAAAAAGTAGAATGTCCTACAAAACAGTTGAATTTTCAACCAAATAGATGAATTTTCAAAAAAAGATTTAAGTTCTCAAGCTAAAAAATGGAAGGTTTTAACTAAAAAAAATATACATTTTCAACCAAAAACAATAATTATCTATTCAAAAAGACGAATTTTTTAAGAAGATAGTTTGGTTTTCAAAATTAAAAGTCGAGTGATTTAGAAAACACTTGATTTTGGAACCAGAAAGAAGAATTTTCAAACAGAAAGTTAATTTTCAATTAAAAAAGATCAATGTTCAATAAACTATTTAAATTTTCAACTAAAAAAGATAAATTTTCAACCAAAAATGGAATCATTAAATTTTGAGTTTCAAAAATTATTAAAAAAAAAACAATTTTCATTCAGATACACTAAACTAAAGGACACGAATTTTTAACGAAATATTTGAATCCTCAACCAATATGATGAATTTTTAGTGAAGAAGATTAATTTTTTACTCAAGTAGACGAATTTTCAACAAAATACATTAATTTTCTACTGAATGTTTGAGTTTTTTATTTATAATACAAAAATTTTCAACCAAAAATGGAATAGATATATTTTCAAATAAAAAATAATAATTTTTACCAAAAGAAAATCTAATTTTCAACTTAGTAGGTAAATTTTTAGGTAAATAGTTCAATTTTAAACCAATTAGTTTAATTTTCTACTATGAAAGTTTCATTTTCAATAAAAAAGTTTAATTTTCAACCAAATTGTTGAATTTTCAACTAAAATGGTGAATCTTCAACCAAAAAAAAAAATTTTTTAAGAAGTAGTTCAACTTTGAACTAAGTGTTGATTTTCAACAACAAAATATTAAATTCTCAACGACACATTCAGTAGTTAATATTCAAGCAAAAAGTATTTTAATTTTAAATAAAAAAACAGTTGAATTCAACCAAAAATTACGAATTTTCAACAAAATAGTTGAATCCTCAACCAAAACAAATTAATTTTCAACCAAGCAATTGTATTATAAACCAAAAACGTTGAATTTTCAACCTGGAAGATTAATTTTCTACCAAACAAATTTTTTTATAGAAAATACATGAATTTTCAACATAGAAGATGATTTTTTAACCAAAAAGTTTGATTTTCTAGAAAATTGATAAATTATCAACAAAAGACATGAATTTTAAACCATTTTCAACCAAATTTTCAAATGTTGATTTTCAAATGAATTTTCAACTAAAATGAAGAACCTTAAAAAATGAATTTTCAAGAAAAGAGTTAAACATTGTACTTAAATTTTCAACTAAAAAAGATGAATTTTCAACCAAATATTTTAATTTTAAACTAAAAAAGATAAATTTTCAACCAAAAATGGAAACATTAAATTTTGAGTTTCAAAAATTATTTAAAAAATAATAATTTTTATTCAGAGACATTAGACTAAAAAACACGAATTTTCAACGAAATATTTGAATCCTCAACCAATATGATGAATTTTTAACGAACAAGATTAATTTTCTACTCAAGTAGACGAATTTTCAACCAAATACATGAATTTTCTACTAAATGTTTGAGTTTTTAATTCCTAATGGAAAAATTTTCAACCAAAAATAGAATAGATATATTTTCAAATAAAAAAATAATAATTTTTAACAAAACAAAATCTAATTTTCAACTTAGTAGGTAAAATTTTAAGTAAATAGTTTAACTTTTTTTTGTATTTTCAAATAAATAAATAAATTTGCAACCAAATTGTTGAATTTTCAACTAAAATGGTGAACCTTAAAAAAAAAAAAAATTTCGCGAATTAGTTTAACTTTAAACTAAGTGTTGATTTTCAACAAAAAAAATATCGAATTCTCATCAACACATTCAATAGTTAATATTCAGGAAATTTTTTTTTTTAATTTTTAATCAAAAACAGTTGAATTAAACCAAAAAAGAAGAATTTTCAACAAAATAGTTGAATCCTTAACCAAAACAAATTAATTTTCAACCAAGAAATTTTATTTTAAACGAAAAAGGATGAATTTTTAACCAGGAAGATTAATTTTCTACCAAAAAATACTATTTTTCATGAAAATACATGAATTTTCAACATAAAAGTGAATTTTTTAACCAAAAAGTTCAATTTTCTACAAAATTGATGAATTATCGACTAAAAAATATGAATATTCAACCAAAAATGAAATAGTTGAATTTTCAGTTAACAAATTAATTTTGAACCACGAATGAAAAGAATTTTTAATAAAATAGTTAAAATTATTTTAAAATGTCAATTAGAAAAATGTATATACATTTTCAACCAAAGAGATGAATTTCCAAGAAAAGAGTTGAACATTGTACTTGAATTTTTAACTAAAAAAGATGAATTTTCAACCAAATAGTTTAATTTTAAACTAAAAATGAAAACATTTTAACCAAAATTAGTTCAACCTTAAACTAAGTAGTCAAATATTTGACTGAAAAAGATTACTTTTGAACAAAATAGTTAAATTTTCAAAAAAAAATTAAATTTTCAACCAAATAGTAGAATTTTGAACCAAACGAGAAGAATTCTGAACCAAAAATATAATTCTGGGAATTAAAAAAAAAACTTTTATCTAAGAAAAGTTGGATTTTCTCATTGGGTTCTATTAATTCAGTTCAAAAATTAAGCGAAAAAACGATAAAAAGGGAAAATTCCTTAAAAGCAGGGATACAAATAAGAATTCTTTAATAAATGGGAAAAGAGAGTGTTCTCAGAGGAAAAACAATGTATAAAAAATTTAATCAAAAGTACAATTCTCAATTCTCTCTTTTTTCTCATTATTCATTGTTCACGTAATATGTGAACGCTTCCTAAAAAGCAATTTAAATTTCAATTTGAATAAAATTAGTTGAATCGAGCACCCCATTTTCTTCACTTTTTCCTTATTTTTTTTTTGTTTGTAAAAGATTTCGTAATCTGAAATAGAGTGTGAGTCATTTCTTGAAAAATGGTTGTTGTCCCTGGAGAATACTTGACCATAGAAGGAAGCATTTTACCTTTGATACCTTTGCCTTCTTGAGGGATGGCATAAAAAATAGCTTCCTGGAATTTATGGTGGATGTTTCCACCTATCCATTATGTGAACGTTCTTCTTAATCCTGAAAGGTGCGAATTCACTGTACAAATTGACACGCGAAGAAATTTATGAGGATACTTTCTACTTGAAAAAAAAAGATTTGAAAGTAAAAACCTTAATAAACCCTTAATGGGAGCGCCTTGCGCCCGATAATTTATCTTGCGCTTCGCGCTCGATAATTTATTTACCTCGCGCTACGCACTCGGCCTTTGTACTTCCCCCACATTTGTGCACAGACCTTTTAAAATTAAAGGTGAAGCATTAACAACTGTAATTTGGTGATTGTGAATTCTCTTTTGTTAAAGCTCCTTGGGCTTTAACTAACAGGTTATCAAAAAAATATTATATTTATTTCTGTACTTTAATATTTGTTCCATATTTTGCACTAATTTTTTATTCTCAGCTACCCTGAAAAATGTATCATTTCTATAAATTTATATGATTACAATTCATAATGTGCATTAACATTGAAACATATGTGTTTCCATTGTCCTGTTTTCATAATTAAAAAAGTGGGCATCCTTTAAAAAAATAATTATGTTAATTAAAATTTTATTGCACTTTGTGTTGTTTATCCAAAAATTTAATTTGTTTATTTTAAATTTTATTTCTTACGATTCAAACAAACAAATACGCATCCTATCGAAAAATAATTTTAAACAAATTTGTAGATCTTTTTTGAATGAACAACTTCTTCTTTATTCATAATGTGTCCCCTAAGGGTTTACATGACTTCCATTTCTTACAACACTTCCTTCTACATGTTTTATAAAATCTTATCCTTATTATTTACAGTTATTTACACCTATTTACAGAAAATCTTATATCATTTGCTCCCCTAGCACCCTCTAACTCCTTCATCCACTCTTCCCCCAAACCATCCTTCCCTAGAATCTTTACCACATTCTCTTGCCAGCTTCCTTTATCTTCCATTCCCTCCTACATCCTTCCCATACATGCTCACATGTTTTCATTCACAGATTCTGCTCTTCCTGTTCTCTTCCTTTTCCCAATACATACCTGCCCTTACCTCGTTTCCCAATCTAAATCTTGCTATGCTGGTCCATCTTTTCTCTCTCCATCACTTTTCTGAATACCTTGGTACTCCTTCCTTTTTTATCATCTTATACCATTTATTATATTTTGATTCCTCAATCATCCCCCATCTTTCTATTGATTGTCTTTCCCTATCCTTTTCGTCCACTTCTTCATAGTTGACTCGAGTCCCGTCTTCTATACCTCTAGCCTTAAAGAACTCCCTCCTTTCTTCTTCCCATCTCGTTAATTCCATCGCCCCCCTCTCCTTTCTTCTACCTCCATCAAACACTTTATCGCTAACTCCCCTCACTTTCCCTCCCTCAGCTTCGTCTCACAATTCCAGGCCCTCTTTCCCGCTCTAGTACTTAATTTATCCCTTTGCGCTTCTTCTCTCACCATATATCCCGGTGTCCTCCAGTCTATCCCTAGCGTCCACCTTATATACCTTTCTTGTAAACTCTCAATCTCTTTCCTTTCTTTCCATCCCCATATCTCTGCTCCATAACCTAATACCGGCCATACCAGCGTATCATATAACCAGATTCTCCTTCTCCAATTTTTTTAAACCTTCTTTTTCCTATTGCCCATATCTGTTTCATTACCCCTGCTGCTTTTTTTATCCTTTCTCTTATATGAGCTCTATGATCTCCATTTGCTTGCAAGTTATATCCCAAATACTTAAACTCTTTCACTTCTTCTAATTTTATTCCCTTCCATCTCCCCGTCCATATTTTCTTTCTTCCCCCTCCTTTTCTAAACCTCATTATCTTTTTCTTTTCTACATTTAAATTCAACTTTTTTTCATCTAAGTATTGCTCTAATCCTGCAATTAAGCTTGCCATCCCTTCTTTATCCTCTTCCATTAACACTATATCGTCTGCGTATGACAAAAACTTTTCGTTCCCTATCCTAACTCCTCCCCAGCCTTTTCTCTTCATTTCTTCTTCCAAGTCTGATATTATTATAATAAATAAAAGTGGGCTCAGAGGACATCCTTGCCTTACTCCTCTCACCAACCAGAAACTATCTCCTACTTGCTCTCCTACCTTTACCTTGCTTTTTGTCTCTCTAAAAATTTCCGATACTCTCTTTATTAATCCCTCTCGTATCTTCTTTTCACCATAACTTTTTCTATCTCGCCTCGGTCTAATGAGTCGAACGCCGCCTTTGAGTCCACGAATATTGCTACCATTGCCCCTTTCTCCCTTTTAATCCTCTTATTTACTAAATAGTTCAGAACATATATATTGTCCATCACCCCCATCCCTTTTCTAAACCCTGTCTGATTCGGTGGCTCTAACTTTTTCTCCACAACTTCTTTTTTTAACCTCTCCGATAAAAAAGTCACATACTTTATACAGTGTTGTCATTAGTGTCACTCCCCTATAATCTTTAACCTCCTCCCCTTTGCCTTTCTTCACTATTGGTATCACTACTCCTTCTTTCCATAACTCTGGCCACCCCTCTCCTCTCCACACTCTATTGCACATTATACATGCCCATTCCTTTAATTCTGTCCCCCCATATTTCCATACTTCATTTGGAATCTCATCTATACCAGGTGCCTTTCCATCTTTCATCATCCCTAATACCTTGTCTATTTCTTCCCTTGTAATGTCCTCCTCCTCATCTGTTTCCCTACCATATTTTCCTCCTTTCCTAACTTTCCTCTCTACCCCTCCTAGTAATTCCATAAAATATTTTTTCCATTCTACCATCTCAATATCCTGGTTTACTCTTTTCTTTCTTCTTCTTTCTCTATGTACCACCTTCCAAACCTCTTATTTCGTCCCATCCTTCTCCGCTTCTTCTTCAAACCTTTTATTTTCCTCCTCTTTTTTTCATCATACAACTCAGTATACTCCTTCTTTTTTCTCCTATATTCTTCTCCACTACTTGTCCCTTTTCTCCATTTTCTTAATTCCCTTTTTACTTCCTTCTTCTTCTGTTTACAATTCTCATTCCATCCACTTCTAACCCCTCCTTCACTAACTTCTTCTTTGCTTGTGCACTCTAATACTCCTGCTATTTCTCCTATAATTATTTCCATTTCCTCGTTTACATTTCCTTCTCCCATTTTGATATTCCTGACTTTTTATTTAAACTGTTCTTTACCTTCCATTGATTGGTATGGGATAGGGATAAGGATTGGGATAGGGAATGAACAACTTTCGCTCATTAATTTTTTTCGTACCTTGTGTTTTTTTCCAAAAATTTAATTTTTGTATAGTTAATGTTATTTTTTACAAATAAAACAAAAATTACGCGTCCTATCAAAAAATTATTGATTACGTAGCTCTTTTTTGGTTGAGCAACTTTTGTCTATAAATTTTTTTTTCGTACCATTTTTTTCGAGAATGCTATAACTCTGATAACTTTCTTTTTATCAAAACTTGTAGAGTACTATGAATAGCCGTACATAGAGTTCTTAAATATTGAAAAAAATTGTCTCAAAAATTTTCAAAATGCTCGTGTTGCTTAGATTGACCCTTCTTATCACGTTTTAGAGCCAAACTTTCAATCGAAAAATTAAACTAGAAAATATTCTGAGGAAAACTAAAAAAAGATTAACGTTCTATCTTCATTAGGTGCCGAGTTATAATCCACCAAAGTAACCGGATTTTTTTTTTAAATGACTGAAAAATCAAATTTTGAAGTCTGCATCTGTACTTTGGAACCTGTTAATTTCACAAAAAAAATCTATGTATACTAATTAAATTAGACAATATTTCCATTAATTATTTTTGAAAAACAATAATTTAGACATAGTAGGTCATGAGTTATAATTATCTAAAATTTACGATTATTTCTTACCCATTTGTCAGGGCAAATTACTCGTGTTCCTTTTTTTAAATAACTTGTTCCTGAATAAAGAAACCTTAGCGACGCTTCGGAAAAAGTTGTAGAGCAGGAAATTTTTTGTAAATTAAAAAAAAATTTAATCGTTTACCTTCCATAGGTCAAGAGTTATGACCCTTTTCATTCGGAAGAATCTGTCTATACTGAAAGATGTACTTAAAAAAATGTAGAAATGCATTTAAGGTAATTTTCGTGCCAAAAATCAGATCTCTGAAAAAAAAATTTTTTTATGATTTTAAGAATCAAAATTATAACACTGATGATGTTATTTTAAGTAAAAAGCGTTCTTTTTGATAACAAAATTTTAATAACAAAAAAAAATTATTTTAACCATGTTTTTTGCAACTGAATTTTTTTTACTATTGTTTCTTACCAATTTTTTAAAAATGATTAAATTAAAAAAAATTATGACTTATTTTTTCGGGGAAAATATTCCGTAGAACTCTACTGCTTCAAAAATTATTTTTCAACCAACAAAAAAATTCAACCAGTTGAATAAGAGTAAAAAGGACGAATTTTCAACAAAGTAGTTGAATCTTCAACCAAAATAATGAATTTTCAACAAACAAGATTAATTTTTTTATATAAATAGACAAATTTTCAAAAAATTAATTGAATTTTCTACCAGATTGTTGAATTTTCGACTTATAATGGAAAACTGTTCGACAAAAAATGGAATAGCTGCATTTTAAAATGAAAAAAATAATTTCTAAACAAAAGAAAAACGAATTTTCAATAGCATAGTTACATTTTTAAATGATTGATTTAATTTTTAATTAATTAGCCTAATTTTATACCATAGTCGTTTGAGTTTCAACCAAAAATATGATTTTTAAACCGGAAAAGAATACTTTTCAACCAAAAAGGTTATTTCAAATAAAAAAAATTGAAGGAAACAGTTGAATTTTTAACTATAAAACTAAAAATTTCAAACAAAAATGAAATCGTCAGAAAAAAAAGTTTCAAAAACTAATTTTCAACAAAAAAAAACAAGATATTTTCAACCAGTCGAATTAAGCTAAAAAAGATGAATTTCTACCAAATGGTTGAATTTTCAACTTGCGACCGTATTTAAGATGGTTGTCGTGCCAAAAATCAGATGTCTAAAAAAAAAGTTTTTTTTTGTGATTTTAAGAATGAAAAAATTATGGTACTGATAATGAAAATTTAAATAAAAACATTATTTTTAATGAAAAAGTTTTTTAATTTACAAAGAAAATTATTTTGATAATGTTTTTTGCAATAGAAATTTTCCTTTCTATCGCTTCTTACCATTTTTTGAAAAATGGTTGAATTTAAAAAAATGATGGCTGGGTTTTTCAAAAAAGTATTTTGTAGATATTTTAGGATTAATAAAAAAATGAATAATTACATAAATATTAAATAAAAATAAATAATTAATTAATTAAAAATTGATAGAATTTTGTAGAAAGTTAGTGTTTCCAATTTTGAAAGAAAACTCACTTTCAAAATTAAAAACAGTAGAATTGTAGAATTGTGGAGAGAAATTGATATGAAGCGAAAGTAATTGAAAAAATGTAATTTAAAAAACTATTATTATTTAATAATAACAGTTAGTTAATCAAAAAATAATTAATTGAAAAGTTAACAAAATGATAATAATTAATTAATTTTTTATAATAATAATAGTTTATGAAATCAAATTTTTTGTAACTGTCGCTTCATACCAATTTTTCTCTGAAGCGAGAGTTACGAAAAATATAATTTCAAAACTTTCAATAAAATAATTATTTTTTGTAAGTTTTAACCTTTTTTTATGAAAAAATATTTTTTTTCTTTCATAAGACATGATTGATAATATCATTTCAATTCTTAAATTCACAGAAAACTTTTTTTCCAGAGACCTGATTTTCGAAATGACAACTTCTGCATCTGTAATTCTTTAGAATTCTTTAGAATAAAGGATAAATTGTAAATTGACCGAATTACCTTTTTTTTCATTATTCATACAAAACGGTATTGAACGGTATTAAATAACAAACAATTAATTGAGAAATATGCCTTAAACTTTTAAGGGCTTCCAAAGGACTACCATCCAAACATTTCAGGACAAAGATCTTCGTGCTTTTGTTTTTTTTAGAAAATGTCAGTTGATTGTGTTTTTAATACTTTCCTTCATTTGCAAAATTTCCTATATTTCCACGTAATTACTCTCGAAATTACGAACTTCACATTATTTTAATTAATTTCTGTTGAAAAAAGATCTTCTCCTTTCGCTCCGCTGGGAATCGAACCTCAGAACTTCCGATTGCCGGTCGGGTGCTTTCCCATTAAGCTACAAGAGAGATCAAGAGAAGAAACTTTTTTCAGAAAATACATGCATTATTTTGCAAGATGTTACAATTTAAATTTTTCAAGGCGAAAGGAGAAGATCTTTTTTCAGACAAAATTAATTAAAATAATTTTCAATTCATAACTCCATCTAGTCTGAAAAGACGCTAAAAATTTCGGTTGTCTGATGATAATACAGATTCCTTACAAAATTTAAATTCTATCATCTAGCAAAATAATGCGTGTATTTTCTGAAAAAATTTTTTTCTCTCGATCTCTCTAGTAGCTTAATGGGAAAGCACCCGACCGGCAATCGGAAGTTCTGAGGTTCGAATCCCAGCGGAGCGAAAGGAGAAGATCTTTTTTCAGAAAAAATTAATTAAAATAATTTTTAATTCATATCTCCATCTAGTCTGAAAAGACGTTGAAAATTTCTGTTATTGTCTAATGATAATACAGATTCCTTGGAGAACTTCACATCCCTAAGAAGAATTGTGAGTGGTTCAAGTTTGAATTTCTCTTGAAAGACGAAATAAAGGGTGAATTTTCCAGCAGGAAAAGAAGGTTGGCCTGATTTTCAAAATTTCCCACAGAGCTTTATGTACCATAGACGTAGATACGATTTTTAAAATCCTATTTTGTGCACCGCAATGATTCCAAGTCCAAGCATAGACATATCAGGGAATCAGCATCCCTTTGATCCTTTTTACCTTTGTCACCTTCTTTACGTAAAGAAAAATCTGGAATATCGCAGAAACAGCTACCCAGAAAAATACTTTACTTTTATTTTTGAGGTGCACAATAAGGCAGAGAATGTTGGGGGGGGGGGGATTTAAGGTTGACAGTTCGAACCAGCTCTATAGACCTTTTGTCCATTTTTCCTTCTGTCGAGTGCAACGGTCCTTTAGTGTCAGGCACCAGAACGAGGGTCTTGGAAAATTTTTCCATTTTATACAATTCAGAATTATATACCTCTAAAGGGGAAAATAAACCTGGTAATCCGAGTAATCGAATGTAATCTGTAGTATTCCACTTGTATTCCAAATAATTCCAAGTAATCCACTTGCAACCTAGATAATTCGAAGTAATCCGCTTGTAATTCAGAGTAATCCACATCAAATAGAGGGTAATTTACTTTTAATCCAATTAATTCAAAGTGATGTAGGTAATCCAAGTAATCCACTTGTAAACCAGAGTAATCCACCTGTAATCTAGGGTGATCACTTTTAATCCAGCTAATTCAAATTGATTTAGGTAATCCAAGTAATAAACTTGTAAGCCAGAATTATCCAGATAACTTGGAGTAATCCACTTGTAATTCAGAGTAATCCGCCTATTGTCGCGGATAATTTACTTTTATTATAAGTAATTCAAAGTGATTTGGGTAATCCAAGTAATTAACTTGTAAGCCAGTATTATCCAGATAACTCGGATTAATCCACTTGTAACCTAGATAATTTGGAGTAATTCAGTTGTCATTCAGGGTCATTCAATACACCTGAAATTGAGAGCAATCCACTTTCAATCAAGCTGATTCAAAGTGATTTAGGTAATCCCAGTAATCAACTTGTAAGCCAGAGTTATCCAGATAACTCCGAGTAATCCACTTGTAATCTAGATAATTCGGAGTAGTGCACTTTTAATTTAGAGTATTCCACCAATTGTCTCAGATAATTGACTGTGAATTCAAATAATTTAAAGTGATTTGGGTAATCCAAGTAATCCACTTGTAAACCAGAGTTATCCAGGCAGTTCATAGTAATACACTTGTAACCTAGATAATGTGGAGTAAACAACTTTTGATTCAGAGTAATCCAGCTGTAATCTAGGGTAATCACTTTTAATCCAGCTAATTCAAAGTGATTTAGGTAACCCAATTAATTAACTTATAAGCCAGAGTTATCCAGGCAGTTCGGAGTAATCCACTTGTAACCTAGATAATTTGGGGTAATTCACTTCTTATTCAGGGTAATCCACCTGAAATTGAGGGTAATCGACTTTTGATCCAGCTAATTCAAAGTGATTCAGCTAACCGAAGCAATCAATTTGTGAGCCAGAGTTATCCAGATAACTCGGAGTAATCCACTTGTAACCCAAATAATTCGGAGTAATGCACTTGTAATTCAAAGTAATCGACCTATTGTCGCGGATAATTTACTTTTAATCCAAGTAATTCAAAGTGATTTGGGTAATCCAAGTAATTAACTTGTAAGCCAGTAATATCCAGATAACAAGGATTAATCCACTTGCAACCTAGATAATTTGAAGTAATCCACTTGCAATTCAGAGTAATCAACATAAAATAGAGGGTAATTCACTTTTAATCCAAGTAATTCAAAGTGATGTAGGCAATCCAAGTAATCCACTTGTAAACCAGAGTTATCCAGGCAGTTCGGAGTAATCCACTTGTAACCTAGATAATGTGGAGTAATTAACTTTTAATTCAGAGTAATCCACCTGAAATCTAGGGTAATCACTTTTAATCCAGCTAATTCAAAGTGATTCAGCTAATCCCAGTAATCAACTTGTAAGCCAGAGTTATCCAGATAACTCGGAGTAATCCACTTGTAACCTAGATAATTCGGAGTAATCCACCAATTGTCTCAGATAATTTACTTTTAGTTCAATAATT
>CAKNYM010052641.1:651961-688031 GCA_932195095.1 Andricus curvator | reverse complement strand
AAAAAATCCTAATAAAAGAACGCTATTGTATACCATTTGCAACTTCATGGAAATGTCCGAACGCATCTGCGCCGATTGGAACTGGATGAAAACACGTTTTGAAATTTTGACCCATATCTCAGAAACCCATAAAGATTTTTAAAGTTTTCTTAGCTTAAATTGAAAATAAAATTCAAAGGATTGCTTCCTCTTAATTTCAGATTTTTGCTACAATATTCGTAGGTCATATGACGAGTTGAACTCGAGCTTCAAGATTCGAGAATTGCTTCATTGGTCAAAATTGTTGAATCCTCAAGCTGCTAGTGTATATAAACTTGATGAATGTCTATTTTTTCCTACAAAATTAGGTATTGGTCTCGAAACAAATTCCGAAACTCTGCTGTTTCATATGCCCACCATAATTACGTATTTGTAGGATTAGAAGGAACCAAAGGAGTCTATTATGCAACGATAGAAAAAGAAAACTAAGGTGCAAATGTTGCAGAAATACCTCAATCTGCGACACATCCCCGGAATCAGGGCTAGACATATACATCATCAACGGGTCCCAAATAAGCAAATAAATTCCTCAATGATATTTATATGTATATATCATTTATTAATGCAAGTCACTGATTTTGTATATTTCTCAAAATTTCTACTGAAAATTATGTATATTTAATTGAATGAATAAACTTTTGAGTTTCAAATAATAGAATGTTTTTTATTTCCCAAGATTTTTTACAAGGTGTGGCTGAGAATATTGCGCCGAATATTTTCTTCAGGAAAAATGAGTTAAAAATTTAAATTGATACGGCTCAATCTGTGAAATCTTTTTTGGTTGAAAAGAATACTACTTGGCTACAAGTAGAGCTATTTTCTTCTACATTGCTCTGGGTAGAAAAGTAACGGAAAATTCATCCACTCAATTGTTGGTTAAAAATTTATCTTTCTCAATTGAAAATTCACAAATTTTGTTTTAATGTTAAGAATTTAGTTAAAAAATGCAATTCTCTTTATAGAACAGATCGAATTTCTTCTTTTTCTTGTTGCGAATTTTTAAAACTTATATAGAAAGTTAATCTTCTGGGTGGCAAAATATTTCTTCTTGTTTGGAAATTAACTAAAAATGTATCTATTCAATTGTTGTTTTAAAATTAATTTTTTTTCCATTCAGTCTTCAAAATTTATGAATTACGTTAAAAATACAATCCTTTTTCTACAACAGATCACATTTCTGCTGGACCTTCTTCTGAGTTGTAATATCTTTGGATTTATTACGTTTTTTATTAAAATCTTTTTGTGCCTTATATCTTCTCCCCCAACCCCTTTTACTACATCGCCATACGTAATTTGCAGATAAACTCTTAAAAGTAATTAAAAATGTTATACATATATATAATACGGATTGAGAGCGTAGTTAGATTTTATAGATATGATAAAATGGGCAAAGAATTTTATATTTTCCCTACTACATAGATTGTTAGTAGAGAAAAATAATCCGGACATTCATCAATTTAATTTAATAAATAAATTCTAAGTTCATCATAAAAAGCTGTACTTTTTTCCTAATCATCGAAACACTTTTTTTACAATTAAAATTTAAAAAATTTTATTATGAGAATTTAAATTCATGTTTAAAAATATATTCTTATTATTTCAAGAAATGTTTTTCCGTATACTAAAGCGTACTTCACGAAAAATTGAAACAATTTATGAAAAATTGAAAACTTGGGTCTCTACAGATGTTCGCATAAATATTTTTAAATTTGAAAGTCTTTAGGAATATTCAAAGTTTTTCCTTCCATTTAAGACAAAAGTCCTAATTGTTAATCAAATTCAATTCGCAATGTTTTATTTTATTCCCTAAATGATTTTCTACTATTGGCGATTTTTTGTGAAAATTATTGCATCTAGAAATTAGTAGAGTATATTTTCGACGTGCCTTGACACGAGGCATGAATGAAGCAAGGCAAAATAGATTAGGTGTGTAAATAATTCTACCTTCATCGTTTTGAAGGAGAATAGCTTTGAAGTTCATCACCTCGATGGAGATGACGTAGTCTCTTTTCAAATTAAAAAAAATGGGTGAAACTCAAAAAGTTGGAATGATTTGATTTCGAATTTCCCGAACAAGAAAAAAGACGGGAATCTTTTTTGGACAAAAATGCTGTCACTTGGAGGAGTTGCTATTTGGCAATTTCAAAACAGAAATTCACAGTTCGGCTATTTATCAACAAACAGAATTCATTTTTTTAACGGAATAAGCTAAGGATGATTTTCCGGTGACTGTTTGATATGAAACTTAGCAAATTTGGAAGCATTATTAATTATTTAAACAATTTTTATAAACAAATTCGGAGTTTTTCTATTTTTCAACGAATAGGCTCAATTAACAAAAAAGAGTGCTTTTCCAGTGACTGTTAGATATGATACTTTGCAAATTTACAAGGATCAATAATTATTTGAACAATTATTATACAAAAATTCAGAGTTTGTGTATTTTTAAACGTATAGGCTCAATTAAAAAAAAATAACTAAGAATATCTTTGCGATGACTTTTTTCTATGGTGCTTTGAAAATTCCCAAGAGTTATTATCTGAACAATTTTTATAAACAGATTCACAGTTTGTCTATTTTTCAACAAATAGGCTCAATTTGCTTAAAAAATTAACTGAGCATATCTTGGCGATGACTCTTTTCTATGTTGTTTTGCAAATTCCCAAGAATTATGATTTGAACAATTTTTGTAAGGAAATTCGGAGTTGTCTATTTTTTAACGAATAGGCTTAATTTGTTCACGGAATCAACTAAGAATATCTTTTAGATGAGTTTTTTTCATGATGTTTTGCAAATTCCCAGGAATTATTTGTTTAAAACTAAGATTTTTTTAAAAATAAATTTTGTTTTTCAACGAATAGGCTCAATGTTTTTACAGAATTAACTGATAATGTCTTTGCGGTGACTCTTTTCTATAGTGCTTCACAAATTCCCAATAATTATGATTTATTTAAACAATTTTTGTAAGGAAATGCAGAGTTTACTATTTTTTAACGAATAGGCTTATTTTCTTCACGTAATCAACTAAGAATGTCTTTTCGATGAGTTGTTTTCATGATGTTTCGCAAATTTTCAAGTATCATTAATTATTTAAACAATTTTCATGAACAAATTCAAAGTTTGGCCATTTTTCCACGAATAGACTTTTGGGTATTTTTCAACAAATAGGCTATATTGTTTTACAGAATTAACTGAAAATATCTTTCCGATGATTCTTTTTTTATGCTTTGCAAATTTACAAGTATTGTGAATTATTTCAACAAATTGAGAGTTTGTCCACTCTCCATCGAAAAGAGCTCAATTTGCTTACGGAATCACCAATAATGCATTTCAAAGAACTTTTTTCTACGATACTTTGCAAATTTACAGTCATTATTAATTATTTAAACAGTCTTCATGAACATATTCAGAATTTGGCTATTTTTCAAAGAATATGCACAATTTGTTTACGGAGTCAACTAAGAATATCTTTCCGATGACTCTTTTACATGTTGCTTTGCAAATTTACAATAATCATTAACAATTTAAACAATTTTCATACAAAATTCAAAATTTGGCTATTTTTCAACGAATGGGCTCAGTTTGTTTACGGGATCACCAAGAATGTATTTCCAATAACTCTTTTCTACGGTACTTTGCAAATTTACAATAATTATTATTTATTGAAACAATTTTTATGAACATATTCAGAGCTTGGCTATTTTTCAAGGAATAGGCACAATTTTTTTACGGAGTCAACTAAGTATGTCTTTCCGAAGACTCTTTTTCTAAGTAGCTTCACAAATTCATATTTTGGCTTTTTTCCACGAATAGGGTGACTTTTTTTATGCAATTAACCAAGAATATCTTTCCGATTACTTGTTTCTATGATGCTATGAAAAGTCTTTCTGATGGCTCTTTTCGATGTTGCTTTGTAAATTTGCAAGAATTAATAATGATTTAAACCATTTTCTTTAAAAAATTTAGAATTCGGCTACGTTTCAAAAAATAGGCTACATATTTTTACAGAATTAACTAAGAATATCATTCCGATGACTTTTTTTATATGATGCTTTGAAAATTTCCAAGAATTATTTTTTATTTAAACAATTTTCATAAAGAAATAAAGAACTTGGCCATTTTTCAACGACAAAGATCAATTAATTTAGTGCATCAATATTTCTACGATACTTTGCAAATATACAATGATTAATAATTATTTAAATAATAATCATAAACAAATTCAGAGTTTAGCTATTTGTTAACAAATAGGCTACATTTTTTTACGAAATTAAGAAAGAATATCTTTTCGATTGCTTTTTTCTGTGATACTTCGTAAATTCTCAAGTATTATTAATTATTTAAACAATTTTTATAAACAAATTGGGAGTTCAGCTGTTTTGAATATTTTTAACAAAATAGGTACATTTGAACTTAAAATATAAGTTTTCAATTGAAAATGGAATAGTTACATCTTCAGTTACAAAAATTAATTTTCTACATAAAAAAAAAAACGAATTTTCAGCCAGTTATATTCTACTAAAAAACACGAATTTTTTTAAAAACATTTTAACCCCCAACTACAGGGATACATTTTTTAAAAAGATGAATTCTCAACAAATAACATGAATTTTCCACAAAGCTGTTCAATTTTCAAACGGACACCAAATACTTCAATTTTCAACCAAATATTTGTATTTTCACCTAAAAAAGATAAGTTTTCAACCAAAAATGGAATAGTTACATTTTGAGTTTAAAAATTGATTTTGAACAAAAGACAAAACTTTTTAGGAATTGGTTGATTTTTCAGGTAAATAATTAAGTTTTGAACCAAATAGTTGAATTTTGAACTAAAAAGAAACATAATAAATGAAACAACATAAATGAAGCAAGGTAAAATGAGTTAGGTGTGTAAATAATTCCACATTCATCGTTTTGAAGAAAAATAACTTCTAAGCACATCACCTTGGTGGAGATGATAAAGTTTCTTTTCAAGTTTAAGAAAATGGGTCAAACTAAAATAGTTGGAATGATTTTATTTTGAATTTCCCAAACTTTATAAGGATTTCTACAAATTTTATATAATTTATAAGGTTTTAGAGTATTTTTAATTATTCTCCGAGGTCCGTTTCACTAACCCCTTCCAAACACTGAATTTTGATATCGATATGGATTGAAATGCACTCATATGCACCCCCAATGAAAATTTTTTTACCCTAACGCTGACAGAATTAACAGATGTAAATGAGAGGGGGGGGGGGGCTGATGAAATTTTCGTTGAAAATTAAGTTTAAAAAAAAAAGTCGCTGATTATCCTTCTTGGTTTCAAATGCTGTCAAATACAGTACCAATTAAAAATATATATTAATTATATTATAATAATATATATTATTAAAAATATATATTGAAACCTGAGTGAAATTAGATTCTTCTTATAATTTATTTGCCTTGTTTTTCTATTTATATTTCTTTTTTTCGTGCAGTTGCTTCCTACTAAAGATTTTTTTTTAGTTATAAATGTTATTATGTGTTTGAAAATTCAATAAATTTATTGAAAAGTCATACTAATTGATTAAAAATTCAGGTGTTTTTTTAAATTATCTTCTTCGTTAAAAATTTTATCTATTTGAGTATGTAATGAGTATGTAATGTAACTGTTTGGCTAAAAATTTAACAATTTTGTTAAATAGTCATCCTTTTTGGTTGAAAATTTACCTTTTTTTTCAGTTCGTCTCTTTGGGTTGATAATTCAAGTACTTTCGCAGAAAATTTACTTTTAGTTTAAAATTAATATTTTGATGTTAAAAAGTCAAACTGAAATATTTTTCAGATGAAAATTTAACAATCTGTTTCAATTCTTTTTTTAATTTAAAAATGTATCTATTTGAATACGAATTGCATCTTTCATGCGCAAAAATTCAAGTGTTTTCATTAAAAATTTAACTATTTCGTAGGAAGTTTACGTTTTGTTAAAAATTCATACTTTAGTGTTGAAATGTCAACTGAAAACTCTTTTGGATGAAAATTCAACATTTTTTTTTAAACTTTGACTTTTTAATTTGAAAATATATTTGTTTAAGTAGAAATTCCATTTTTCTTGGATAAAAATATTTGGCTAAAAATTCAATCATTTTTTTAAATGGTCATTCTGTTTGGTTGAAAATTTAACTATTTTTTTGAAAATTCGCCTTTTTAGGATCAAAATTCAAGTACCTTAGTGGAAAATTTACTTTTTCTTTAAAACTCATATTTTCATGTTTAAAAAGCAAACTTGAATACTTTTTAAAGGAAAATTCAACTATTTTTATTGAGTCTTTTCAATGTCAAAATTTCTCTCGTCTAGTAGAATTTGCATCTTTCTTGTATGAAAATGCAAGTGGTTTAAAAGTCAACAATTTGGTTAAAAAGTCATCCTTTTTGGTTGAAAATTCAACTATTTCGTAGAAAATGTACTTTTTGTTTAAATACATATGTTTTGTGTATATTCGAGTAGAAATTGCATCCTTTTTGGTTAAAAATTCAACCGTTTTATTGAAAATTTAACTATTTCGCAGAAAATTTACTTTTTGTTTAAACTTTTTATTTTATTGTTGAAAAGTCAACTGAAATCTTTTTTGGATAAAAAATCCACTTTTCTGTTGTTGAAAATTAACTGTTTTTTTACTGTTTTTTTTTTATAAATTCGTATTTTTGGATTAATAATTCAACTACCTTTGTAGAAAATTTAGTTTTTGTTTAAAAGTCATATTTTAATGTAAAAATGTCAAACTGAAATATTTTTAAAAGAAAAATTCAACTATTTTTGTTGAACCAGTTTGTTAAGAAATTATTTTTTGTTAAATATATGAATTTTTAGTAAAAAATCATTTCTTTGGTTTGAAAATTTAACTACTTTGTTGAAAATTAATTTTTTTTCTGAAAATTTATATTTTCAGGTCGATAATTCAATTGTTGTACAGAAAATTCTTCTTTTGGCTTGATGGTTCAACAATTTAGATGAAATTTTTCTTCTATCATGACTGCAAAATCTTTATTTGTTGAGAATTCGCCTTTTAGGTTTTTAAATTCATTTTTTTGATTGAAATTTTATCTTCTTTGGTTGAAATATCAACTATTACCCTTTTTTTAAATTTATTTATTCAGTATATTTCGGATTTTCTTAAAAAATGAAAATTTTAATTTTAACCCCACAAAACATAGTAAGAAATGAAAAATTTTATTTTGTGGTCAAACTATGCAAGATACGGAAAAAGAGGATGAAACAAAAATTATCCACTACAAAAAGATTTACACATTTTTTATGAATAATTTCTTCATACGACGCGTAGTTTTTGTTTTTTTCATAGAAATTAACGTTTATAATAAAAAAATTGAATTTTCAATAAGTACTTATCTACTAATATTTTCTTTAGTGAATTTTCAGTCGTACCGAAACAATCTGATCATAATATACATTTTTGGAAATAATTAAAAAATGCTGCAAAATATTAAAAAGTATATTTTTTTCAATGTGATAAAAATGTTTAAAAGTGGACTTCTTGAGAAAGTACAATTTCATAATTTAAAAAGAAATACTTCCGTTTAATGATTTTTAGATATTTTTGTATTTTCTTCAGATTATTCGATCGATCAAGAACCAGCAAAAAACATCCGACCTTTTTTTAGAGCATGTTTATTTATTTGTTATTGTTTGAATTTTTATAACATGAGAGTGCAACTGCTAAGAAAAATGAGTCTATTTCCTGTTTTTCCGCATATTGGAATGTTGGAAAATACGGAAATTTTCGAAATGTGAGAACAACAATTTTGTTCCTTCCGCTCTAGATATTTTCTAGAGCAAATGAAAAGTGTCATTAGGCGGTGTACTGGTTAGTATAGATAGCAAGCGTTGATCTAGTTTCTTCTCACAAAAAAACAATTTCGAAAAGTTAGGTAGTTCACAAGTCTGTTTTTTAAATCTGAATCTTTTTTCATGCTCATTTTGCATAAAATTATTCTTGATAAAATAGATTTCTGTTCGAACTTAATTTAAAAAAAAAAAAAAAAAAAAAAAAAATCTGAATTCAGTTCAATCCTTCATTTTTCTGTAAGTAAAAATGAAGATTAGCGCAATTAGTCTTCTCCTCGCATTCACGGAATTTCTGCAGGAATCAAAATTCATGATGCTATCTCATGGTAAGTGTAATAGAATATTCGGATTATTATTTATAAAAATTATTTAAAAGCTAGCCATTATTTCAAATTACAAAGTTTAAAATTGTAACCAAATTTGAAAGCCATGCTTTCAAACTGAAAAATAAGAATTTAACACTTTTAATTAAGATAATAAATGAAATAAACTACTATCAAAAATGAAACAAACGGCTAGCGCGAATGATTCAATCGGAAATTGTAGAAAAAAATCTGGCAGCCAGTAGACGCAATTATTAATTTTTTTTTCATTGAGGCATAAGAAGCTTAAAAAATCTTCACGAGTTCCCGATCGACAAACTACTTGGCTGAAAATTGAACAAATTTCTTAAAAATCAATTTTCGATTGAAGATTCATTATTTTGATTCACAATTCAATTCTTCGATTGCAAATTTACATCTTTAGTTTAACTTTTTTTTCGTTAGTTTGATAATTAAACTTTTATTTGAAACTTAAGCGTTCCATTTTCAGTTCAAAATTTATAATTTTTGATTAAAAATGTAATTCAACTGTTTTGTTAAAAAAGCTTTTTCTTTCGTGTTATAAAATTATTGACCTTAAATGAAAATTTACCTATTCAATTTTTGGTTCAACATTTAACTATTTTGTTGAAAATTCGTATTTTTGTGGTTGTAAAAAATTACTTACTTCAAATGAGAATTTAGCCATTTCTTTTTTTGAATAAAAATTTGAATTTTTCAGATAAAATGTATGTATTTTGTGAAAAACTTGTTATTTTTTGTTTGAAATTAATTTTCTTTGCGGAAAATTTAACTATTCAATTTTTTGATCAAAATTCATGTTTCTTAGTTTGAAGATGAACAATTTGTTTGGAAAGGTAACTATTCGGATGAAAATTTGAATACCTATTTGAAAATTTATTTAATTTGTTGAAGATTTGTATTTTCTTGCGAGAAAATTAATATTCTTGTTAAAAATATTTGTTGTTGTTGTTAAAACTGTACTTTTTTAGTAAAAAATTCAACTTTTGATTGAAAAACATTCGTTTATGGTTTTAGAAAATTAATTACATTAAACGAAAACTAAACTATTTCATTTTTGTTTGAAAATTTATCTTTTCTAGTTGAAAATTGAACTATTTTTTTGAAAATTTTTGGTGGTAAAAAATTAATAGCTTCAAATGAACATTTAACTATTCCTCTTTGAATAAAAATTTCAATGTCTCAGTTAAAATTTATGTATTTTGTGAAGAATTCATTTTTTTGTTAAAAATTATAATTCTTAACGGAAAATTTAACTATTCAATTTTTTGTTAAAAATTCATCCTTCTTAGTTTGATGTTGGACAATTTGTTTGGAAATTCAACATTTTGGATGGAAATTCATTATTTTAACTGAAAATTCAAGTATTCCATACTTAGTTGCAAATTTTGTTTGGTTCATAATTTAACTACTTGGCTGCAAATTCATATATTAGACTGAAAATTTGTCTTTTTGGGCCAGAAATTGATTTTTTTATTGAAACTTCATTTCTTTGGTTGAAAATTTAACTATTTATTGCAAATTTTTTTTTTATCATTTTTTATAACTGAAAATTTAATTGTTCCAGTTTTGGATTAAAAATGTATATTTCTTTGTTCAAAATTCATCCGTTTTGTTAAAAATTAAACTATTTGGTTGAACATTAATTATTTTGGTTGAAAATTCATTTCTTTTGTTCGAAATTTGCCTTTTATAGTAGAAAATTATACTTTTTTGTCCAAAATCCGTCTTTTTAGTTGAAACTTTAACCATCTTGTTAAATCTTGTTTGGCATCCAAAAAAGCACCTGTAGCCCTTTTTTGGATGCCAAACTGAATGGTTTGAGTCAATGAAATTCCCCGTTTAACTTATTTTCATTAAAATATGTTGATTAACCTCTTCCAAAAAATCAAAAAAAGAGTTTTCTCAAAAAGGGCCAAAGCGATTTTTTTCTTCTTGGGCTCAAAATGATCGTGGGGCATCCCAGAAGTATATTCAGAAAAAAACCGGCATATGCAAGCCCTTTTGGGTTGAAGTCAGTCGAGGCACACCGTAAGTTTCTTGCTTTTTGGTGGTAAGTTAATTTTGTCAACTTTAAACTTAACTATTTCATAAATACAATAAATTTCAGTAAAGAAAAATAATGCCGAATTTTATTTAGGACTCTATAATATATTGCATTACCTATTGTATACCATTTGCAACTTCATGGAAATGTCTGAACGCATCTGCGCCGATTGGAACTGGATGGAAACACATTTTGAAATTTTGACTCATATCTCAGGAATCCATAAAGATTTCTAAAGTTTTCTTTGCTCAAATTGAAACGAAAATTCAAAGGATTGTTGTCTCTTAATTTCAGATTTTTGTTACAATTTTTGTAGGTCATATGACGAGTTGAACTCGAAAGATTCGAGAAATGCTTGATTGTTCAAAATTGTTGAATCCTTAAGCTACTAGTTTATATAAACTTGATAAATGTCGATTTTTTCCCACAAAATTAGGTCCTGGTATCAAAACTGGTTCCGTTGTGGTAACAATATTGAATGATGGGGAGTTCACTGGTACCCTCTTCCACGTCGGACATGAACCTACTTGGCTTGCAACTGCACCAGCTCAACCATTTCAAAACCATGAGGTTTTTGTATATACATTTGCACACAGTCTTCATGAGGCTAGATTCATCGCTGAGACAACATCAGATCCAGGTCATGAAGCGAATTCAGTTCATATAATGTTCATCCTCACGTCAGGCCTGTCAAAGTTTATGACCCAGCCTCAAGCAGGTTTACAGCCTTACAAATTCCACCAATCTTCTCTTTCATATGCCTTCCATGATTATGTATTTGTAGGAATAAAAGGAACTCAAGAAGTCTATTATGCAACGATACACTATCAAAAGCCAGTTGCAAAAGTTGCAGAAGTGCCTCAATCTGCGACACATAGCCAGAATCAGGGCTAGACATATACATCATCAACGAGTCACAAATAAGCAAATAAATTCCTCAATCATATATATATCTATATATCATTTATTATTCCAAGTCACTAATGTTGTATATTTCTCAAATTTTCTACTGAAAATTATGTATATGCAATTGAATAAATAAACTCCTAAGTTTCAAATAATAGAGTGTTTTTTATTTCCCAAGATTTTGTACATTTTCTTAAAACTTTGAAATTTACACGGAATCATCTATCAAATCTTTTTTGGTTGAAAATGATACTACAGGGTAATAAGTAGAGCTAGTTTCTTCTACATTCCTTTATTTTTTTGGTTCAAGACTCAATACTTTGCTTTGAAATTTATTGTTTTTGTTAAAGTTTAACACAATTTGAAAAAAATGATTTTATTTTGATTATTTACTTCATAAATTATATTTGATATTTTTATTAATTTATTATATATTATAAATCAATTTTATTATTATGACTAATTTAAAATTGGATTTGAATTTATTATCTTCAATTTAAGTTAAGAAAAGATCTAAAATATTCAAAGGATCATGAGTTATGACTCAAAATGTACAAGCGTGTACATTTTGTCATCCACAAAGATTCCCGCCCACTCCTTATTAGTGATGCCGTAAGATTATGCTGCCGTGATTTGGAAAAACACCGTTGACTGCAAAAAATCGAAAAACGAGTTTTTTATATCGTTGTAATCGCGAAAAAAAAGATACACATGATTATTAAAAAAACAATTTTTAATTGTTAATAACTTTAAAAATAAGTATTGCATAATTTTTGGAAAACACCGTTAACTGCAAAGATTGGCGAGTTGTGATTTGAGAGAGAGCCGTAGCTGACCGTTAACTGCAGGCGTAAATCAGAGACGACTAAATAGGTGACGTCAAAATTCGAGAAAACGCCGTAACGGGCAGTTACGGACTTTACCAAAATTATTGGAAGGCGATTTCGAGCCTTCGTGATTTCGGAGAGTTCCGTAAGTGCTTACGGCGTTCTCCGGAAACATCGAACCCCGAGAAAAAAGGTTTGTGATTCGAGAAACGCCGTAACTGCACTTATTATATTCTTTTGCCATGAACAGCGTTCTCTCAAATCACGGCAGGCCTATTTCTGAGGTCCGTAATTCGAAGAGAGCCGTAACTGCCCGTTACGGCGTTTTCTCGAATTTCAGCATCCCAATCAACACCGTTAACTGCATTTTAGATAATTAATCGACATTTTTTAACAATTTTTCTTGCAAAAATGAAAAGATCGTATGCAAATTAGTCAAGAACAACAAAACAATTCAGAAAATGAATAAGAATCCGCGGTAAACGCGAATAAAGATTCGAACAGTTTTCGTCGATTTTCTCGGCTTCGTTCATTTTGCAGTTAACGGTGTTTTCCCAAATCACGGCAGTATGGATGACCCCCACCCCACCATTGCCAAATCTTACTGAGATTTTATAAACTTAGAAAACTTCAACGTTTATTTAAACTACAAGTCTTTAATCTATGGATTATTAAAATTCCTATTTATGTCTTTGTTCCCCCTTTTCCATTGCTTTTTTCACACAATCCCAAACTGAATGAATAAATCCCTACAATAAAATCCAACTATTTTGGGTTACAAAATCATTATTTTTATTTGAATAGTCTAATAATAAATTGTTAGTTGTAAATTAATCTTTTACGGTTTAAAATTATATTATTTGGTTACCAATTTAATTATTTTGTTAGAAGCTGATCTCTTATGGTTATGATCATCCTTTATGGTTATTAATCTCTTTGGTGGAAAATGATTCCTCTCGGTAGAAAATTAACTGGAAATGCATCCGTTCAATTTTTGGTTGAAAATTTATCTTTCTCAATTGAAAATTCACAAATTTTGTTGCAGAGTTAAGAATTTAGTTAAAAATTTCACTTTTTTGGTAGAAAATTAATCTTGCCTGTTTCCAATTTCATCCTATTGGTCCAAAAATCAACAACTTGCTTAGGAGTTGATCTATTTTGTTGAAAAATGCAATCCTTTTTATAGAACAGATCGAATTTCTTCTTTTTTTCGAATTTTCAAAACTTATATAGAAAGTTAATCTTCTGGGTGGCAAAATATTTCTTCTTGGTTGAAAATTTACTAAAAATGTATCTATTCAATTTTTGTTTTAAAATTTATTTTATTTTCATACAGTGTTGAAAATTTATGAATTACGTTAAAAATACAATCCTTTTTCTACAACATATCAAATTTCTGCTGGACCGTCTTCTAAGTTGTAATATCTTTGGTTTTATTACTTTTTTTAATCAAATCTTTTTATGCGTGATATCATTTTCCCCTACTATTTTATAGAGAATTTACTTTTTGCTTAAAATTCATATTTTATTGTTTAAAAGACAAGTAAAATCTTTTTTGGATGAAAATTCAACTATTATTTTGAAAATTTGTCTTTTTAATTTAAAAATGTATCTTTCAGTTAGAAGTTTCGTTTTTCTAAAATGAAAATGCAACTATTCGGTTTAGAATGTGACAATGTTTTAAAATAGTTATCATTTCTGTTTGAGAATTCAAGTACCGCCGTAAAAAATTTGATTCTTGTTTAAAACACATATATTATTTTAATGAAAATTCAACGATTTTTTTAGAAATTTGTCTTTTTGATATAAAAATGTATCTATTTCAGTAGAATTTTCGATTACAAAGAAGACTCTAAAAGAATAGTTGTATTTTCATCCCAGTAGACGAGTTTAAAACATAATAGTTAAATTTTCAAGTGTAAATACAAGTTTTCAAATAAAAATGAAATAGTTAAATCTTCAGTTTAAAAATTAATTTTCAACAAAAAAATGAAACTTTTTACCAATTGTTTGATTGTTCAAGTAAATAATTAAATTTTGAACCAAATAGTTGAATTTTGAACTAAAAAGAAAGATAATTTTTAAACGAAAAATGAAAAAGTAACATTTTCAGTTTAGAAAATTAATTTTGAACACAAAAAAAAGAAGAATAGACTACATTCTTGACGAGCCTTGACACGAGTTGCAAATGAAGCAAGGTAAAATAGGTTAGGTGTGTAAATAATTCCACCTTCATCGGCTGGCGAAATTTGATTTTCAATTTCCCAAAATTTATGAGGATTTCTAAAAATTTAATAAAATTTAAAAGGTTTTAGAGTATTCTTCATTATTCTTAGATGTCCGTTCCACTACCCCCTCCCATATCTGCGCTCTTGTATGTGCGGGAATCCTGTCCACTACGCATGCGCCAGGAAAATCTCATCTTCTTAGTTCCTAGCGACAGCAGCCCTCCACTGCAGGCACCCTCGTTTAATCTGACAGTTATTGTTATTGTTGTGTGGGGTGGTTGATCCACCCTTGCCATTCGAGTTGCAATATGAAATAAACAAAATAATACGAACCAAAAATTAGAAGAAATAATGAACTTTTTTATCAATTGGAACCCCGTGGTCTGGCAAGTATTGGTTCCGGTCGGATGACCTAACCTCCCTAGTTTTGACAGGTAATCAGTCTCTTATTTCTAGTTGATATGCGATTCGTGATTCTAAATTCATCTCCCCAGTACAATTTTACACTTAAATTTATTAATTTTTACTGTATTTGTGCGGGGTACGAATTACCCCGTCACAACTCCCCCTTCACAAGATTCGGCCCACCGGGACGAATACCAGGCAGGTCTCCATCCTTCCTCTGTCTTGTTCAATTTGTCAAAACGAAAGAAAAAAAATCAGTTGAAATTGGTAAATTGCCAGACCTTGGGTTCCATAAACCATCATATACAGGTGTATCCAAGTAGGAAAACGAAGCAACAAAAAAAAATTGTTTGTCAGAAATTGATAAAAAATAATTTTTCTGAGAGGTCACTTGAATTTAGTGGGTCCGAGCTATGGCCGGCCCGATATGGTAGTTCACCTTCTAAGTCAGTCTTACCTAATTTATGTTTTATTGCTTACTTAATTAATGCTACTAGGAATGACACTAATATACTGAGGTTCTTCTGAGAAACCTCGAAATTGCTTATTCTACTTCTATTATAATTTTGCTTATGTTGAGTCACCTAAGGGTAATTACTCAGCTAGCTTAATTTTTAAGCATGCAAATGAATGATGCAGAGGATTGAAGAAAGAATTATTTATTTGTGATCTATTGCCCTTCTACCGGTTTCAAGACCCAGCCCCTACTTAGAATGGGAGCGTGTACGTAGTCTCACGCGATTACCCACGCCCGAGTCTAAATGGGGATCTTAATCCTCAGTTGAAAGTGCTTTTGGAATTTTCCAGTGTCTACTCATCATCGTCGACACACTCTATCTCGGAGTCCGAATCGCGAATTTCCAATAGCATTCCGTCGAGTTCCGCCAGTTCCTCCCGATTACTCTGTTCGTCTTCCGGGTCTTTGACATACCTTTGAAGGTGGGACGTGTGATACCGCCCCGCCAATCTTCCTTCTGGCGACGCCTCGCTTGTAAATATTGGGTGAGATTACCTCTACAACAATGAAGGGGCCACTAAACTTTAGGGCCAGTTTAGCCGACGCGTGAGTTCCCTTTTTGGATAACACTTGATTAGGCTTCTTGACTTTATCGCCAAACTTGAATTGGTGGTCTCGGTAATGCTGATTGTAATATTCAGCTTGTTTCAAGGAAGCCTGATCTTGGAACTTGGTCATCAGTTCCCTCAAGTGCTCTAATCACGCCATCCGAGTTGTCCAGACTTGAAGGTCAGGTGGTGGCAGCTCGGCCTCCCCCTCCCTTAAACTGCGAATAGTTTTTCGCGGACGGGGCTTCCGAACCAAATTTAGAAACGCTGGAGTCAATTGGTTGGTACTACGAAGTGCCGTATTGTAGGCAAATCGGTGCTCATTGAGGTGGAGGTCCCAATTTCTATGATGTTGGTCAATGAACGATCTGATCATAGTTTTGAGGACTTTATTGGTTCTCTCCACAGGATTAGCCCGGGGATGATGCAGCAGTGTGAACAAGCGGTGGATACCGAACTCCACAGCAAGGTCGTTCACCGCATCATTATTAAATTCGGTGCCACTGTCCGAGTGGAGCACCTTAGGTGTTTTTCACCTTGTCGCAATTAGTTCAAGGAAAGCTTTATTAATGTTTTCCGCATTGGCCTTTTTTAGTGGTGCCAACTCGATCCCTTTCGAGAATAAGTCCTGGAATACTATCAGGTATTCATATCCTTCTTTACTACGAGGGAAGGGACCAATGAAATCGGTTGCCACGACTGTCCATGGCTCCTGCACTATTCGCTGGGTCATAAGCCTTCGCGATTGGGCTTGCTCAGGTTTATTGAGCTGGCATGTCTCGCAATTTCTAACGAAAGACGTGATGTCTTTAAACATGCCCGGCCAATAATCATAGTCCTCGATGACGTCTTCCAGCAGCGGATTGTTCCGGTACTCAAGGAGCTCTCCGTTTACCACTTTCCAACCATGGTACTTCCCGGGTGACTTCAACACAGCCTCATGCCGCCTGGCATACCAGTCGTCCTCGACAGGCATCATGGCCGCAATATGGTCGATTTCTCCATCCTCGAACATGCGGGATAGTGCATCCGGCATTTGGTGCATTGATCCGTTTCGATGGAAAATTTTGAAGCTATATTCAAGGAGATCCAATGCCCAGCGCGTCAACCTACCTGTCGGATTTTTGAGATTGTATAGCCATCAGAGGCTACTGTAGTCCTTTACCACTGAACAGTGGTACCCTTCGAGATAGTATCGAAACTTTTTGATTAATCAATTGGTGGGTTCAATTTTCTCAGTTGAAATTGAGGTTATGTTGGGGTTACTACTATTTTGGAGTGAAACTTTAAAAGTTCCAAAGCGGTCCATCTCCAAATCTTCCGGAACTTCCCTCTGCGTTACCCAAGACCCTATGTAGGGCGTCATTTTTAAGTGATTTTTCGATGATTTTTTAATTAATTCCAAATTTCATTTAAGATTGGACTCCGACTGAGTCCAATGTTTGCCTGAAGGGCGCCAAATAGTTTGCCCAATCTCAAACTATCAAAAGATATTGTTATTTATCATTCATAACTTATTCCGACTGAGTCACGGTATAGTCGCCCGATAGCTCCGGTAGAGTGGCGGAGTAAGGGGGAACGCAGTGAGAGGTGAAGTCAGAGAAAATCAAACATTTGAACATTAATCATCAATATAATTGAGTAAGAAATACAATTGATAAGATTACACTTAATGCATGACTTTATAATGAGTGGGTTTGTGCCCTTCTCCAAACCGAAAGTGAAAATAAGAGTCGACATTCAATTTCAAATTAACACGCACTGAGTACAATTAATTATGAAGAGTGGGCCTTCGGCCCACTCAAAATCAAAGTAAAATAACGATTGTCATTCTATTTATAATGGGGCCCGAGTGACCACTAGACAATTTGGCTACTATTATTTATAAATTTATCATTAGTCTCTCACCACACTATTGGGGTCCCCGCTGACTCATGAAATACACGAGATTTGCTTTTGATTGAGATTCACTTATTCGAATTTAACCCGTGACCTTGACCGAGGTCAGCAATTTACTAATTTCATGTGCGTGTGTCTACTGATTCGACATACGGCGTTGAAACGTGAAATGAATTCAAACTTACGACAAAAAAATAACAATGGGGAACCCACCTGGCAGAATCCGCTCTCTTCTTGATCGCCCTCTCATTTCGCTCATTTCGTCTTTTTAAAACTCCTTACAAAATTCCTTTTGAGTTCAATTAATTTGCTGACAGCAAAGTGTTCGCGTCGAGTCCAGAATCACGAATGAATTTTAGAGTGGCATCCCCGTTCTCCCTTTCATAGGAGTAGGGGGCCACTCGAGTACGAGCGTAGAACTACAGAGTGAGAGGACGAACGAAGGAAAAGGACCAATGCCAGGTTCGGTAGCCCGCAGCGTGGTGGCGCATAGTCGGGGTGCGTTCTGTTCCACGCAGAACCTCGAGGTCTCCCGCTAGTCGATGGTCCAGGGGTGTCTGACTCGGCTCACCGCGCAGATTCTCTGCGCCAGCTTGATCCTAGTTTTCCCGTGCGCTCTTGTACGTGCGGCAATCCTGTCCACTACGCATGTGCCAGGAAAATTTCCTCTTATTAGTCTCTGGCGACAGCAGCCCTCCACTGCAGGCACCCACGTTTGATCTGACAGTTTTTGTTATTGTTGTGTGGGGTGGTTGATCCACCCTTGCCACTCGAGTTGCAATATGAAATAAACAAAATAATACGAACAAAAAATTAGACGAAATAATGAACTTTTTTATCAATTGGTACCCCGTAGTCTGGCAAGTATTGGTTCCGGTCGGATGACCTGACCTCCCCAATTTTGACAGATAATGAGTTGATTTGGAATTCCTGATTCTAAACTCATCTCCCTAGTAAAACTTTACATTTAAATTTATTAATTTTTACTGTATTTGTGTGGGGTACGGATTACCACGTCACAATATATAAAAGAAAAAGAGTTTTGGGTTCCTTGCCTAGAGGTAGGCCGGGTATTGGCAGATCGGAACATATGAACTTCTATCTAATACAACGCTGCTGAAGGCTGGTGACCTTCTTAGGATAAAACATCAACAGTCGTAACAGAAGTTTTGATGGGTCTGACGTTACAACTAGACTCTCCACCATACGACGAATCACTACTTAAGTTGGACATGATTTCGACTCGCAAAACAAATTTCGCGCACAAAGGTGGTAGTTGGGTGTACAGTCCAAACATGAATAATACAAACAATAAAGTAGCCTCGGAATGGACTGGAACTTTGATTGACGAAATGCATACACACGGTAAACGTAAAGGTCGAGTTTCAGGCGAAGAATGGAAACTGGGTGTCTGGAATGCTAGGGGGGCGAATGATCTTAAGATAAGAGAATTACGAGAAACTATGCACGTAAGGAAGCTAGATATTTCATGTGTACCTCAGACAAAGAAAAAGGAATGCGAACGTAGAAACATAGAGAATGGGGTGTTGAAAGGCGGTTTTGAAATATGGTCAGGAGTAGGTAGTGAATCAAATCGTAGTCAAGGGGTCGGTTTGATTATGAATGAAAAAGCAAGACGTATGTTCCAAAAACGACTTAGATACGTTTTTTCTCCCCTTTTCAGATAGATGGGAAAAATCTTTCTGATTTTATGATTTATTAGAAAGATACGGAAATATACGCTCAAGTAAAGGAATTTCCTTCTTCATTTTAAATAAAATACAATTCTAATTATTTTTATCTGAAGAACATTGAACATAACATATGGTCGTTGCGAAGCGCGACGACCAAATCGCTTGCCGTAAGCGCGCTCAAACTTTTGAGTTTCTATTATACGATGAACAGAAACGAGCATGAAGCGCGAGGCTTACATGATGTTTGAACCAAATATCGAGCGCGAAGCGCGAGTGTCTTGACGAGAATGTGTTCCTTACGGTCGATAGAACCTTAAGTAAATTAGTTCTTCTTTTTATGTAAAACTGACATAATTAAGCCAAAAGCAGGTCATAACGATGAAGCTTACTAAGAGAGTATTAGCCCGCGAAGCGCGCAACAGCGAGCACACGAAGTGTGAAAACCTAGAGGAACTGAACTTAAAGTGTCAGGCAAATGTGTCCTCCTAAATATTATTTTTTTAGTTATTAATATTATTAAGTGTTTGAAAATAAAATAAATTTATTGAAAAGTCATCCTAATTGGTTAAAAATTCAGGTTTTTTTTAAATGATCTTTTTCATTAAAAATTTTATCTATTTGAGTGGAAATTGCATCTTTATTGCACAGAATGTAACAGTTTGGTTGAAAATTCAACAGTTTTGTTAAAAAGTCATACTTTTTGGTTAGAAATTAAACTGTTTCATTGAAAATTTAACTGTTTCGTAGGAAGTTTACGTTCTGTTTAAAATTCATATTTTAGTGTTGAAAATTCAACTGAAATCTCTTTTGGATGAAAATTGTACTATTTTTTTTAAACTTTGACTTTTTAATTTAAAAATTCATTTGTTTCAGTAGAAATTCCATTTTTCTTGGACACAAATATTTGGCTGAAAATTTAATCATTTTTTTAAATAGACATTCTTTTTGGTTGAAAATTTAACCATTTTCTTGAAAATTCGCCTTTTTGGAATCAAGATTCAAGTACCGTAGTAGAAAATTTACTTTTTCTTTAAAACTCATATTTTCATGCTAAAAAGTTAAACTGAAATACTTCTTAAAAGAAAATTAAACTATTTTTATTGAGTCTTTCCAATGTCAAAATTTATCTATTTTAGTCAAATTTGCATCTTTCTTGTATGAAAATACAACTGGTTGAAAAATTAACAATTTCGTTAAAAATTCATCCTTTTTGGTTGAAAATTCAACTATTTCGTAGAAAATTTACTTTTCGTTCAAATACATATTTTTTTGGTGGAAAGTAAAATCAAATCTTTTTTGGATGAAAGATTGAACAATTTTTTTAATTAGGAATCGGATCTATTCGAGTAGAAATTGTATCCTTTTTAGTTAAAAATTCAACCGTTTTATTGAAAATTGAACTATTTTGCAGAAAATTTACTTTTTGTTTAAACTTTATATTTTATTGTTGAAAATTCAACTGAAATCTTTTTTAGAGAAAAAATCCACCTTTTGTTGTTGAAAATTAACTGTTTTTTTTCTGAATTCGTCTTTTTGGGTTAATAATTCAAGTAACTTCTTAGAAAATTTAGTTTTTGTTTAAAAGTCATATTTTGATGTAAAAATGTCAAACTGAAATATTTTCAAAAGAAAAATTCAACTGTTTTCTTGAAAGTTTGTCTTTTTAATGTGAAAATTTATATATTTTAGTAGAAATTGCATCTTTCTGGGATGAAAATGCAACTGTTTAGTTAAAAATTAATCTCCTTTACTTAAGGTTTATCTATTTTGTTTGAAAATTTTTGTTGAACCAGTTTGTTAAGAAATTATTTGTTGTTAAAGATATGAATTTTTAGTTGAAAATTCATCTCTTTGGTTGAAAGTTTAACCATTATGTTGAAAATTGATTTTCTTTAATAGAAAATTCAACTGCGTTAGTGAAAGTTTGACTATTTTGTTGAAAAATTATTTTTTGGAATGAAGATTCGTGTCCTTTGTTTGCAAATTCAACTCTTTTGTTGAAAATTAATCTTCCTGCAAAAAATTTATATTTTCAGGTCAAGAATGTAATTGTTGCGCCCTTTTTTTTGAGAATTCATCTTTACAGTTTATTTCGGATTTGCTTAAAAAATAAAAATTTAAATTTTGACCCCACAAAACATAGTAAGAAATAAAAAATTCTATTTTGCGGTCAAACTATGCAAGATACGGAAAAAGAGGATTAAACAAAAATTATCCAATACAATAAGTTCTACACATTCTTTATGAATAATTTCTTTATAGGACGCGTAGTTTTTGTTTTATTCGTAGAAATTAACATTTATAATAAAAAATTGAATTTTCACTAAGTACATCTCTACTAACATTTCCTTTAGTGAATTTTCACTCGTACCGAAACAATCTGATAATAATATACATTTCTGGAAAAAATTAAAAAATGCTGCAAAATATTGAAAAACATATTTTTTTACTGTGATAAAAATGCTTAAACGTGGACTTCTTGAAAAAATACAATTTTATAATTTAAAAATAAATACTTCCGTTTAATGATTTTTAGATGTTTTTGTATCTTCTTCAGATTATTCGATCAAACAAGAATCAGCAAAAAACATCCGGCCTTTTTGAGAGCATGTTTATTTATTTTGTTATTATTTGCATTTATATACATGAGAGTGCAACTGCTAAGAAAAATGAGTTTATTTCCTGTTTTTCGGCATACTTGAATGTTGGAAAATACGGTGATTTTCGAAATGTGAGAACAACAATTTTCTTCCTTCCGCTCTAGATTTTTTCTAGAGCAAATGAAAAGTGTCATTTAGACGGTGCACTAGTTAGTATAGATAGCAGGCGTTGATCTAGTTTCTTCTCACAAAAAAACAATTTCGAAAAGTGAGGTAGTTCAGAAGTCTGTTTTTTAAATCTGAATCTTTTTCATGCTCATTTTGCATAAAATTATTCTGGATAAAATAGATTTCTGTTCGAACTTAATTTAAAAAAAAAAAAAAATTCTTTATTTCTCTGTAAGGAAAAATGAAGATTAGCGCGATTAGTCTTCTCTTCGCATTCACGGAAATCCTGCAGGAATCAAAATGCGGCCGTTCTTATCATTCTTATGGTAAGTGTAATGTAATTATAAAATTATTATTTATAAAAAATAATAAGAGATTAGCCATTATTTTTAAATAAGACTTTTAAAATTGTAATCAAATTTGAAAGCAATGCTGTCAAATCTGAAAAATAAGAATTTGATGCTTTTAATTAAGATAATAAATGAAATAAACTGCCGCCAAAAATGAACCAAACGGCTAGCGCAAATGACTCAATCAGAAATTGTAGAAATCAATCTGGCATCCAGAAGACGCGATCATTAATTTTTTTTTTACTTAGGCATAAGAGGCTTAAAAATCTTCACGAGTTCCTCATCGGCAAACTACTTGGCCGAAAATTGAACAACTTTCTTAAAAATCAGTTTTCCATTAAAGATTCATTATTTGAATTTACAATTCATTTCTTTGGTTGCAAATTTACATCTTTAGTTTAAATTTTTCGTTCAGTTTGAGAATTAAACTTTCACTAGAAACCCAAGCGTTCCATTTTTAGTTCAAAATTTATAATTTTTAGTTAAAAATGTAACTAACTGGTTGGAAATTCATGTAATGTAGGAAAATACATGAAATTCTTGTTTAAAAAATTTATATTTTTTGTTAAAACTACATTTCTTTAGTCTAAAATTCAACTATCTTGTTAAAAAATCTTTTTCTTTGGTTTTATAAAATTAATGACCTTAAACGAAAATTTAACTATTCCATTTTCGGTTAAAAGTATAACTATTTTGTTGAAAATATGTATTTTTGTGTTCGTAAAAAATTAATTACTTCAAATGAGAATTTAGCTATTTCTTTTTTGGATAAAAATTTCAATTTTTCAGATAAAATATATGTATTTTGTGAAAAACTCGTTATTTTTGGTTAAAATTAATTTTCTTTATGGAAAAATCAACTATTCAATTTTTTGTTGGAAATTCATGTTTCTTAGTGTGAAGTTGAACAATTTGTTTGGAAAGACAACTATTCGGATGAAAATTCATTCTTTCACTAGAAATGCAAGTACTCAATTTTTAGTTAAAAATGTGAATACCTGGTTGAAGATTTATGTAATTTGTTGAAGATTTGTATTTTCTTGGTAAAAAATTAATATTTTTGTTAAAAATATATATTTTTTGTTGTTGAAACTGTATTTTTTTAGTATAAAACTCAACTTTTTTGTTGAAAAACATTCTTTTATGGTTTTAAAAAATTAATTACAATAAACGAAAACTTAACTATTTCATTTTTGTTTGAAAATTTATCTTTTCTAGTTGAGAATTTAACTGTTTTGTTCAAAAATCATTTTGTTGTGGTTTTAAAAATTAAATAGCTTTGAATGAAAATTTAACTATTCCTCTTTGGATAAAAATTTCAATTTTTCATTTGAAATTTATGTATTTTGTGAAAAAGTCGTTTCTTCTGCTTAAAAATTATATTTCTTAACGGAAAATGTAACTTTCAAATTTTTGGTTGAAAACTCATCTCTCTTAGTTTGAAGTTCAACAATTTGTTAGAAAATTTAACTATTTGAATAAAAATTCATTTTTCTACTAGAAATTTAAATGTTCCACTTTAAGTAAAAAATTTATATTTTTTATTCAAAAATTTATTTACCTGTTTAAAAATTCATGTTATTTGCTGAAGATTTGTATTTTCTTTGAAAAAAATTTATATGATTGTTGAAAAGATATATTTTTTTATTAAAAATACATTTCTTTAGTCAGAAATTCAACGATTTTGTGAGAAAAAAACCTTTCAATTTAGTTTTAGAAAAGTAACTACTTTGAATGAAAAGTTAAATATTTTATTTTTGTTTGAAAATGTATCTCGTCTAGTTGAAAATATGACTATTTTGTTGAAAATTTATTTTCTGTGGTTGTAAAAAATTCATAAATTCAAACGAAAATTCGACTATTCCCTTTTTGGATAAAAATTTCCATTTTTTTTTAACTATTTAATTTTTTGTTGAAAATTCATCTTTCATTTTTGTTTGAAAATTTATCTTTTCTAGTTGAGAATTCAACTATTTTGTTTAGAATTCATTTTTTTGTGGTGGTAAAAAATGAATAGCCTTAGATGAAAATTTAATTATTCCTCTTTGGATAAAAATGTCAATTTTTTAGTTAAACTTTACGTATTTTGTGAAAAATTCGGTTTTTCTGGTTAAAAATTATATTTCTTAACGGAAAATGTAACTATTAAATATTCTGTTGAAAACTCATCTCTCTTAGTTTGAAGTTCAAAAATTTGTTTGGAAATACAACTGTTTGGATGAAAATTAATTCTTTTACTAGAAAACTAAGTGTTCCATTTTTAGTTAAAAATTTAACTACCTGGTTGAAAATTTATGTAATTTGTTGCAGATTTGTATTTTCTTGGTAGAAAATTAACAGTTTTTTGGTAAAATATATTTTTTTTTTATAAAACTTTATTTCTTCAGTCTAAAATTCAACTATTTTGTTGAAAAAACCTTAATTTTTGGTTTTAAAAAATTAATTACATTAAATGAAAACTTAACTATTTCATTGTTGTTTGACAATTTATCTATTTTGGTTGAAAATTCGTTTTTTCGTGGTTGTGAAAAATAAATAACTTCACATTAAAATTTAAGTATTCCTTTTTGCATAAAAATTTCAATTTTTAGTTAAAATTCATGTATTTTGTGAAAAATACGTTTTTTTTTTGTTAAAAATTATATTTCTTAACGGAACATGTAACTATTAAATTTTTTGTTGATAACTCATCTCTCTTAGTTTGAAGTTCAACAATTTGTTTGGAAATGCAACTATTTGGATGAAAATTCATTATTTTAACTGAAAATTGAAGTATCCCATACTTCGTTACAAATTTGGTTTGGTTCATAATTTAACTAATTGGTTGCAGATGCATATATTTTATTGAAAATTTATCTTTTAGGGCAAGAAATTCATTTTTGCATTAGAACTTCATTTCTTTGGTTGAAAATTTAACTATTTATTGCAAATATGTTTTTTTTTCTAAAAATTATTTTTTGTAACTGAAAATTTAATTGTTCCAGTTTTGGTTGAAAATGTATATTTCTTTGTTTAAGATTCATCCGTTCTGTTAAAAATTAAACTATTATATTTGGTTGAACATTAATTACTTTTTATAAAAATTCACTTCTTTTATTCGAAATTTGCCTTTTAAAATAGGAAATTATACTTTTTGGTTAAAAATCCGTCTTTTTATTTCAAAGTTTAACTATCTTGTTAACAATTCCTTGCTTTTTGGTGGAAAATTAATTTTGTCGACTTTAAACTAAACTATTTCATGAATACAATAAATTTCAGTAACGAAAAATAATGCCGAATTTTATTTAGGACTCTATAATATATTATATATTTGAAAATATTATTATTATTATTATTATTTTTTTTTATTAATAGATGGTAAAAGTTAGAATGCGATGTTATGCGTCTGAGTAAATAAATACTTAATTAAAGTGAAAGGTATAAGATGACCTACTTCAGACCAAATAAAAAGACCTTGATGATGTTAAGAAGATCCTTTAATCATCGACGTTTCGAGAGTCAAATGCCCTCCTCTTCAGGAAACAGGAATCCAAGTCAAATAAAAGTCCTTTATTTTTTTTTTTAAATTTAGCAAAAGCCAAATTGTCGTAGTAAAAAGAAATAGAGATTCATGCTCTTAAAAGATTCTCATCAAAACATTTTAAAAAAATGAAAATATTATGAAATTAGAATTAATGATAAATGAAAAATCCTAATAAAAGAAGGCTATTGTGTACCATTTGCAACTTCATGGAAATGTCTGAACGCATCGGCGCCGATTGTAACTGGATGGAAAGACGTTTTGAAATTTTGACTCATATCTCAGGAACCCATGAAGATTTCTAAAGTTTTATTAGCTTAAATTGAAAAGAAAATTGAAAGGATTGCTTTCTCTTAATTTCAGATTTTTGTTACAATTTTTGTAGGGCATATGACGAGTTGAACTCGATCTAAAAAATTCAAGAAAAATGCTTCATTGGTTAAAATTGTTGCATCCTCAAGCTACTAGTATAATTTGATAAATGTCTATTTTTTCTTACAAAATTAGGTCATGATATCAAAACTGGTTCCGCTGTGGTAAAACTATCAACACACGAGGAGTTCAGTGCTTTCCTTTTCCACGTCGGACATGAACCTGCTTGGCTGACAACTGGACCATCTCAACCATTTCAAAACTATGAGGTTTTTGTATATACATTTGCACACGGTCTTCATGAGGCTGGAACCATCTGTAGGACAACATCAGAACCAGCTTATCCAACACATTCAGCTCATGTAATTTTAAACCTCCCGTCAGGCCAGTCAAATTTTATGACCTCTGAATTAGGTTTACAGACTTACAAATTCCACGAATCTGTTCTTTCATATTTCAATCATGATTACGTATTTGTAGGAATAAAAAACACTAAAGAAGTCTATTATTCAACGATACACTATCAAAAGTCAGTTGCAAAAGTTGCAGAAGTGCCTCAATCTCTGACACATAGCCAGAATCAGGGCTAGACATATACATCATCAACGGGTCACAAATAAGCAAATAAATTCCTCAATGATATTTATATGTATATATTATTTACTAATCCAAGTCTCTAATTTTTTATATTTCTCGAAATTTCTACTGAAAATTATGTATATTCAAGTGAATAAATGAACTGTTAAGTTTCAAATAATAGAACCACATAGCACACTTCCCGAAAAAACCAGGTCTGTCCCAGGTGTTTTCGGGAAAAGCATAGGTCTAAACCTGGGACAGACCTGGTTTTTTCGGGAAGTGTGCTATGTGGGAGAGTGTTTTTCATTTACCAAAATTTTGCACAAGGTGTGGTTGAGAATATTTCGTATCTTATACTTATATTATATCTTTTTTGGTTGAAAATGTTACTGCATGGTAACAAGTAGAGCTAGTTTCTTCGACATCCCTTTATTTTTTTGGTTCAAGACTGTATATTTTGCTTTGAAATTTATTGTTTTTGTTGAAAATGTAACACAATTTGAAAAAAAATAATTTTATTTTCATTATTTATTTCATAAATTATAATTAATATTTTTATTGAACAAGGCTGTATATTTTGTCATCTTTATAAGAGATACCGTACGATTGTGGATGACCCCCAACCCACCGTTGCCAAATCTTACTGAGATTTTATAAACTGAGAAAACTTCAACGTTTATTTAAACTATAATTCTTTATTCATCGATTATTAAAATTCCTATTTATCCTTTTGTTCCCCCTTTTTCTTTGTTTTTTTTACACACAATTCCGAACTAAATGAATAAATCCCTGACCGAATCCTTTCAAATCAGGCAGGTTCTACACTTGAAATTGCAGAATCTCTCGGGGACAAAATATGTTGTTTTTTAGAGGAAATTAGGCGATACATATTTTTGCGATTCGCAAAAAAAAATTTTTTTACAGAGTTATGCGTATTTGAATTTTTGGCTTTGTTTTTCAAAAAAAAAAAAAAAAAATTTTCTTCAAACTCGTATAACTTTTGACCTAATTGAGATATTTACGATTTCTTTTCAGATTCTGGTAGAAATTATCGCTTTTTTCGAAATCCGTGAGGAAATTAAAAAAATCTTCAAAATTAACAAAATGGCCGCGGTTTTTGTGGAAATGTTAATAGCCGATTTTCTCAAAAAACCCACACTTATATTTTTTGCCAATTTTTTGTTGAATTTGTACTATCATAAGGAAAATACCTTGTGAGTTTGTATGTATACCATTAAGCCATTTCCCTTTCGGGGTAGGCGTGACACTACCTGGTTCGGGTAGTGTTTCTAGGTTGATAACTTGTAGTAAATAACTACAAGTGTGGGCTCACCACACCCACGATGTGCCAACAGCACTCAGTTTTCTCGAATGATTTTCTCTCAATTTTCTCAGTTTAATGCGGGCTAAATAACTTTTGTGGCGAGGAAATTTTTTTTCATAAAATCGATTTTTCGCATTTTTCTTGAAAACAACAACAGATACAAAAAAATGTTGAGGAAATAGTTTGTACATTCAAAAAAGTTCTACAAAAAGTTCTGTTACGCATTTACGATATCTTGTACCATTTCCGAGAAAAATAAAAAAATTCAATTCTCATAAACAAAAAATTCTCTTCATTCTTGGCTTATGGAAATACCCTCCATTTTTCTTCAATATTTAAAAAAAATATACGTTTATATTAGTTCACTCAATGTGAGTTTTACGTGGGGTGAACAATTTTTATCATCAGAAAATTATTTTTCATGAATTCGAATTTTCAAATTTTCTGCTGAAACAATTAAGTTACAAAATTATTGTCGAGACAAGAAATTTTTTGACTGAAAAGTTTTTATATTCAATATATTTAAATATATTTCATATTTATCCAGGTATTTTTCAATAATGTATAAAAACTTTGTTTGAATCTCAGTTTAAAAAATAAATAAATAATACCTGGACCCACATTTTCAGATTCTTCATTAGAGTTGTTTCAGCAAAAAATTTGAAAATTCGAAATTATGAAAAATAATTTTCTGATGAAAAAATTTTTCAGCCCACGTAAAACTCACATAGAGTTTTCCTCATATAAACGTATATTTTTTCAAATATTGACGAAAAATGGTGGGTATTTCCATAAGCCAGGAATGAAGAGAATTTTTTGTTTATGAAAATTGAATTTTTTCATTTTTTTTGGAAATGGTACAAGATATCATAAATGCGTAAGAGAACTTTTTGTAGAACTTTTTTATTAAATGTGCAAACTATTCCCTCAACATTTTTTGTATCTGTTGTTGTTTTCAAGAAAAATGCGAAAATTCGATTTTATGAAAAATAATTCTCCTGGCCACAAAAGTTATTTAGCCCGCATTAAACTCAAGACGTATTTTTCCTATGATAGCGAAAATTCAACAAAAAATTAGCAAAGAATATAAGTGTGGGTTTTTTGAGAAAATCGAGTATTAACATTTTCACAAAAACCGCCGCCATTTTGTTAATTTTGAAGATTTTTTCAATTTTCTCGCGGATTTCGAAAAAAGCGATAATTTCTACCAGAATCTGAAAAGAAATCAGAAATATTTCAATTAGGTGAAAAGTTATACGAGTTTAAAGAAAAAGTTGGGATTTTTTTCAAAAACAAAGCCAAAAATTCAAATACGCATAACTCTGTAAAAAAAATTTTTTCGCGAATCGCAAAAATATGTATCGCTTGATTTCCTATAAAAAAACAACATATTTTGTCCCCGTGAGATTCTGAATTTTTTTAAGTCAAATAGGAAATTAATCTCTTTGGTGGAAAATGATTCTTCTCGGTTGAAAATTAACTGAAAATGCATCAGTTCAATTTTTGGTTGAAAATTTATTTTTCTCAATTGAAAATTCACAAATTTTGTAGAAAAGTTGAGAATTCAGTTAAAAATTTCAATTTTTTGGTCAAAAATTAATCTTGCCTGGTTCGAATTTTATCTTAATGGTCCAAAAATCAACTACTTGCTTAGAACTTGATCTATTTAAAAAAAATGCAATCCTTTTTATAGAACAGATCGAATTTCTTCTTTTTTTCGAATTTTTAAAACTTATATAGAAAGTTAATCTTCTGGGTGGAAGAATATTTCTTCTTGGTTAAAACTTAACTAAAAATGTATCTATTCAATTTTTGTTTTAAAATTTATTTATTTCCCATTCAGTATTGAAAATTTATAAATTACGTTAAAAATACAATCCACAAAATGTAACTGTTATGTTGAAAATTCAACTGTATTAGTGAAAATTTAACTATTTTCTAGAAAATTTACTTTTTCCATAAAATTCATATTCTATTGTTTAAACGTCAACTGAAATCTTCCTCGGATGAAAATTTAACTATTATTTTGAAAATTGGTCTATTTAATTTAAAAACTCATCTCTTCAAGTAGAAATTCCATTTTTCTGAGATAAAAATGCAGCTATTTGGCTAAAAATTTAACAATTTTGTTAAATAGTCATCCTTTTTGGTTGAAAAATTAACTGTTTTTATTTTAAATTCGTCTAAATCATTAATTTCATTCAATAATTTAATTTAATAATTAAACGAATTCGTCTAAACTTTTACTTATTTTTGGGTTAATAATTCCAGTACCTTCGCAGAAAATTTACTTTTTGTTTAAAAGACATATTTTGATGTTGAAAATTCAAACTGAAATATCTTTAAGATGAAAATTAACAATCTTTTTCCAATTCTCTTTTTGATTTGAAAATGTATCTATTTGAGAACAAATGTCATCTTCCTTGAACAAAAATTCAAGTATTTCATTGGAAATTCAACAGTTTTGTTAAAAAGTCATCCTTTTTCGTTAAAAATTTAACTGTTTTATTGAAAATTTAACTATTTCGTGGGGAATTCACTTCTTGTTTAAAATTTATATTTTAATGTTGAAAAATCAACTGAAATCTCTTTGGGGTGAAAATTCAACTAATTTTTTTTAAACTTTGACTTTTTAATTTGAAAATTCATTTGTCTTAGTAGAAATTTCATTTTTCTTAGATAAAAATATTTGGGAAAAACTTCAATGATTTTGTTAAAAATTCATCCTTTTTGGTTGAAAATTCTACTATTTCGTAGAAAATTTACTTTTTGTTCAAATACATATTTTTTGTTGGAAAGTAAAATGAAATCTTTTTTGGATGAAATACTTAACTGTTTTTTTCTGAATTATCTTTTCAGTTAAGAATTGTATCTATTTCAGTAGAAATTGCATCTTTCTTGTACAAAATGTAACTGTTTAGTTGAAAATTCAACAATTTTGTTATAAAGTCATCCTTTTTGGATAAAAATTCAACTGTTTTATTGAAAATTTAACTATATTGTAGAAAATTTACTTTTTGTTTAAAATTTATATTTTATTGTTGAAAAGTCAACTGAAATCTTTTCTGGATGAAAAATCAACTTTTTTTTTTAAATTCGTCGTTTCAATTTGAAAATTCATTTGCTTTAGTAGACATTCCATTTTTCTTAGATAAAATTTAAAATATTTGGCGAAAAATCTAACAATTTTGTTAAATAGTCACCCTTTTTGGTTGAAGATTGAACTGTTTTTTTTTTAAATTCGTCTTTTTGGGCTCTTAATTCAAGTACCTTCGTAGAAAATTTAGTTTTTGTTTAAAACTCATATTTTGATATTATAAAGTCAAACTGAAATATTTTTAAAACTTAAATTCATTTATTTTCTTGACATTGTGTCTTTTTAATGTGAAAATTTATCTATTTTAGTAGAAATTGCATCTTTCTTGGATAGAAATGCAACTTTTTGGTTGAAAATTAATCTCCTTTATTTGAGGTTTGACCTTTTTGTTTGAAAATTTTCGTTGAACCAGTTTGTTAAGAAATTATTTTTTGTTGAAGATATTAATTTTCAATTGAAAATTCATCTCTTTCGTTAAAAGTTTAACTATTCTGTTGAAAATTGATTTTCTTTTTAGAAAATTCAATTGCGTTATTAAAAGTTTAACTATTTTGTTGAAAAATTATTTTTTGGAATGAAGATTCGTCTCTTTGGTTTGCAAATTTAATTTTTTTGTTGAAAATTGATTTTTTCAGTTTAGAGATACAATTATATTGTTAAAAATGTAATTATTTTTTGATCAATAACTAGCATTCCCAAAATTCAAAAAAACGTGAATAAAAAATTTAAGCCAAACAACGCATGATATGAAAGAAAGTCAAAAGAAGAAGATCGTTGCATCTTAAAATCTCTACAAGATTATCATAAAAACTTTTCGGATTTCCTTGAAAAAATAAAAATATAAATGTTGACCCCACAAAACTTAGTAAGAAATGAAAAATTCTATTTTGCAGTCAAACTATTCAAGATACGGAAAAAGAATTTTTTGTTAATCATTTTTTTATAGGACGCGAAGTTTTGTTTTATTCGTAGAAATTAATATTAGGAATAAGAGAATTCAATTTTTGTACAAACAACACAAGCTACGAAAAACACAAATAGACAAAAGTTGTTTAACCAAAAAAAGCTACAAATGTATTATTATTAATTTGTTGATAGAATATGTCATTTTTGTTTTAAACGTTAAAATGAACATTACATATAAAATAATTAAACTTCTGGAAAAATGACGCAAGGTGTCAGAATGAAAATCGAAGACGGACACCTACCTAGGTTTCCTGGTAAGCTTTCTTTGAAAAGATATGATGCTATAAATTTGAAATTCATTTGAATTTATTTTCACGCAGAATAAATTTGAAATAATTAGTGAAAGGTTATTTTCAGTGAAAACACGCGTAAGAAACCACTGTAATTAAGAAAATTATTCCTCCAAACAAAAGCGTCTGATCTAAAAATTATTAATACCAAATTTGTAGATCCTTTTTGCATGAACAACTTTTATCCATACATTTTTTTTCGTACCTTGTATCGTCTTTAAACAATTTAATTTTTGTAGTTTTGATGTCACTTTTCACGATTAACACAAAAACTATGCGTCCTATCAAAAAAGTATTCATGACAAAACTTGTTGCTCCTTTTCGGATGAGCAGCTTTTATAAATTTATTTTTTTCATAGTTGGTGTCGTTTATCCAAAAATTTAACTTTTTTATCATCTTATTTCTATTATTATTAGTTTTTATCAAATTTATTTGCTATTTTATTTCATTTTTATTTATTAATCAATTATTTATTTATTTATTCAATAATGCCTTTCATTATTATTATTTTTATGTAATATTTCGTATCTTATACTTCAGGAAAAATGGGTTAAAACTTCAAAATGTATACGGCTCAATCTATGAAATCTTTTTTAGTTGACAATTATACTACTTGGCTACAAGTAGAGCTACTTTCTTCCACATTCCGTTTTTTTGTTCAAGACTCAATATTTTGATTGGACATTTATTCTTTCCGTTGAAAATTTAATATAATTTGCAAAAATTTATTTTATTTTAATTATTTGTTTTACATATTATATTTAATATTTTCTGCAAAAATGGACGGTCTTCGTACCTTTCTGTGCGCGTTTGTGGGACGCGAAGTTCTCGTTTGTCGGAGGGGGTATTTTTCCGGCCACGGCCGTAAAAGTATACTTTTACGGAGTGCGCGCCTGCGCTTTTGGTCCAACGGCGACACTCTCCTGGCTCTCTCTTCTGACGCATGCGCGGTACATATGACAGATGTTTGTAGACTGTACAATACAGTTGTACAGAGCATGCAGTGTTCCCAACGCGAGCACCTTGCACTACTGCGCATGCGATGCATAAGGCGCTTCATTGGCTGCCGTTCGCCCGCTTATTTGAAATGTAAAAAATACCATTTTTAAAATTTATTATTAATAATTGGAAATAATCATATTTTAACATGTTCAAGTGGTACGTGGATGGCTTTTAATATATTTTCAGCATTAGGTTGAAAAATAAAATGAATATTCCGAACATTAAAAATATCATGTTATTTAATGTAATCTTTTTTTTATTTTTTAAAACCTAATGTTCAGAATATATTAAGAATCATCCACGTATCACTTGAACATGTTAAAAAAAACTATTTTGGATCATTAATAATATATAAAAAAAATGGTATTTTTTAACATTTCAAATAAGCGCGCGAACGGCAGCCAATGAAGCGCCTTATGCATCGCATGCGCAGTAGTGAAAGGTGCCCGCGTTGGGAGCACTGAGAGCATGCCGGCCGGCAACACGCAGCAACACCTGAATCCAGGAGTGTTTCGTCAACCGATAACAATTGTGTCGCGATGACAAGTGATAATAAGGACGGAGATTTTATTCAGCGCACACCACCTTACTTGCTGGAAGAAGCTGAAAATATGACTTTGGATTTACTACCGTGTAAATCGAAAGACAGATACGGAGCGGCGTACGAGGCATTTACAAAATGCCGATCTGATAACAAAACGTCCATATTCTCTGTGCTCAAAAAAACTCTTCTTCTAAAAAGGAGCAGAATATTTGTATGTACGCGACCTTCATTCCATACATTAAAAAGCAATCAGTTGGTTTCAAGCCCACAAAATCGGCTGTATTCAGCAAACCCGAAGTTACCCGCTTTTTATCGACAGCTCCAGACGTTGATTATCTTGCTATGAAGGTAAGAATTCGAGGAAAAAAAAAACATAAATGCATTTTCACACACACACAAACGCCCGTATTCCGCGCTTTCACGCACACAACAAGGCGAGAAAGACATGCATACATTCAACTTTTTTTTATTTGAAGTTGAAATATTTTTTTGTTGAAATATCAGTTATGCATATAGTTTTTCGTTAAGAATTCATATTTTTGGTTGAAAATTAACTTTTTTGTTGAAATTTTGACTTGACATACCATTATAGGAACAAACGAGGCGAGAGAGAAACAAACACGCATTTGACTGTTTTTTATTTAAAATAAAAATCTTTGTTGGTTTGAAAATTCAACTATTTGGTTGGAAATTAACATTTTTTGTTGAAATTTTGATTTGACATATCGTTGGCACAAAAGGGCGCGAGAGAGAGGAACAAACACACATTCATTCTGTTTTTAATTGAAATTAAAATCTTTTTTGCTTGATAATTCAACTGTTTCATTGAAAATTCAACTGTTTGGTTGAAAATACAGGGTGTCTAGCGACCCTTGAAAACCTGGAATTCACCTTGCATTTTTTAAACCTAGAAAACCTGGAAATCACCTTGAATTTTGCATGAGAACCTTGTACTGACATTTTTTTTCTTACAAAAAATTTATTTTGTATAAATGTGAAGAGTAATTAAAATCTTTTATTCTGTCTTACCAAAGCGCATTTTTAGTGACTTTTTAGTACCTTACGCGCTCTTTGGGCTACTCCTGCGTCCTCTAATCACGAATTTGTTGGGTGGGAATCTGGCAACCCTGGGCCGTAGTCGTTTCCAGTCATCCTTAATATAAAATCTCTAAACGATATTGTCGTTTTCGATTCTGACGATTTTCGAGAGTAACACGGTGGTTTGTGATGGTAGTCTGTTTTTAAACTGTTTACGCAAACAAGAAATTTTCAAATTAATCATTTTTACGCTCTGCAACTGTGATTTCTATCATGGTTTAATTATATTTATCATATTAAATATCATTTGTGAAACTCGTATACGTTTTGGTTCTACTTTCCCTATAGGATTGAAATCTCTATTTCCTTATAGTGACAAATTCGAATAATTATTTTTTTTTCGGTTTGAATAGACGTATATCAGAGATCTGTGTATGTCTACAGATCAAAAATTTTATAATTTAAGAAGATGTTCAAATTAAGAATTTTTACGCTCTCAATAAGCACTCCTATTAAAAAAAAAACACCGATACTTTAAGAAATTGATTTTGATAATTTGAAGGGATTTCAAAGAAGTTCAAAGACTATAAGGTATTTTTTTTATCCAAGAAATTTCAAGATCTTCAAACGATTGCAAGGAATCTCAAAACATTTCAAAGAATTTTGAATATTTTGACGTATTATAAAATATTTTAAAGAATTTTTAATTGATTTCACTAACTTAATAGGATTTCAGAGGATTTAAGAAATTTCAGTTGATTCTAAAAGATTTAAAATTGATATATTGTGGGAAAATCTTTCAAACAATTTCAGTAGATTCCAAAGAATTTTTTATTTATTTTGATAATTTGAAGGAATTTTAAAAAAAGACTGGGGATATTTCAGGGCACTTGAAAAGAATCCAAAGCATTTGAAAGAGATGTCAATAATTTCAATG
>CAKNYM010052641.1:636597-651951 GCA_932195095.1 Andricus curvator | reverse complement strand
TGAAAGAGATGTCAATAATTTCAATGAATGCCAACAGATTTTAAAGGATTTGAAATATTTTAGGATATTTTAACAGATTTCACGGAATTTTCAACCGATTTTAGTAATTTAATTGATTCGAAAGGATTTGTTAAGGAATCTTTCAAGATTAGGAATATTTTAGGGTATTTCAAAAGAATCCAAGGTATTTCCAAGAGATTTCAACAATTTGAAGGAATTTCAAAAATATGTAAAGAATTTGGAAACTTTTAGAGGTTTCTTGAAGATTCCAAGGATTTTTCATTTGATTTCAGTGCTTTAATTGATTTCAGAGGATTTTGAAATATTCTAGAGTAATTTAAAAGATTCCAAGGAATTTTTTATTTATTTTGATAATTTGAAGGAATTTTAAAAGACTGGGAATATTTTAGGGCATTTGAAAAGAATCCAAAGCATTTGAAAGAGATGTCAATAATTTCAATGAATGCCAACAGATTTTAAAGGGGTTGAAATATTTTAGGATATTTTAACAGACTCCAAAGCATTTCCAAGAGATTTCAATAATTTTGAGGAATTTTAAAAAATGGTAAAGGATTTGAGAACTTTAACAGTATTTTAAAAGACGTCAAGACATTTTCGTAAGCTTTAAAAAGTTTCAAGTGATTTTTAAAGATTCAAAGGATTTCAATAATTTGAAAGAGTTTCAAAGGATTGGAAATATTTTGGGGTGCTTTTAAAAATTGCAAGGGATTTTGAAGAATTTAAAAAATTTCAAGGAATTCTAAAATATTGTGAAGGATTTTAAATATCTTAGGGTATTTTGAAAGATCCTATGAATTTTTGAATTGATTTCAGTAATTTAATGTTACTCATAGGATTTGAATTATTTTATGGTATTTTAGAAGATCTAAAGCATTTTCAAGACCTTTAAAATGTTTCAATTGATTTCCAAAGGTTTGAAAGGATTTGATAACTTTAACAGTATTTCAAAAGATTCGAAGGAATGTTCAATTGGTTTCAGAGGATTTGAAATATTTTAGAGTATTTAAAAAGATTCTAAAGCATTTTCGAGAGATTTGACAAAATTTGCATGGGGTATTGTATCGAAGAGTTTTCTAAAATTTCGAAAATATAGATCGATTTAATAGGACCTATTCCAGGTTTTAGGGTATATCAAAAGATTTCGAACAATTTTGAATTTATTTCGGTAACCTAATAGGATTTGCAATGATTTAAAATATTATAAAGTATTTCTAAAGACTTTAATGCACTTTCAAGATATTATTAATTTTTTATGGAAATTTAAAGACTTTGAATGACTTTAAGAGGAATAAACAAATTTTTCTTGGGGTTTAAAGAATTTGTTTACAACTTTGGAATATATGAAACTATTTCATAGGACTTGCGAGGTTTCAATATATTTTAGAATATTAAAATGAATTTTATGAGATATCCGAAGATTTCAATGATTTTAATGGATTTTAAAAGCTACCAAGGTATTTTCAAAAATTTTCCAGGATTCAAGAAAATACTTTAAAATTTCATATAATTTCACGGGATTTTATAATATTTCACTGTACTTTAAGAAATTCATTCACAAGAAGTGAGGGGTTTTTTTAGGTTTTCACAGATTTATGGAGATTTTCAAATATGTTTTGCAATTAATTTGAATTCACCCTGAATTGTTACTCATTCATTCAGAATTATTTTATTATGTCTTTCGAATTTTGTTCATTTACCTGAATTCTTTTGAATTAAATCAATAATTCTATTTTGTTCAATGGATATTTTTTTTCAGTTTGTGTTTAATTCGTCTTGAAGTGTTTTAAACTTATTTTGAATTCTTCAACATTCAATACAATTCTTTTGAATTCCCTTGTATTTTTCCAAAATCATTTTAAAATTACTAAAATCAATTACATTTTTTGGAGTTTTAAATTTTTTCCAATTTATTTCCATGTTTTAAATTTTAACTTTAATTCTTTGAAGTTTTATGAATTTTTCGAAATGCTTTCAAATCCAAAAGAACATCAGTCACACTATTGATGCACATATTTACTTTAAGTCACTTTTTGGATTAGAAATGAGTCTTGCTGCAAAAAACGTCGAATTAAAAATTATTGCTGCGCACTCCCGAGATATTCTCTGGACATATGCTTTTAGACAACTTCGCATTCAAAATACAATACTTTCGAATAATTTTCAATCCGACGTTTTTTGTAGGGTAATTTCTCTGCTTTTTCGGTTTGAATAGGTTACTATTCTTAAATAAATTAGGCTGTAGCCGCCCTTAGAATAATAAACTACAAATTCAGGCCTCGGGCTCAAAACACACTATTGACACTATTTGACACTTTTTTCAAGCGATGACGCTGTTTTGCTACTATTTTGAAAAAAGACACTAAAGACACTATTTTCCAATTGAAAACACGAATTTATCAACCAATATAGATTTTTTGAAGAATAAAAAATTGACAGAGTTTCGCAGAAGGAAAAAAAAATATATTGTTGGAAAAGTTTTTGTTTAATTTAGCTTTTAATAAGAAAGATACTGTAACGTTTATGAAGGCCTGGAAAGTTCTATCGACAGGATAATTTTCTTCGTATAATAAAAGAATTTAATCATTTTGACGTAAACAACAGATACGATAAAAATGTTCACACAAAAATGTTCATGTATAAAAAAGTTATACTAAAATACATTTTACTTTTTCGTAATAACGTGCATCATTTATGATAAAAATTAGAAAATTAATTTTTCATGAAAAAAATTCACCACATCTCTCAATGCATAATAAAATATTAGTGGCGAATGGATTACTATAGAGTATAAACAGCAATAATTGCGGAGCAAATAGACAATTTAAAAATTTGTTATCATATTTCTTGAAAACTGAAAGATTGGTAATTACTGCCACTATTCTATGTATCATTCATTTTTTTAAACTTTGTGAAGCTTATATAATAATGAAAATTAATATTATTCGCAGTATTTGTCAATTTGAAATGTATGTGCTCATATACATGTTAAAACGAATAATTCACAATTTATTTTATAAATAACATTTCTTTTAATTTATAAAATAAAAAATGTATTACGCCAATATAATTTACAAATAAGTTAAATGTTAAACAAATTTAAGAGCCGATTATAATAAATTGAATTATATTCACAATTTTTTCAAGATGATAACGGTGGCAGAATTTACCTACAAATAAATTATGAGAAATCCATTACTCCTTTAGCTTCAAAAGGGAAAAAATATGAAAAGGAGCTCCTTATTGAAGGCTACGTACATCATCCTGTAGTGCCTTCTAATTATTTGTTGCGAATATTTTGTAAAATTAATTAAATATAAATAACATAGAAAAAATAAGTATTTGGTTTATTCTTTTTCAAAAAAAAAATTAGTAGGCGCGCGCCTTGGCGCGCGCAAGACTACTAATTTCTAAAAACAAATGCAACACGTGCGTCAGCCATTCCTTGCATACAATTTTTACAAACCGCGTACACGTTTGTGTCTGTGGAGCAGTTATCTTGAAAGTTTAAAAAAATGTGAATGGATAGATCACTTTGGTAAGTAAAAAGTACTTTCTTTTCTTAGGTCTAAAAAAAGGAACGTAATCTGAAAACCTTAATTATATTTACACGTTTTACCAAAAATGTTACCGGTTAATTATAAAGAGTTTTTTGCTTTTTTTTACAGTTAATTTTCAATCAATGAGAAAAAGAATTTAGAGTCATTTTCGAGTTTAACCTCTTCTAGATTTTCACCTTCGTTTATACATTATTTTATGATTCTGCTTTGTTCGTTAAATATCGAGTTCTTTATTTTCGAGTGTAGTGAAAAAATATATACATAACCTCAAACGGCACGCATTTGCAAAAAATAGTAGAATAGCAAGGATTTTTATACCTTTTTTTTGAAATTATAGAATGTCTATTGTTTTTGTCAATGAAATTTTTACTGTAATATATGAGACCGAGTGGGACCAATCATGCCGTGATATTTAAGAAAGACGGATCTGCAAAACGAACAAACTTAGATAATAATCGACGAAAACTCCTGAAAAAAAGCTCTGATCGAATAATAATTAACTTTTTTCAAATGTCCTCTAATTAATTTTAAATAGAAATTTTCGTAGAAGAATTTTTTTTTATTTCTCCCTGGTTCCTGTCAGTCTGAACTTAGAAAAAAAGTCGTAAAAAATCAAATTTATAAATAGTGTTAAAGAAGACATTTTTAACACTAATTTATATAATATTAAAGACAATTTAACTAATTGTAGTTGACTTTTGTATTCGTAATTTTTTTAAATCCTTCATTCGAGTATGAGTAGCTTGAATTTCTTATTTTTATTATAAAATGTTATTGATATATTACTGATATTCTATGCGAATTTTCCTCTAAAAAGAGGACCCAGAAAATAGAAAATGATCTATTTCCTGCGTTATTTATAATTTAAGGAATAACACACAATATATCTTTAAAAAATTGGCAAAACAACTTCATTCTGAGGTCACCGGAATTTTCACTTCTTTTATGATGTTTTGAAGGAAAAAAAATCTCTATATACTATGAAAAATAAGAGATTTCAAATTTATACAACTAACCAAAAACATAAACTGTCTTATACTTCTTATCGTTTCTGAAGTTTTATACAATATATTTGATTTAATTGTAGAAGTAATGATTTCTTAGAAAGTGTAAGTAGCGTACAATAAATCGAAAAATGTACGATTATTTTTCTTGTAGAATCGAAGAAAATGACGAAATAAAAGAATTCCGCTTATCTTCAAAACTGTGACAAAGAGTTTCCATGGGTGGAACCTGTATTAACCGACAAATATTCTGCTCTTTGCTCGTTATGCAGAGTAACAATTTCTCTACGTACTATGGGAAGATGTTCCCTAGAAATTCATGCAGAGGGGAAAACGCATATACAACGTATTCAAACAAAAAATTTACTGCCGATCTTCTACAATTCTTCGAAAACAACCTCTCAAGATACTCTCGCATCCACAAGTATTGCCTGTGACGGTTCTGTTGTAGATAACACTAAATCTAACACATTGTCTGAATCAACTCGTGACACTATTGTACTATCTACTTCTAATTCTGCAATTTGTAATAATAACTGTCCTCTACACTGTACATTGGCGTCTAATACTGTCAATATGAATATTTCATCGAAACCGACAAACGTTCAGAGTTTCCTTCTGAATGAAGAGGTAACAAAAGCTGAAATAATGTTGTGTCTTAATGGAGTCTTACGTCACAGTTCACTTCGCGATATTGAGTCTTATGTATCTATTACTAAAGTAGCACTACCAAATAGTCTTACTGGAAGGAAAATGCAACTAAGTGAAGCCAAAGTTTCTTATATGATAGTTTATGGGTTAAGCTTTTATTTTTTAAGTGAACTAAAAAGTCTGCTATCAGAATGTTGTATGTTTGTTTTTGGATTTGATGAATGTTTGAATAAGATTAGCCAGAAACAGCAAATGGATCTCTCAGTTCGTTTCTGGGATAATAAATTGAACGAAGTTTCCACTCGGTATTTTACATCTTGCTTCTTAGGTCATACAACAGCTAATGATCTTTTACAAGCTTTTCAAAGTAATATACCAACATATCTGCAAAATAAATTAATTCAGGTGTCTATGGATGGCTCGAATGTGAACATGAGTTTCTTTAGAAAATTGCAAGCGGATTTCAAAGAGAATCATGAAACTGAAGGGCGTCAGTTATTGGACGAAGGTTCGTGCGGTTTACATGTCGTAAATGGCGGATTCAAAACCAGGAAAAAAAAGTACAGGGTGGGAACTCGCGGCATTTTTACGATATTTTTACAGGTTGTTCAAGAATGTTCCTGCACGTCGAGCGGATTATTATAAAGCGTCAAATTCGATAGTTTTCCCAGAAAAGTTCTGCTCGAGTCGCTGGCTTAAAAATCTTCCTGTAGGTCAACGAATTCGTATAATTTTACCAAATCTGCAGAAATGCGTAGAGAAAGTAACCAAAGAGAATCGGATTCCAGATGTCAAAGTTTTAAGATTGTTGCGGAGAAACTAAAAGACAAGTTACTGGTAGCAAAGCTATTATTTTTTGAAAGTTTTGCAAATGATTTACAGCGTTTTCTTACAGAATTTCAGTCGAATGGACCTCTGATTCCATTCCTTTTTAACGAACTACTACTAATACGTAAAAATCTTTTGTTGCAAATTGTTAAAAAGGACGTTTTAGAAAAGACAGACATTTCCATGATAGATTTAAAGAAGTCTGAAACTTTGCTAATAGCAAAAGACGTTAAACTCGATTATGCCACTAAACATGCCTTGCGTCAGATTAAAGGTGCTTCGGATCTCAAAATTGTACAATTTAAAAATAACTTTCGAAATTGGCTGCAAACATTTGTTATAAAACTTATGGAGAGATCTCCGTTGAAATATCCGATTGTAAAAGCAGTTTCTTTTCTAGATCCAGCTGTTGCTATCGAAAATGATATAGCTGAAAAACGTCTATCTAAAGCTTTGGAATTGTATGTTTCAAATGGATTGATCTCGGGAAAACTAGCCGACAAGGTAGATTGGGAGTTTAAAGATCTATGCTCGCGAACAGGTACTGTAGAAAAATGTAAAGATTTTTCTAGGTCAAGAATTCGCGGAGATCATTTTTGGACTGGATTAATTACACTTTATGGCCTAGAGAAGTATGCTAACCTGTTCCATTTCATCAAAAGCGTATTGATTCTTTCTTATGATAATTCGGTATTTGAAAGAGTTTTTCTGTGAATAAAAAAATGTTAGTTGAAAACCAAACAGAAAAATCTTTGATCGCACAAAGATTGATATACGATGCGATAAAAGAAAGTGGTGGTAAGGTTGAAAACTTCGTTGTAACCAAACCTTTAATTCATGCTGCACGCAACGCGCATTCATGGTACAAGGAAGGTCTTGCCAAACAAAGGAAAGACAAAGAAGAAGTGGAAAAATTGAAAAGCCAAAAACGTAAGGATGTTGAAGATTCAAAAGAATTAGAAGTTAAGAAAAAGAAAATTATGAATGACGCTATAAAAGAAACTGCTCGTTTAGATGAAGAAATCTTGCAGTTGATAATTTATCTTTTGTAACTTGAAAAATATGTGACATGAAAGATTGTAAATCTCTCCTAGAAGTGATTATAGAATATAATACGTGTATATAGAGAGCTTAAGAGACTCAAAAGAGATTTATGTATAGACTGCAATAAACAAACTTTACCATTGCGTATAATTTTATAAGTTATTCTTTTTCCTTATAACACAGAAACGAATTTTTTAAGTAACATTCATATTCGCAAAAAAATGTATGCATATTTAAAAAAAAAAGTTTGTTTATTCCTCTGCTATCATTTAAAATTTCTTTCCATTTACAAAATACATTAGCTCATTTGTTACAACCGTTATTTCGTTATTTGACATGCAAAAAATGTACCTTGAAAAACTTCATTTCTGGACCTTGAAAACCTGGAAAAGACCTTGAATTTGTTTTTCAAGAATTGCTAGACACCCTGAAATACAACTTTCTGGTTGAAAATTCATCTTTCTGGTTAAAAATTCATCTTTTTGGTTAAAAATTCAACTGTTTGGTTGAAAATTCAACTATTTGGTTTAAAATTCGGGTCCATATCATCTCACATGCGGCAAGTCTCTCTGCAGCAAGTCACACCTGCGGCATGTCACATCTGCGGCATATCTCCCCCTATAAAATGTTCTCAGTGGTTCTAAAGATGGCAAAACTGTGGCAAGTCTCCCGAGTGGCATCTTTCCCCCAAGAACATTTTCTAAGTAGTTGTAAAAATGGCAAAACTGCGGAAAGTATCCCCAGCGTCATCTCTTCCCCAAGAAAATTTTCTAAGTAGTTGAAAAGATGGCAAAACTGCGGCAAGTCTCCCCTGCGGCATCTCTTCTCCAAGAACATTTTCTTAGTAGTTTTAAAGATGGCAAAACTCCGGCCAGTCTCTTCAGCGGCATCTATCGCCCAAGAAAATTTTGTAACTAGTTGTATAGATGGTAAAACTGTGACAAGTCTCCTCAGCGTCATATCTCTCCAAAAATATTTTCTAAGTAGTTCTAAAGATGGCAAAACTGCGGCAACTCTTCCCAGACATCTTTAGAACTACTTAGAAAATTTGATTGGGGGAGAGATACCGCTGGGGAGACTTACCGCAGTCTTTCCATCTTTAAAACTAGTTAGAAAATGTTCTTGGGGGATATATGCCGCTGGGGAGACTTGCCGCAGTGTTGCCATCTTGAACACTAGATAGAAAATGTTCTTGGGGGAGAGATGCCGCTGGCGAGACCTGCCGCCATTTTGCCACCTTTAGAACTACTTAGAAAATGTTTTTGGGGGAGAGATGCCACTCGGGAGACTTGCCGCATTTTTCCCATCTTTCCAACTACTTAGAAAATTTTCTTTGGCGAGAGATGCCGCTGGGGAGACTTGCCGCTGGTGAGAGATGCCGCAGATGTGACAATCCATCCTGGGAGACTTGCCGCAGATGTGACAATTAGTCCTGTGAGGCTTGCTGCAGTTTTGCCATTTTATATGGATTTGAACACTTTTCCCGGATAAGAGATGCCGCCAGGGAGACAATAAGTCCTGGGAGACTTGCCGCAATTTTTCCATTTTTATTTGGACTTAACAAATTTTTTGAAGGGGAGAGATGCCACTGGGAGACTTGCCACTGGCGAGAGATGCCGCAAAAATGTCAATTTCACTGTGAGATATGCCGCGGGGAAGAGAAGCCGCTAGGTAGAGATGCCGCAGTTGTGACAAGCCGCATATGAGACATGCCGTAGATGGGACAGGCCTCAGATGTGACATGCCGCAGGTGTGACTTGCCGCAGAGAGACTTGCCGCATGTGAGATGATAAGGACCCGAAAATTCAACGACTTGGTTGAAAATTCAACTATTTGGTTGAAAATTCACCTACTTGGTTGAAAATTAACGCGAGAGAGAGACAAACACACATGCATTCTGTTTTTATTTGAAATTAAAATCTATTTGCTTGAAAATTCAACTATTTGGTTGAAAATTCAACTTTTTCGTTGAGAATTCGACTGTCTGGTTGAAAATTCATCTTTTCGATTGAAAATTCAATTGTTTGGTTGAAAGTTCAACTGTTTGGTTCAAAATTCAACTGTTTGGTTCAAAATTCAACTGTTTGGTTAAATGTTCAACTATTTGGTTGAAAATTCAACTGTTTGGTTGAAAATTGAACTATCTGGTTCAAAATTGAACTATTTGGTTAAAAATTCACTTTTTACGTTAAAATTTTGATTTGATACATCGTTCGCACAAAAGGTAGAGAGAGAGAGGGAGAGAGAGAAAGAGACAAACACACATTCATTCTGTTTTTATTTGAAATTAAAATCGTTTTTGCTTGAAAATTCAACTATTTGGTTGTAAATTCAACTATTTGGTTGTAAATTCAACTATTTGGTTTGAAAATTCAACTGTTTGGTTATAAATTCAACTGTTTGGTTGAAAATTTAACTAGTTGGTTCAAAATTCAACTATTTCGTTCAAAATGAACTTTTTTGTTGAAATTTTGATTCGACATATAGCTGGCACAAAAGCGCGCGCGCTCGAGAGAGAGAGAGAGAGAGAGGGTGGGGGGAGAGAGAGACACACACATTCATTCCGTTTTTATTTGAAATTAAAATCTTTTTTGCTTGAAAATTCAACTGTTTGGTTGAAAATTAAACTTTTTGGTTGAAAATTCGACTGCTTGGTTGGAAATTCAACTGTTTGCTTAAAAAGTCAACTGTTTGGCTGAAAATTCAACTATTTGTTTGAAAATTCAACTTTTTGCTTGAAAATTCAATTATTCGGTTGAAAATTAACTTATTTTGTTGAAACTTTGATTTGACATATCGTTGGCACAAAAGGACGCGAGAGAGAGAGAGACAAGCACACATTCGCTCTGTTATTATTTGACATTGAAATCTTTTTTGCGTGAAAATTCAACTGTTTGGTTGAAAATTCAACTATTTGGTTTGAAAATACAACTGTTTGGTTATAAATTCAACTGTTTTTTTGAAAATTTAACTATTTGGTTCAAAATTCAACTATTTGTTTGAAAATTAACTTTTTTGTTGAAATTTTGATTCGACATATCGCTGGCACAAAAGTGCGCGCGCGCGCTCGAGAGAGAGAGAGACACATTCATTCCGTTTTTATTTGAAATTAAAATCTTTTTTGCTTGAATATTCAACTGTTTGGTTGAAAATTCGACTGTTTAGTTGGAAATTCATCGTTTTGGTTGAAAATTCAACTGTTTGATTAAAAATGCAACCGTTTGGTTGAAAATTCAACTGTTTGCTTAAAAAGTCAACTGTTTGGTTGAAAATTCAACTATTTGTTTGAAAATTCACTTTTTTGTTGAAATTTTGATTCGACATATCGCTGGCACAAAAGTGCGCGCGCGCTCGAGAGGGAGAGAGAGAGAGAGACACATTAATTCCGTTTTTATTTGAAATTAAAATCTTTTTTGCTTGAAAATTCAACTGTTTGGTTGAAAATTCAACTTTTTGGTTGAAAATTCGACTGTTTGGTTGGAAATTCATCGTTTTGGTTGAAAATTCAACTGTTTGATTAAAAATTCAACCGTTTGGTTGAAAATTCAACTGTTTGCTTAAAAAGTCAACTGTTTGGTCGAAAATTCAACTATTTGTTTGAAAATTCACTTTTTTGTTGAAATTTTGATTCGACATATCGCTGGCATAAAAGTGCGCGCGCGCGCTCGAGAGAGAGAGAGAGAGAGAGACACACATTCATTCCATTTTTATTTGAAATTAAAATCTTTTTTGCTTGAAAATTCAACTGTTTTGTTGAAAATTCAACTTTTTGGTTGAAAATTCGACTGTTTGGTTGGAAATTCATCGTTTTGGTTGAAAATTCAACTGTTTGATTAAAAATGCAACTGTTTGGTTGAAAATTAAACTGTTTGCTTAGAAAGTCAACTGTTTGGTTGAAAATTCATCGTTTTGGTTGAAAATTCAACTTTTTGCTTAAAAAGTCAACTGTTTGGTTGAAAATTCAACTATTTGTTTGAAAATTCAATTGTTTGCTTGAAAATTTATTTATTCGGTTGAAAATTAATTTTTTTTTTTGAAACTTTCATTTGACATATCGTTGGCACAAAAGGACGCGAGAGAGATAGAGAGATAGAGAGAGAGAGAGAAACACACATTCGTTCTGTTTTTACTTGACATTAAAATCTTTTTTGCGTGAAAATTCAACTGTTTGGTTGAAAATTCAACTTTTTAGTTGAAAATTCGACTGTTTGGTTGAAAATTCATCTTTTTGGTTGAAAATTCATTTGTTTGGTTGAAAATTCAACTGTTTGGTTCAAAATTCAACTGTTTGGTTGAATGTTCAACTATTTGGTTGAAAATTCAATTGTTTGGTTGAAAATTGAACTATTTGGTTCAAAATCAAACTATTTGGTTGAAAATTAACTTTTTATGTTAAAATTTTGATTTGATATATCGTTCGCACAAAAGGGCGAGAGAGAGAGAAACACATATTCATTTTGTTTTTATTTGAAATTAAAATCTTTTTTGCTTGAAAATTCAACTATTTGGTTCAAAATTCAATACTCGGTAGAAAATTAACTTTTTTTGTTTACATTTTGATTTGACATATCGTTGGCACGAAAGCGCGCGCGAGAGAGAGACAAACACACATTCATTTTGTTTTTATTTGAAATTAAAATCTTTTTTGCTTGAAAATTCAACTATTTGGTTGTAAATTCAACTATTAGGTTGAAAATTCAACTGTTTGGTTATAAATTCAACTGTTTGGTTGAAAATTTAACTATTTGGTTCAAAATTATACTACTTGGTTCAAAATTAACGCGAGAGAGAGAGAGAAACAACATTTAATGTTAGTTATAATTCTTCAAAATGATTGTTTGTTTTACTTTTCCTTACGGGCGCATCACCCACGTCACCCACTTGCATACAAAAACTATTACGAGTTTGCATAAAATATCGTCGGTTACTCCTCAGCAAACCTTTGACGACCTCGCCCGCTGTTTGCAGTACTCGGCTATGCGCGCGCCTCGTGCTGCAAACATCGGCCTCGTACGTCAAAGACGTGGTTTGCTGAGTCGTAACACAGTATTATATTTATTAATTTATTATATATTTCAAAATAATTGTATTCTTTATAATTGATTCAAAATTGAATAAAAATTTACTATCTTCAATTTAATTCAAGAAAACATCCAAAATCCTTAAAGGATCATGAGTTATGACTCAAAATGTACAAGCGTGTTCATTTCATCATCCACATTTTGCACTTAATTCCGAACTGAATTAATATATCCCTACAACAAAATCCAACTATTTTGGGTAAAAAAAATGATTTTTTTCATTTGAAGAGTCTACTATTATATTGTTTTTTGTACATTATTCTTCTATGGTTCAAAATTATATTATTTTGTTACTAATATAATTATTTTGTTGAAAGTTTATCTCTTGTGGTTATAAGTCATCCCTTTTGGCTGAACATTCTTCTTTTTTAGGTAAAAAGTTTAAATCTTCTATTAGAAATTTGTTTTATTTTGTTGCGAATTTTTTTTGCTAAAACAGAAAATTAATGTTTTTGGTGGCAAATGATTCTTCTCGGTTGAATATTAACTGAAAATGTATCCCTTCAATTTTTGCTTGATAATTTATCTTTCTCTACTGAAAATTCACAAATATTGTTGAAAACTTAAGAATTTGGTTGAAAATTTCACTTTTTTGGTAGAAAATTAATCTTTCTTGTTTCGAATTTCACCATGTTGGTCAAAAAATCAACAAGTTGCTCAGAAATTAATATATTTTGTTTAAAATTGAAATACTTTCTATAAAACAGATCGAATTTCAGCTTCTTTTTGTTGCGAATTTTTTAAACTAAAATAGAAAGTTAATCTTCTTGATGGCAAATACTTCTTCTTGGTTGAAAATTAACTGAAAATGTTTCTATTCAATTTTTGTTTTAAAATTTATTTTTCTCAACTGAAAATTCAGTGTTGAAAATTTAAGAATGACATTAAAAATACAATTATTTTTCTAGAACAGACCAAATTTCTGCTGGACCTTCTTCTAAGTTGTAATATCTTTGAATTGATTTGAAATCATAACTTTGAACACTTAAACGAGGCTCGTTTCAAAATCTCTTTTTATTCTTTTTTATGTGGCATGAACGTGAAAGACGATAATATAATAATTTAATTTAATAAATAAATTCAATGTTCATGCTAAAAAGCTGTAATTTTTTTCCTAATCATCGAAACAGTTTTTTCTTTAATTTAATTAACAAACTTTTATTGTGAGTATTGAAATTCATGTTTAAAAATATTTTTCTATTTTTTTAAGAAATGTTTTTCCATAAACTAAAGCACACTTTATGGAAAATTGAAACATTTTATGAAAACTTAGAAACTTGGGTCTCTACAGATGTTTGAATAAATATTTTTTAATTTGAATGCCTTTAGGAATATTCAAAGTTTTTCTTTCCATTTATAAGACAAAAGTAATTGTTAATCAAATTTATTTCACAATGTTTTATTTTATTCCCTAAATGATTTTCGACAATTGGCGATGTTTTTATGGAAATTATTGCATCTAGGAATTAGTAGAGCATATTTTCGACGAGCCTTGACACGAGGCGTGAATAAAGCATGGTAAAAAAGATTAGGTGTGTAAATAATTCCGCCTTCATCGTTCTGAAGAAAAACAACTTCTATGTACATCACCTTGGTGGAGATAATGTCTCTTTTCATGTTTAAAAAAATGGGTCAAACTAAAAAAGTTGGAATGATTTGATTTTGAATTTCTCAAACTTTGTAAGGATTTCTAAAATTTTTTATAAAATTTAGAAGGTTTTAGAGTTTTATATCCACCACCAATGAAATTTGTTTCACCCTAACGCTGACAGAATTATCAGATGTAAAAAAAAGGGGCGGGGGCTGATAACATTTGCGTTGAAAATTATTAAAAAAAAATCGCTGATTATACTTACTAGTTTCAAATGTGGTCAAATACAGTACCAATTGAAAATATTGTTCCAGTTAATTGACCGAGTTTTTAACCAAAAAGTTTCGAAAATTTTTGAAAATGCGCCAGATATTGACGTATTAATAAGTCTCAAAGTGATGACGCACGATATATTGCATTTTTGAAAACTAAGAAAAATTAGATTCTTGTTATAATTTATTTGCCTTGTTTTTCTATTTCAATTTTTTTTGTTGCAATTGCTTCCTCCTGAAGATTATTTTTTTAAATATAAATGTTATTATATGTTAGAAAATTCAATACATTTATGAAAAAGTCATCGCTTCTGGTTACAAATTCAGCTATTTTTTGAAATTATCTTTTCAATTAAAAATTTTATCTACTTGAGTAGAAATTGCATCTTTATTGCACGAAATGTAACTGTTTGGTTGAAAATTCAACAATTTTGTTAAAAGGTCATCCTTTTTGGTTAGGAATTTGACTGATGTATTGAAAAGTTAACTATTTTGTAGAAAATTTACTTTTGGTTTCAAATTTATATTTTATTGTTGTGAAGTCAACTGAAATATTTTTTGTATAAAAACGCAACTATTTTTTTGAAAATTACTATTTTTTTGAAAATTACTCTTTTTAATCTGAAATTTCATTTGTGTTAGTAGAGATTCCATTTTTCTTAGATAAAAATGCAACTATTTGACTCAAAATTTAACAATTTTGTGTAATAGTCATCCTTTTTGGTTGAAAAGTTAACTGGTTTTTTTTAATTCGTCTCTTTGGGTTAATAATTCAAGTACCTTCGCAGAAAATTTACTTTTTGCTCAAAACTCATATTTTGATGTTAAAAAGTCAAACTGAAATAATTTTTAGATGAAAATTTAACAATCTTTTTTCAATTCTCCTCTTAATTTAAAAATTCATCAATATGAGTAGAAATTGCATCTTTCTTGCACAAAAATTCAATTATTTGGTTGAAAATTCAACAGCTTTGTTAAAAAGTCATCCTTTTTGGTCGAAAATTCAATTTTTTTACTGAAAATTGAACTATTTGGTAGGGGATTTTCTTTTTGTTTAATATTCATATTTTAGTGTTGAAAAGTCAACTGAAATCTCCTTTTGATGAAAATTCAACAATTTTTTTTTAAACTTTGACTTTTTAATTTGAAAATTTATTTATTTCAGTATAAATTCAATTTTTGTTACATAAAAATATTTGGATAAAAATTTAATAATTTTGTTGAATAGTCATTTTTTTGGTTGCAAATTTAACTGTTTTGTTGAAAATTCGTCTTTTTGGGATCAAAATTCAAGTACCTTTGTAG
>CAKNYM010052641.1:544172-619614 GCA_932195095.1 Andricus curvator | reverse complement strand
ATGTCCAAATTTCTTAAGAATACTTTAAAATTCCTTGAAATTAATAAAATCAATTGGAAAAAAATTCCTTGTATTATTCAAAGATGAAAATTAACCCAAAAATCATTTAAAATGTTGAAAGATAAATCTTATGAAATTCTCTCAAAGTTTGGAAATATTTTTATACATTTAAAATTGAAATCTGAGACCCAAAATCTCAAAATCTCTTTAAAACACTTTGAAGTTCCTTCAAATTAATAATCAATTGAACAAAAATTGCTTGGAATATTCAAAGATGAAAATTATCCCAAAAATCATTTTAAATGTTGAAAGATAAATCTTATGAAATTCCCTCAAATTTTGGAAATATTTTTATACATTTAAAATTGAAATCTGAGATTCCTGATTTTTTGGAATCCCACAAAATGCCCCAAAATGTCAAAATTTCTTAAAAATACTTTGAAATCCCTTTAAATTAATGAAAACAATTGGACAAAAATTCCGTGTAATATTCAAAGATAAAAATCATCCTAAAAATCATTTAAAATTTTAAAAGATAAATCTCATAAAATTCCCTCAAATTTTGGAAATATCTTTATACATTTGAAATTGAAATCTGAGATTTCTGATTTCTTGGAATCCCTCCAAATGCCCCAAAATGTCCAAATTTCTCAAAAATACTTTGAAATTTCTTTAAATTAATAATCAATTGAATAAAAATTCCTTGAAATATTCAAAGATGTCCAAATTTCTTAAGAATACTTTTAAATTCCTTGAAATTAATAAAATCAATTGGAAAAAAATTCCTTGTATTATTCAAAGATAAAAATCATACAAAAATCATTTAAAATGTTGAAAAATAGATTTTATAAAATTCTCTCAAAAATTGGAAATATTTTATTACAATTAAATTGAAATCTGATATTTTCATTCTTTTTTTTTTGTAAAAAATCTAAATCTTCTGTTAAAAATTCGTTTTATTTTGTTGCGATTTTTTTTTTACTAAAATAGGAAGAGGTAAGTTAAGAATTGAGTTTTTTGTGGAAAATTAATCTTCCGTGGTTTGAATTTGATCCTATTGGTCAAAAGATCAACTACTTGCTTAGAAATTGATCTATTTTGTTGAAAAATGCATTCCGTTTTATAGAACAGATCGAATTGTAGCTTTTTTTTATTGCACATTTTTTAACCTGAAATAGAAAGTTAATCTTCTTGATTAAAAATATTTTTCCTTGGTTAAAAATTAACCACAAATTTTTCTATTTAATTTTTGTTTAAAAATTTATCTCTCTGAATTCAGTATTCTCCTGGATCTTCTTCTAAGTTGTAATATCTTTGGATTCATTACTCTTTTTATTAAAATATTTTTATGCATGATTTCTTCTACCCCCCTCTGCCAAATCGCATACTTAATTATCAGATTATGATAAAATGAACCTTCAAATAATGAAGACTAACTTAATATATTAATTTAATTTAATGAATAAATTCAATGTTCATGCTAAGAAGCTGTACTTTTTTCCTAATCATCGAAACAGTTTAAAAAAAAATTTAATTAACAAATTTTATTATGAGTATTGAAATTTTTGTTTAAAAATATTTTGTTATTTTTTCAAAAAATTTTGTTCAATAAACTAAAGCATACTTTATGAAAAATTGAAACATTTGATGAAAACTTAGAAACTTGGGTTTCTACAGATTTTCGCATAAATATTTTTTGATTTGAATGCCTTTAGGAATATTAAAAATTTTTTTTTTCATTTACGACAAAAGTCGTAATTGTTAATCAATTTCAATCCATAATGGTTTATTTTATTCCCTAAATGATTTTCTACTATTAGCAATGTTTTTGTGGAAATTATTGAATCTAGAAAGTAGTAGAGTATATTTTCGACGAGCCTTCACACGAGGTGTGAATAAACCATGATAAAATAGATTAGGTGTGTAAATAATTCTACCTTCATCGTTTTGAAGAAAACTAACTTTGAATTTCATCACCTTCGTCGAGATGACGTAGTGTTTTTTCAAGTTTAAAAAAAATGGGTCAAACTGAAAAAGTTGGAATGATTTGATTTTGAATTTCCCAAACTTTATAATGATTTCTAAGGATTTTATAGAATCTAGAAGGTTTTAGAGTATTTTTAATTATTCTTAGAGGTCTTAGAGGTTGAAAAGTAAGTTTTTGAAAAAAGTCCCTAATCAAATTTCTTAGTTTCAAATGCGGTCAAATGCACCACCAATTAAAAATTTAGAACCGGGTAATTGACCGAGTTTTTGGTTGGTGGCTAATCGTGGGGAAGTTAGTGAAATACTGGTGTTAAATTTGTAATAATGAGTTAAAAATAAATTTTTTGGATACCCATATATTCTACTTCTAATGCGCTCATATGCTGCATCAAAAATTTTTGCGAAAATTAAAAAATGCGCCAGGTATTGACGCATTAATAAGCCACAAGGTGATGAAGCACGATAATTTGAATTTGATTCTTTTTTATAATAATCAAATAATATAACCATCAACAATTGTTTTTTAATTCAGGAAATTTCATTGATCAGGTAAAAGTCAGGGAATTGAAAAAAAATCTTGAAAAAGTCAGGAAATTTCTTCAACTTTAAATAACTGTCGAGACGTATAAATTTGGATTTTTTAAATTCTGATTTTGAAATTGTTTTATTCCATCTTTGATTATTAATGGTCAAGGAAAATATAAAATTGGTCAAGAAACAATTCGGCAATTTTTAAAATGAATTTTTGCGGTAACCCTGATATACTATTCTTTTTAATAATGTATTTGCCTTGTTTTTATATTTCTCTTGTTTAGCAGTTGCTTCCTCCTGAAGATTAGCTTCCTGATATAAATTTCATTAGTTTTTTTTAGATTCAACTATTTTGTTAAAAATTCATATTTTTCGGTTGAAAATTCAACTATTTTGATAGAAAATTTACTTTTTGTTTAAAGCTCATATTTTAGTGTTGAAAAATCATCTGAAATCTTTTTTGTACAAAAGTTCAACTTTTTTGAAAATTTATCTTTTTTAATAAAAAATTCATATGTTTTAGTAGAAAGTTTATCTTCCTTGGATGAAATACAACTATTTGTTTGGAAATTCAACTATTTTTATTTAATTTGTTTTTTATTGTAAAAATGTATCTATTTTAGTAGAAATTGCATCTTTCTTGTATCAAAATGCCACTGGTTGGTTGAAAATTCAAACATTTTGTTGAAAATTCATCCTTTTTGATTGAAAATTCAAATATTCAGTAGAAAATTCACTTTTTGTGTAAAATACATTTTTTGTTGTTGAAAAGTAAAATGAAATCTTTTTTTGATGAAAATTTCATCTTTCTTGCACAAAATGCAACTGTTTGGTTGAAAATTTAACAATTTTGTTAAAAAGTCATCCTTGCTCTTTAAAACTTCAACTTTTTAATTGAAAATTTAGCTATTTTGCAGAAAATTTACTTTTTGTTTGAAATTCATATTTTATTGTTTAAAAGTCAACTGATATATTTTTTGGGTGAAAATTCAACTATTATTTTAAAAATTTGTCTTTTCAATTCGAAAATTCATATGTACCAGTAGAAATTTAATTTTTCAGATAAAAATTCAACTATTTGGTTAAAAATTTGATAATTTTTTCAAATATTCGTTCTTTTTGGTTGAAGATGTAACTGTTTTATTGAAAATTCATCTTTTTGGGATGAAAATTTAAGTGCATTCATAGAAAATTTAATTTTTGTGTAAAACTCATATTTTGATGTTAAAATGTAAAATTGAAATCTTTAAAAAAAAATCCAACTATGTTTTTGAAAATTTGTCTTTCTGATTTAAAAATTCATCTGTTTTGCTAGAAATTTCATTTTTTTTTATAAAAATGCAACTGGTTGAACATTAATCTTCTTTACTTGAGGTTTAACTATTTTGTTCGAAAATTTTGTTTGAACCACTTTGTTAAGAAATCATTTTTTTTTTAAAGATTCACATTTTCAGTTAAATATTCATCTCTTTGATTAAAAGCTTGACTATTTTGTTGAAATGTGATCTTTTTTAATAGAAAATTTAACTGTATGAGTAAAAGTTCAACTATTTTATTGAAAAATGATTTTTTGGAATGAAGATTCGTCAATTTGGTTTGCAAATTTTACCATGCTGTTGAAAATTAATTTTTTTTGCTGATAATTCATTATTTCAGGTTGAGAATTCATTTGTTGTACAGAAAATTCGTCTTTTGGCTTGATGTTTCAACAATTTGAATGACATTTTTTTTTCATGACTGAAAAATCTTTATTTGTTGAAAATTCGTCTTTTTGGTGTTCAAATTCATTTTTTAAAATAAAATTTCATCTTCTTTGGTTGAAATATCAACTATTACCCTTTTTTATTTAGAATTCATCTTTTCAGTTTAGAGATACAATTATGTTGTTAAAAATGTAATTATTTTGTTGACAATTCAAGTATTTTGGTGAAAAATCATTAAAAGAGAAAATAAAAAAATGTTCAAGGAAAAATGAGGAAATTTTGAAAATGAAGTTTTCAGCCGCCCTTTCTAATTCTACGAGCAATAACTAGCAAAACAGCAAAATTCAATCCATCATTATGTCTTTCCCATAATTTTTTTAACAAAGTAAAACATAACTTCAAATTTAATTAATAATGTAATTTTTTTCAACGTTAACCCGTGCTCCCAGGCTTTTGAAATTAACATGGGGTTTTAAATGGGAAAAGCTCGATCCAAATCCTCTTTTATTGTGCGCGGAAAATGCCCTAAAAAATGCAAAATAGCACTTTTCTATCAAATTCATGCTAAAGACGGTATTTTTAGAAATTTTTTCAACATGAATTATTTTTAATCAATAAGTGACGAGGCTTGAAGTATATTTTAAATAATTTTAATTCTTCAAACAATTATTATTTATTTAAATAATTTTGTTCTTCTGTAAATCGTCAAAAGTTATTATTTTCTGGAAAGAATTACACAATTAAAGAATTTTGAGAGCAATATATTTTTAAAGGATATGTGGTGATTATTTAAACAATTTTTATTTGTTTGAATAATTTTTCCCTCTGTAAAACGAGCAAAGTTATTATTTTCTGGAAATAATTACACAATTAACGGATGTTAAGAGTAATATTTTTTCTAAAAGATATTCAGCAATTTTTTAAACAATTTTGATTTGTTTAAACATTTTTCATTTGTTCCAACAATGTTTTCTCTGTAAATCGTGAAACGTTATTCTTTTCTGCAATAATGACATAATTAACGAATGTTCAAAGTCTTTTTAGTTTGAAAATTCTTCTTTTTTTTTTTTAATAATAATTCCATTTTTTTTGTTTAAATGGAACTTTTTGGTTGGAAATTAATTAATTTTTGTTTAGGATTCAACCATTTTGTTGAAAATTGACTTTTTTGCAGAAAATTCATATTTTCTTGTTGAAAATTGAACTATTTTGTAGAAAATTCGACTTTTTTGCGCAAAATTAAACAATTTGATGCAAATTTTGTTTCTTTCTAGAGTGAAGAATCTTTTCTGGTTGAAAATTCAACTTTTTTGTTAAATATTTGTCTTTTTGTTTGAAAATTCATCTGTTTTTGTAGAAAATTCACCTTTTTTTAAAAAAAATTCAACTATTTGGTTGAAAATTAATCTATTTTGGTATAGAATTCAACCATTTTATTGAAAATACAACTATTTGGTTGAAAATTCACTTTCTTTATGATAATAAATAGTTTTGGATTAAAAATTCAACTGTGTTTTGTCGAAAATTAGCCTTTTTGATTAAAAAATTCATTTCTTTTGGTAGAAGTTTCATCTTTTTTGGTTAAAAATACAACTCTTTGGTTGAAAATTAATCTTTTCGGTTGATAATTAATCTTTTTTGGTTGAAAATTCAACTCTTACTGAAAATATATCTTTTTTGGTAAAAATGTATACTTTTTTGGTTATAAATGAAACTTTTTATAAATTCAACTATTTGATTGAACACTCGTTTTTTTTTTGTTTTTTTTTTTGATGAATTCAACTGTCTTTATTCTAAAATGAAAAGAAAATTCAACTGTTTGGTTTAAAATTAACTTTTATGTTGATAATTTATCTGTTTTGTAGAAATTTCCTCTTTTTGATTAAAAAAATCATCTTTTTTGTAGAGATATCATCTTCTTTGGTTAAAAGCGCAACTGTTTGTTTGAAAATTAATCTTTTTTTGGTCGAAAATTGCCCTTTTTGTTGAAGATTCTTATTTTCTGGTTGAAAATTCAACTATTTGGTTGAAATTCTTTTTCTCTCTTGACAGAAACACCTTTCATGGTTGAAAATTCAACTTTTCTATTGAGAATTCTTTTTTTTTAATTAAAAATTTAACAGCTTGGTTGAAATTTGACCTACTTTGTTGAAAATTCATTTTTTGGGTTGAAGATTCATCTCTTTGGTTGAAAATTTGTGTTTGTTTAGTTGAAAATTAATTTGTTAAACTGAAAATTTAACTATTCCATTTTTGCTGGAAATGTATCTTTTTCATTGGAAAATTCACCAATTTGATTGAAAATTAATCTTTTTGGTATAAAATTAATCTTCTTGTAGAAAATTCAGGTTTTCGGTTGAAAATTCAAATATTTGGTTAAAAAATTCATATATTTCGTTGAAAATGCAATATTTTTACTTGAAATATCAGGAATTTAAAATGTTTCAAATTGAATTTAATATCATAGCCACATGAATTTTGTTTAGAAAAAGTCATTCCCCTATTTTCGTGAAAAATCTGCTTATTTTCCTTGCTTTTAGAAATTTGAAATATTTTAAGACTTGGTTAAATAACTTTCATGTTTGAAGGATATTGATGTAAGTGAAGAAATGATAATGATGATTGGATAAGGATCAATTTTTAAAAATTCTTTTTTTTAAACAAAGGGTTTTAAAGATTTTAGGGTATTTTTAAAACTTCCAAGGAATTTTGAAGAGCTTTGTAAAGTTTGAAGGGATTTCCAAGAATTTGAAATATTTTAGGGTATTTAAAAAAAATCTAAGCAATTTTTAAGAAATTTATAAAGTTTCGAGGGATTTCAAAAGATTTTAAAGAGTTTAAAATATTCTTGCAAATTTGTTGTTTTTGGTGAAAAATCAAACTTCTAGGTCAAAAATCAATCTTTTTGCTTAAAAATGCAATACTTAGTGTGCAATTTTTTCTCTGTCTGGACTGAAAAATATTTTTTAGTTGAAAATTCAACTCATGTTGAAAAGTCGTATTTTTTGGTTGAATTCAACTATTTTTTAATAAAAATTGTAATCTTTTTTGGTTAAAATAGGAACTGCTACATTTTTTATTCAGAATTAATCTTTTTTCGAACGAAAATTTAATAACTTGGTCGAAAGTTAAACTCTTTTGTTAAATCTTCATTTTTTTGGTTGAAGATTCATCATTTTAATTGAAAATTCATCTCTATGGTTGAACATTAATTTGTTCATCTAAAAATTCAAATATAGAATTTTTTGTTGAAAAATTACATTTTTAGTTAAAAATTCTTGAATTTATAACTATTTTTCTACTTTTTACTTAGGGTTGTGTTGATAATTAATTCGCTTTAGCAAAAATTATTATTTAAACCAATTATTTTTGTCCATAACTATCTTCTTATTTATTAGTGCAATATAGTTGCGGTTTCTTCTGAAATGTTTAACTTTTTACCCAATTTTTACTCAGTGAAGTAATAAATAATGCAAGTTAACAAAAATAGTTGTTTGAACAATTTATATTTGTTTATAACTATCTTCTTTTAGATAAGTGCTAAAAAGTTGCAGTTTTTTTCAAAACTCTTGAACTTTTTGTCACTTTTCACTTAGTAAGGTAATAATTATTGCAAGTTAACAAACATGCTTATTTAAATAATTGATTATTGTTTAGAAGTACATTCTCTCAATGTCATGGTCAAAAGTTGCTTTTTTTCTTAAATCTTTAGTTTTGCTTTGACTAAGTGAAACGTGGACAGAAAGTTAAAAATTTCATAAAAAATTACAACTAACTTGCATTAATACTGATGAAGACAGTTATTAGCAATAATAATTTGTTTCAACAATTATTTTTTCTCAACTTAAATAATTATTAAGTCAATAAAATTAAAAGATAGACTAATAGTTGTAAATTTCAGAAAAAAACAGCAACATTCTACCATCAGACAAAGAGACTATTATGAACAATAATAACAAATTGTTTCAATCATTATTTTTTATCTTGAATTAATTATTACTTCACTCTGATTTAAAAATGGACAAAAATTAACAAATTCAGAAAAAACTGTAACTGTCTAGTATTAATACAGAAGAAGATAGCTATAGACAATAATAATTTGTTTAAACAATTATTTTTGCTATACTAAATTGAATATTAACCAACTCCAAGTGAAAAGCGAACAAAAAGAAGAAAATTTCAGAAAAAAACCCGCAATTTCTAGCATTATTCAAAGATAATATCATTTATGATTATAATAAATTGTTTAAACAATCATTTTTGTTAACATTAATGAACAAAAAATATAAGTTTTTAACTGAAAATGGAATAGTTACATTTTCAGTTACAAAAATTAATTTTCTACAAAAAAACGAATTTTCAACTGGTTGAATTCAACTAAAAAACACGAATTTTTTTTAAAACATTTTAATCCCTAAATAGAGGGATAAATTTTCAAAAAAGATGAATTTTTAGCAAAATAAATTAATTTTCCACAAAGCTGCTCAATTTTCAAACAAACACCGAATAGTTGAATTTTTAACAAAATATTTGTATTTTCAACTAAAAATGATAAGTTTTCAACTACAAATGGAATAGTTACAATTTTAGCTGAAAAAATTAATTTTCAACGAAAAAGAACAATTTTATATCAATTTAAATTAACGAAAAAGTCGAATTTTCCACCAAATACATGAAACTATGGATTTTCATCAAGAAAGTTAATTTTCTACCAAATATTTAATTTTTCAAATAAATAGCTTAATTTTCCGTCAAAATAGTTGAATAATCTGCTAAAATAGTTAAATTTTCAACTAAAGAAGATAAGTTTTCAACTAAAAAAAAAAAGATAAATTTTCATCGAAAAATGAAATACTTACATTTTCAGTTTAAAAATTAATTTTTAACAAAGATCAAAACTTTTTACCAAGTGGTACATTTTTCAAGTAAATAATTAAAATTTAAACCAAATAGTTGAATTTTGAACTAAGAAAAAAGATAAATTTTAAGCCAAAAAGGAAAAAGTAACATTTTCAGTTTATAAAATTAATTTTTAACAAAAAATAAACACAAATTTTCTACCAGTTAAATCAAACCAAAAAAAAATAGAATATTTCACAAAATATACTAATGTGCAGCCAAATTATGAATTTTCAAAAAATAATATTAATTTTCTACCAAAAAAGACAAATTTCCAACAAAATACATGAATTTTCCGCAAAACATTTTAATTTTCTAACCGGAACTAAATAGCTGAATTTTCTACCAAAATAGTTGAATTTTCAACCAAAAATTTGAATTTTCAACTGAAAAGATAAGTTTTCAACAGAAAATAAAAAAGGTTTCTACCAAAGGGTCAATTTTTCAAATAAATAGTTTAATTTTTAGCCAGATAGTTGAATTTTCTAACAAAATAGTCGAATTCTCAAAGAAAAAGTTTTATTTGCAACCAAACAGTTGAATTTTTTTACCAAAGAAGATGGTATCTACGAAAATATGAATTTTCAAAAAAAGACGTCTTCTTTACAAAACAATTGAATTTTGAAAAAACAGCTAATTTCTCAACTATATATTATAATTTTCTATAAAATTGTTGAATTTTTAAGCCAAAAAGATGAATTTTCTACAAAGCAGTTGAATTTTCAAACCGAAAAGATGAATCCTTAACGAAACCTGTAATATTTGATATTTCAAACAAAAATATTAAAAATTTAAATAAAAAACAGTACAATTTAACCAAAGAATACGAATTTTAAAGTCAAAAATATTAATTTTTAATTGAAAATGTAAATTTTCAACCAAAAATGGAATAGTTATAATTTCAGTTCAAAAAAACTAATTAAATTTTCCACTCTAAAGATGAATTTTCGACTAAAATGAAGAATCTTCACCAAAAAATTGACTTTTAGCCAAAGAGTTCAACTTGCCACCAGATACTTCAATTTGCAAAGAAAAAAGATTAATTTTCAATAAAAAGTGTATGTGATGAAATTTCAACTGGAAAAGATTTCAATTTATATCAAAAACAATTGGTAGTTAAATTTGGAACCAAAGAAATGAATCTTCAAAGAAGATAAATTTTTAACGAAGCAGTTCAACTTTTAAACAAGTTTTTGAATTTTTCACCAAAAAACATGTGTTTCTAACAAAAGAGTTGCTTTACAAAAAAATATCCTAATTTTCAACCAAATAACAGAATTTTTAACCAAAATAGAAATTTAAACGAAAAATCGACAAAAGGGGGAAATTTCCTGAAAGCGTGAAAAATAGATATTTTTTAAAAATGAGAAAAGAGGGTAGTATGGAAAAAAGTGTGAAGTTCGAAATGTGACCATATCATATGAGATGATGCCAAGGATTTTTAAGGAATTTCAAGGGACTTTATAAGATTTCTAATGATTTCCATAGTTTTAAGAGAATTTAAATGTCCTAAACAACGTTTTTTTATTGAATTCCCCAGGATCTGAAAGGTTTTGAAAGGACCTTAAATATTTCAAGGGATTTGAAGAAATATTATCAAATTTTATGTAATTTCACAGGATTTCATAATATTTGATTGTATTACAAAAATTTTATTTACAAGAATTAGGGAATTTCGTAGGATTTCAGAGATTTTATGAGATTTTAAAATATCTCAAAGTAGGGGATACCACCCTACAGTAGATAACGAACTTTCAGTAGATTATCATTAAATAAAAGCACAAAAATACGTAAAATAATTTATTCTAATTTCTACTTAATAACACTTGTAGTATCATAACTATTAATTTAGTTAAATGAATTTTTTTACATCTATTTGTAACGATGAATTTTCAAACAAAAATATAATATTTACATTTTCATTTTAAAAAATTGAATAAACCAAATGAAAATTTTCGCGCTTCAAAGTATATGCTTTCATTTTAATATCCGGAATGTCAGGGCAAACCTGACAGAGTTAGGGAATTTTCGATAAATTAAAGTTGAAATTAATTTTATTATTATGGTTGAAAATCGCAAATATTTGTTTGAAAATTAATTTGTTTTGGTTAAGGATTTGAAATATTTTGTTGAAAATTCACCTTCTTTTTATTGAATTTTTGGTATAAAATTAAAATCCTTTTTGTGGTTGAAATATGATATATCACATTTTTAGTTTAGAATTCATCTTTTTTGGTAGAAAATTCAACTATTTAGTTGGAAGTGGAAATAGTTTGTTAAAAATTAATTTATTTGGTTGATGTTTCATCATTTTAGTAGAATCCTCCTTCTTTTATCCAAAATTAAATTATTTATTTTGTTGAAAATTACGTTTTCTAGATGAGAATTAATTGTTTTAACTGAAAATTTAACTCTTACATGTTTGGTTCAAAAATTATCTTCTTAAGTTGAAAATTCAAATATCTGCTTTAAAATTCCTGTCTTTTATTGAAAACTCGACTTTTGCGGGAGAATATTTAAGCTTCTTGGTGACTCATTCATCCACTGGGTTGGAAATTTGTTTAAAAATTCAAATATGTGGTTGAAAATTCATGTACCTTGTTAAAAATTCATCTTATTGGTTGAAAATGTGAAAATTGATCTTTTTGGTTGAAAATGAGAATTTTCTTATTTAGGATTAATTTTTTTAACTGAAAATATAGTTTCCATTTTTTGTCTGAAATTGATCTATTTTGATAGAAATTTAATCTGCTTGGTTGAAAATTATACTATTTCGTTCAAAATTTACTTTAATTTTATTGAAAATTAATTTTTTTTACTGAAAATTTAACTATTCTATTTTTAGTTGAAAATTTATCTGTTTCCAGTGAAAATTTAACTATTTGTTGAAAATCCGTTTTTTTTTAGTGAAATAGTACTCTCCTTAGTTGAAATTTTATCTTCTTGGTAACTGAAAATTAGCCCACTTTATTTTTGGTAAAAAATTTATCTTTTTAGTTTGAAATTCATGTATTTGGTTAAAAAATAATTTTTTTTTAGTTGAAGATTCATCATTTTATTTGAAACTTCACTTTAAATACTCCATTTTTGGTCGAAAATTTACCTTTTGTGATGGAAATGTAATCTTTTTCGTTAAAAAATTATCTCTTTAGTAGAAAATTTAACTATTCTATTTTTGTTAAGAATTCATTTCTTTCATTAAAAAAAACTGTTTAGATGAAAATTCGTTTGTTTGGTTAATAGAAAATTCATTTCTTGGATTGAAAAATCCACTATTTGGACAAAATTTCATATTTTTGGTTGAAAATTCATCACTGTGGTAAAAAATCATTTCTTTGGTTGGAAATACATTCCTTTCTAGTTGAAAATTAATTACTTTAGTTGAAAATTAATTAATTTTGCTGAAAACTCTTTTTTTTAATTTACTCTTCTAAATGAAAATTGAAATATCATATTTTTAGTCTGTAAATTTATTTGAAAAAAAATTAATTTAGTTGAAAATTGATGGTCCTAACTGTAAAGTTATTTTCTTTTTTTGGTTAAGAAATCTTTTTTTTTTGTTATGAAAAAAAACAATTTTTGTTTAAAAATTCGTTTTTTTTGGTTGAACATTTATTTTTCTGACATTTTAACTATTGGCTGTGGTGAGTCCACACTTGTAGTTATTTACTACAAGAAACTATCCACCTAGAAACACTACCCAAATCGGGTAGTGTCACGCCTACCCTGAAAGGGAAATGGCTTAATGGTATATTATCTACGGTGGTTCAATTATCTACTGTAGGGTGATCTCCCCTATTTCTGAAGATTTAAATTTATTTGAAGATTTCAGGATTTTTAAAACGATTCTAGGGGTTTGTAATAGCGTTCAACAATTTAAAGGGAGTTTAAATGATTTAAAGGAATTTTAAGGAATTTTTAAAAGTTTTGAAAATTGTCACGCGATTTCAAAAAAATTTTAAAGGATTAGCTTTCAATGAAATAAAGGGATTTTAGAAGATTTTAAAGATTTTGTGGCATTTTTGAAGATTTCAATAAATTCCAAAGTTTATGATAACAGATCCATTAGTTGAATATTTTTATGTTTATTTATTAAGTGTTCTCGTATGTTTGAAACTAATTTATAGGTTGCAAAACATTATAGCTAAAGTAAACTGTTTCATCAAGTTTATTTGGAATTCTCTTTTAATTAAAAAATAAGGCGAATATCAATTTTTATCTGTTTTCGCTCGGATGACATGTGAGAAAAATATGTTTTTATCAATATTTTCTCAATAACGTCACCTCCAAAATATGTTGACTCTTATAATGAAACGAAGTTCCCGGATGTCACCAGATATTTTCTTAAGCCATTCAATGAATGACAAACTGTTTTGCACCGGATGACATCAAAACTATGTCACATTTAAAAGAATATTATAACTGAAGCTACGATTGAAAACAAGAAAAAAACTTTATTTTGTAATTTTGCAATCATTTCCTGAAAGATATGTGAATTTAGAAAGTATGTTCAATCCTAGCTTTTATTTAAACGAGCTGTGAATTCGATCTCGAGTGTTTCCACTTTGTTTATATTTATAATTATATAGTGCTCGTTTCACGAGCACTCCCATTTCCGTTAGCAAATGTATTTGTTTCCACATAGAGGAAGCATTAGCTTTTTTTCAATGATAGACAAACAAAAGTCTTCATTTTGATTAATTTAAAAATAGAAATTTACAAAAAATACAAAATTACACAATGATACAAAAAAATTTTGAAATGCAAACAAAAATCAGACAAATCAAATTTTGTATTCGAAATGATAATTTTTCGAGCTGCAAAAGGGAAGGAAAAAGTTCTGTCGCACCCTATACCTTTCCCAACTCTTTTTTACATTCTCATTCTAATGAGAAGGTATTGGTTTTATGTAAAATTTGACATAGTCGGTTTTCATCAAATCTCCACGTTTTGAGACCCCCTGAGCCAGAAAAAACGGTTTTTACCAAGGTGTCTGTCTGTCTGTAGTCTGTCTGTCTGTCTGTCTGTCTGTCAGTCTGTCTGTCTGTCTGTCTGTCTGTCTGTAGCCACAATAACTTTCGAAAAAATGATCAGATTTGATTGAGCTTTGGCACACTTTTTTATGGCCGAAAAATAGAGAACGAGTTCGTTAACCAGCTATTTTGGATGAAAATTCAAAAAGTGAGCACATTTTGAAAATTTTTGAGACCACTTTTTTTGAAGATTTAAAAATTGTATGTATGGTTATTGGTAGTACGCAAAATGACCAACAAAATATTCTAATGACTTTTCGTGATAAAACAAAAATTACTGGAGTTATAGCATTTTCAAAATTCCAAAAAACAAACGAAAATGTACATTTTAAGCCGAAAAACGCACGATATGAAAAAAAGTTAAGAGGAGAAAAACGTTGCTTTTTGAACGCCCTATAATATTTTCATAACAACTTTTTGAATTTTTTGAAAAATAAAAAATTCAAATTTTGATCGCACAAAAAAATAATCAAAAATTCCATTTTGCTGTGAAACTATGCAAGATACGAGAAAAGATCATTCTACCAAAATTGTGCACCCAAAAAAGATCTACAAATTTCTCATCATTCACTTTTTGATATGACGCGTAGTTTTTGTTTTATTCGTAAAAAACAGCATTGAAAATAGAAAAATCAAATGCACAGAACCGAGCGTGGAACGCAAGGTTCAAATGATTTTCAAATCAAATATCGAGCGCGAAGCGCGAGTGTCTGGATGAGAATGTGTTCCTTAAGGTCGATAGAACCTTGAGTAAATGAAGTTCCTTTTCAGTCTAAAATAAAAACAAATTTAACAATCACTTAATATGTAGAGGTTTTGATAATTTTATAATATTTGCAAACAAACTTTTTCTTTTCATCGAAGTCGAACACGAAGTTGAAAAATCTAGAGCAACCGAGCGTAAAGCGCGATGTAGATACGCCCGAGCGCGTAGCGCGAGGTGAATACATAATCGAGCGCGAAGCGCGAGATAAATATATGATCGAGCGCGAAGCGCGAGATCCAACAGTTGCGCGCCCTAGGCGCGCTCAAACTTGCGAGCGAAGCGAGCCGCGCGCTAAGCGCGCGATGAGAATGTGCCCGCGAAGCGGGCAGATTTTTTTATAATAAATTATCATTTATAATAATAATTATAGTAAATTTCTTCACAACAATTGTCAGAATTATTCTTTTTGAAAATTTATGATCAAAAAGTCTTTTCTATCAATGCGTCAACTTTGAATTATGGCAATGAAAAAAGTTTTTCTGTTTGAAACAGATGATTCAAATATTATGAATGAGCATTACTTCCTTAATCTTCAATGAAGATATTATAGATTAATCGATTTACCTCGAATCAAGGAATCTTTTCTGTTCTTGAATCAATTTTGAATTATGATAGTGAAAAAAGTTTTACTATAAAAAAGCGTGTTTTCAAGTATTATGCATTACCATAGCTTCCTTACTCTTCAATCCCCTCAAAAAACTTCAAACTTCTACTTTTGAATTATTAAAAGAATAGATTTCTAAAGGATTTTTGGGCAGAAATTTCCAAATAAATTTATTGTCAACTTCCAATACCAATTTAGCAATAATGTATGTCCTTCCAAAGGTCCATAAAGTTAATTTTCCTTTAAGACCTGTGGTATCTTATATTAACAATCCAACTTATTACTTGGCTAAAACTATGAGTAACATTTTATCTGATTCCATTCCAAAATCAAATTCCTGTGTCAAAAATTCTACTACTTTTCGAGAAAATATTATTCAAATTAAAATTCCTGATAACCATATTTTTATTTCTTTAGATGTAATCTCACTTTTTACTAATATTCCTTTAGAATTGGTTCTTTCTAGTACACAGAAAAAACACCCAAAAGGGTTCGTTTAGAGCGCACTTGAAAAGAACAACATCCCGTGCGGAAATTTAAATCCGGGCACTATAAGGTCCTGAAAGGATTGCCGTATTATATTTAAGGTCCGGATAAGTAAATCCTATCAGGCCCTTATGGTGTTCCGTCACGCTCGGAATTAAAAGGGCCGTAATTGGCTACCTTATAAGGTCCATGTCAGGCAGCCTTTTTCGTACCTTTAAAATAATTAAGGTCCTTTGCAGGGCCGTCATTATTTCGTATCGAATCCCTTACTTATTTTTCAAATGAGAATGAAATAAATATAAAAATATGTATGTTGACTTCCAAAAGTGATGTTTTATTAAAATACATATTATTATGTACAATAATGTATATTAAAATCTTTTTCAATTCTGTCAAGTATTATAAAATTTTCCGTATCCGTACAGCGCGCGTACACAGTCGCGACTAACAAACATTATACAACCGAGATATCCACATTAGGGATATCTCGCAGCAGCAAAAGAGTCAGCTCGACCGTAAGTGCAATAGAAGAGCCTCGCCCTGCAGTAACCTTTTTTTATCACGGTAGCATTTATGCCAAGTAAGTATGATTTTCGGCGCCTCGACTCCTGTCTTAAACACTCGACGCGCCGTTTCGACTGCGAGAGAGGCAAATCGTTGCGCGCCCTGGCGCACCACAGCCGAACTTTTGCCCAAGGCGGCAAGATTCAAATCTTCAAATTCTAAATCAAATCTTTTTGTGTCAAACCTTTTATCCATGAATTGTGGTTTATCATTCATACCATTATGAGAGTTAGATATATGAATATACGAAATTATTTATTAAAGCTAGAATAAAATAATTATTTGTTCAACATAATACATAATAAATAATTTACGATATCAGAATTTGATTAATTATTATTTATAGTGATTAATAATGCGATGAAATTGCAATATTATTATTTCAAGCATTTTACATAGCTGAGCACTGTAGATTATTGTTAAACTATTATAAAAAAATCTAATATACTAGATGAAAAAAATTCAACATGAATTAATCTATTTTCTCATTTTTTTACGAAAGCGACTATTAATCATTATCATTATTATGAAAAGTTTCAATAAACTGCGTTACTTAATAAAAAGGGCAATCTATCCGGGCTTTATTCGTACCTGATCAGGGCCGTAAATACGGCCTTTTATCAGATTGCCTTAATTAAAAATAAGGCTAGCCTATCCGGGCCTTATTTGGACCTGACCAGGACCGTTATATACATTTTTAAATCAGGCAACCTTATCAGGGCCTGGTACGAGCCTTTTTTTAAATAAGGCTAAAAAAGGCATTTTCCGCACGGGATAAAGGCGCATTCACAAACCAACCGCTTGCAAAGTCGGGTTTGTAATTTCGCGATTTACAGAATATGTCGGTAAAGCAAACACAAACGATATTATTATTTATTATACGTACAATTTTCGGAAAAAGCAAACTGTTTACCCTCCTAGAAATAATTAATTGAAAACAATTCAGAATGATAGAAAGAAATTTGGATTGTTTCTAATCGTGTGTGCACGATTGGGAAAGATTCAGTGTTGCAAAGTTTCAATCGGTCCCAATAGGACCAATCGGTACTAGGATTTTGAGGTTATGAAGTGGCAATTTGATGGCAGCACATTCGTCTCGCGGGAATTATTCGAAAACGTTTATTTACTTTTTTTTTTCTAGGCAACACATTTTAAGCAATATGTTCATGAAAACAAAATTAAATAAATGTTTTGGAACAATTTCCGCGAGCTGAGAGAGCTGTCGTCAACAAATTCGCCAATGAAGTCAAGTTTTTTCATCCAATTATTCATTTCATTGTCTATAATTTTGCATAAAAGAATGTAATTTATTAAATAAATTACTTAAAATATTTTAGGTAATTATTTTTTTTTTAATGAAAATTTAACTATTATTCCAGTTGAATATTCCATAATTTTAGTTGAAAATTCAACTCTTTTTTTTTAACTTTCTTTTTTTTGCCTATGAATTTATTTATTCAATTTTTGGTAGAAAAATTATCTGTTTTAGTTGGAAATTCGTCTTTTGGTAGAAATTCATCTTCTTGGTCCAAAATGCAATTATTCTAGTTAAAGATTCATCATTGCAGTAAAAAAATTCATCTGTCTGGTTTAAAATTCAACTATTTCAGTTAAATATTCATTGTTTTAATTGAAAACTCTTATGTTTGGTTTTGAATTAATTTTTTTTTTCACTAAGAACGTTACTATTACATTTTTGGTTAAAAATTATTCTTGTTTTAGTTCAAAATTCAACTATTTGGTTGAAAATTTGTCTCCTTGAATCAAAAATTCGACTATTTTGTTAAAAATTCATGTATTTTGTTGAAAAATTGTATTTTTGGTACAAAATAATTCTTTTTATTTGAAAATTAATCTTCTGGTTTAAAAATTCATTTTTTTCGTCGAAAATTCAAGTGTTCCAGTTAAATATTCATAATTTTAGCTGAAAATTTATTTTTTATTTTGTTTAAAATTTAACTATTCAGTTAAAGATTCGTAATTTAATTTGAAAATTCATCATTTCGGTTGAAAAGCTTAACTATTTCATTTTTGTGTGAAAAATTGATATTTTTAGTAGAAAATTCAAGTATTTTTTGAAAATTCATTTATTTTGCAATGTTTTCTTCTGTTGTGTTAAAGGATGTTCAGAGTGAACGTCATGAATTAAAATAAATGTTTGCGTTTTACGGCAAATATGAATATGTTACTTTTAGATGACCGGGAAAATTGAAAAACTTGACCGGGAGAAACCGGAAAGTAACCCGGAATTTGAAATTGTCCGCCGAATCGCCACCCTGAAAATGTATGTGCTTGGGGAAGGAAAACCAGTCGTTGTGATGATTCCTGCATGTATTTAATACAATTTTGAACTATTGCACCTGTAAATATCACAATTTTTAATGTTTAAATTTAAAAATAGTTCAATCTGTAACAGTTTTTAAATAGTTCAATCTACAAGTCCATTTCTGTCAATTATCGTGTTTTTCGCTGTATATATATATTTTTTAAATTATCAAATATGTAAATTAATTTTTTGTGATAAATCATCAGTTTAGAATCAAAGAAATTAATTTTCAGATCACAAAATAGACTTTTAGAGTAAAAGGTAAATTAATTCTTTGATTTTACTCTTTACAAATGAATTATTGATTTTAAATTCAAAAGAAGGAAGACTTTTCTTCACAAATGTCAATTCTGAATAATTCATAATATTTTTTGTACTTTGAAATTATTAAACAATAATAATAATAATATTATAATAATTATGATGTAAAAAATTGATTTGCATATTTTATCATTTCAAATAAGCGCGCGATCAACTTGCTGTGAGTCTGCTGGTGCGACGCATGCGCATTAAGACTTTAAAAAAATTCGTTTTTCTACAGTCAAATAGGTTATCTATTTTTATATTTCATGTTAAAATTATAAATCAAAGGAAATATTGTTTTTGCAACGACCTTACATCACTTCTAATAATATATATTTGTACATTTAAAAAGTGATATGTCGAAAAGTTTCTTGCATATGAATAAGCCTTTATATTTACAAGCTTGCTACATAACCTGCAAATTACATCTATCAAGTCATTATATCTATTTTAATCACGGTAATATTTTGTACCTTCATTGTCTTCATGAAGTTATGTCCATCAGAGTTTGATTACATGTGTGCTTTCAGGTAAAAATTGTATTATTAATTAAACAAAATGTCGAAGTGGGCAAAGCGAAAAATAAGTTCTTTAGAAATAGGCTCATTTACAATTGGTATCCTTTAGAACCCCAACTGAAGTATCATTTAGAGCTCAGTTATCGTTTTGGGTTCTTTTTCAGCAAGTGGGGTTGATTTTTGTTAAAGCTCCTTTGGAACCAAAAATGGATTCTAATGGAAACCCCAGTATTTTCTGTGTATCGATAAGAGATGGTGTCACATAAAAAACTTTACTAATATTTCTCAAAACGATTTCAAATCTGGTATTTCTTTTCTTATGAATTCTGCTAGTTTTCAATTTGATAAAAAATTTTACAATCAAAAATTCGGCACTCCTATGGGGTCTCCGATATCAGGTATTCTTGCTGAAATTGTCTTACAAGATCTCGAATTAGAAATCTTTAAAAAATAAAAGGTCAAAATCCATTCATTTTATAGATACGTCGATCATACTTTTCTTATTGTTCCAAAAGACGGAATTGAAAATATTGTTTCTTGTTTTAATAGCTATCACAAAAGGTTAAAATTTAATGTGAAGTTCATTCTGACAATCATATCAGTTTTTTAAACTTAAAAATTATTAGAAAAAATTCATATGATATCATCACAAACTGGTTTAGAAAAAGTTCATATTCTGGAAGACTTTTAAATTTTTTGTCAAATAATCCCATACACCAAAAGATTGGTATTGTAAAAAATCTTGTTGATTCAGCTGTTCTTCTCTCTGATGAATCTTTTCACCATCAAAATTTAAGTTTAGTCAAAAAAATATTAAATTAAAATAGTTATCCTGAACTTTTTATTGAAAAACACATTCAAATAAGACTTTTTCAAATTAATAATAAAAAACCATCTCTAGAGTTAAATCTAACCAATAATAATCAACAGAAAAAAGTTGTATCTTTTAATTTCTATCCAGATATATCTTTTTCGATCCGTAGACTTTTTTCTGACTTTAATAATAATACTATTTTTAGAATTGATTCAAAATTTGACCACTTTATCAAATTGGGAAAAGATCCATTAGAAAAATTAGAAGAGTGTAATGTTGTTTATAAATTGGACTGCTCTTGTGGTATGTCTTATATTGGACAAACTAAAAGATCGTCAGAGACTAGAAAAAATGAGCCTTTCAGAAATATTAATCACTTTAAAAAAAAATCATAAAGAAATTGCTAAACACATTCACTCTTTCCATAATCGAAACTCAAATCATATCAAATGGGATGACATTAAAATATTACATAAAGAGCAAAATTATTATAAAAGAAACTTTGTCGAGATGATGTATATTAAAAATGAGAGTAACAATGCTTTGAATAAGATTACTGATTTGAAATTTTATAATTCTGCTTATAATATGATTTTAGATAAAGTTTGCTAATGGTTTTCCTAATTTCTTCAAATTTTATATAAAAAAATTTAAACTTGGCGCCTAAATCTCTTTCTTTCGATTCAGTATGTTTGATCCTTCCAGTACTCGATCTACTCCGGACCCGCATGGTACTCTGTACCATGCTCCTTTCTTTAATTTAATTTTTTTTTTTAAACATGGATCTTAAATCTAATTACAAAATTTTTATCACTATATAAAAATAAATTTCAAGCAGGTTGCTACTATCTAATCAGGTAAAGAAATATCTGTTTTATCCTTATGAACTTCTCTTGTTTTGTAGTTTCCTAACCTCTTTCTTGTCACTTTTCAAACTATTTGTTCAAAAGTCTTTCAAATTTAATAAACTTACTACAATTTCTAATTTTTCTAACACTTTATATTGAGTACCGAAAATGGATTTTTTCGAAGAAATGCTAACTTCAATTATTCTATAATTGATCATTTTTTACTTACGAAACCTTTACGCGTATAACTACTACGATGTCTGACCGAAGTTGCTCTGTTTTTTGAAATAATTTTTCCTTTTTCTTTCTTTGGAAATATTTAATGTATAAATAAATCTGACCGATCTACTTAATGGTAAGTCACCGTATTTTGAAAATTGTTTTTTAAAAAAATTATGTGTTTGACATACTTTCATTGTATGTAATTTCCTATGTAATTCTCTTAATAGATTTAACCACGGATTTCTGATGAGGTCACCATGACTGGTGACGAAACGTCAAATTTTATTGAACAATAATCGGTCTGGAAGTGTTATTTAATTTCTTCTATATAAAAATGACCATAAATCCCCTACTCTTTAATAAAATGCAGGCCTTGCAGACCGGTCCCTATATACAGTTAAGGTCCCTAGAGTGCCCTATTTTCAAGATTTGGTCCCTATGGTACCCTATTTGCAGCCCCTTAATGGAATTTCGAAAAAATGTATAATTTGCATTTTTTATTCACTCTTTTAAATGAAAATATCACATTAATCACTGAAATCTCTTGAATTATTTTGATATAATTCATATTATTTTTAAAGATTCCGAGAAATTTCTAATAGATTTCAATTATTTGAAGGGATTTTTAAGATTTTAGGGAATTTTAAAAGATTCCGAGGAATTTTTTATTAATTGGCATTTTCGAGAGCTTCAAGGAATTTCAAAAGATTTTAAAGGATTGAAAACATTTGAGGTTATTTTAGGTTATTTAAAAAGATTTCAAGTAATTTTTAATTTTTATTAGTAGTTTAGTGGGATTTGAAAGAATTTGGAATATTTCAGAGAATTTTAAAAAGAAACCAAGCAATTATTAATTAATTTAATTTCACGTTATTTTATAAGATTTCCGAGGATTTCAATGACTTTAAGGGATTTTTAAACTCTAAATGTATTTTAATCCTTTTTCCTGGATTTCAGGAAATATCATCATAGAATTTCACAGAAATTTGATAATATTTTCCTGGATAAAAAATTTGTTCACGAGAAGTGAGGTATTTTGTAGGATTCCAAAGGATTTGAAATACTTTAGGAAGTCTCAAAAGATTCCAAGGAATTTTTATTTGATTTAATTAATTTTAAGAGATTTAATATCATTTTAGTGGATTTGAAAGAATTTACTCAAGAAAAGTGAGTTATTTCGTAGGTTTTTAAAGATTTGAAGAGATTTAAAATGATTTTTTTTTATTTCACCCTGAATTCTTATTGATTTATCCTGAATTCTTTGAAATTCTTTTGAATTAATTTCAATTCTTATAAATTTACATAATTTTACACAATTCAATTGATTTTTCTGATTTTTGAAAAGTTTTTATATAATTGGTTTTGCAGATTAATTGATAAAATGGCCAAAGTATTTGAAATATTTTAGTGTATTTTAGAAGATTCCAATGCATTTTCAAGAGCTTTACAAAGTTTCAAGGGATTAGAAAAGATTCGAAGGATTGGAAATATTATATGAAATTTTAACTATTCGCATAAATTTTTCATTTATTTCAATAGTTTTGAAGGGATTTCAAAGGCTTTCAAATATTTTAAGGTATTTTAAAAGATTCCAAGGCATTTCCGAAATATTCCAACAATTTCAAGGGATTTCCAAGGGTTTTAATAATTATAATAATATTTAAATGGATTTCAAAGAATTTATTCACAAGAAGTGAAGGATTTCGTAGGGTTTTAAAGATTTTAAGAGATTTTCCAATATTTTTTGAAATTAATTTCGAATTCGCCCTGATTTCTTATTAATTTATCCTGAATTCTTTGAAATACTTTTGAATTCTTCCAGGTGCACTCAATTTTACTCAGGTCAATGGATTTTTTGAAATTTTTTGTTTAATTCATCTTGAAGTCATTAAAACTTACTTCAAATTTTTAGGTATTTCACCAAATCTTTTGAATTCTCTTTAATTTTTTCTAAAATTCATTTCAAACTCACTCAATTCAATGAATTTTTTCATATTTAAAATTTTTTTTCATATTTAAACATTTTCGTCAATTCATTTGAATTTTTTTTTAATTCATCTTGAACTTTTATGAATTTAATTGAATTCTTCTCGTTTCCCTTAAATTCCTCTAAATTCACTCAAATTTTACAGAAATAAATGGATTTTTTCGAGTTTTAAAACATTTCCAATTCATTTGAATTTTTTTGAATTGTTTTGTAGTAATTAGTCATTTTTGTAGTTAGAAATTAGTAGGGTTTCAAAGATTTGAAGAGATTTTAAATTATTTTTTGAAATTCACCCTGAATTCTTTTAAATTCTTTGGGATTCCCTTGAATTTTTTTACTTCACTTGAATTATTCTACATTTACCACTGAATTCTTTTGAATTCTTTTGAATTTTCTTGAATTATTTTGAATTCTCTTGAACTTTTTAATTAATTTCAATTCTTCTGAATTTACTGAATTCCACTGAATTCAATGTATTTTATTTTTAAAAGTTTGTATTTAATTGATCCTGAAGTCTTTTAACCTCACCTTCAATTCTTAGGCATTTTTTATAATTCTTTTGAATTCCCTTGAATTTTTCTAAGTTCATTTCAAAGTTACTGAATTCATGAAAGTTTCTTTATATTTTAAAATTGTTTTCAATTCATTAAAATGTTTTCTTAATTCACCTTGAATTTTTAAGCATTTGATCGAATTCTTCTCGTTTCCCTTAAACTCCTCTAAATTCACTCAAATTTTACAGAAATAAATGGATTTTTCCGAGTTTTAAAACTTTTTCCAATTCATTTGAATTTTTTTGAATTGTTTTGTAGTAATCTGTCATTTTTTTAGTTACAAATTAGTAGGGTTTCAAAGATTTGAAGAGATTTGAAATTATTTTTTGAAATTCACCCTGAATTGTTTTAAATTCTTTGGGATTCCCTTGAATCTTTTTACTTCACTTGAATTATTTTAAATTTACTCCATTATACTTAGTTCAATGGATTCTTTTTTCACTTTTTAAAAGTTTTTATTTAATCGAGCCTGAAGTCTTTTAACCTCACCTTGAATTCTTAGGCATTTCATAAAATTCTTTTGAATTCCCTTGAATTTATCTAAGCTAATTTCAAAGTTACTGAATTCATAAAAGTTTCTTCATATTTTAAAATTTTTTTCAATTTATTTAAATTTTTTCTTAATTCACCTTGAATTTTTATGAATTTCATCGAATTCTTCTCTTTCATCTTGAATTCCTCTAAATTTATTCCAATTTGACGAAAATCAATGGAATTTTTTTGACTTTTAAAACTGCTTCTAATTCATTGGAATTTAACTTGAATTGTTTTGATGTCTTATATATTTATCCTGAATTTTTTACCCTTTGAGCGCGAAAAAAGTACTCTATGAGCGTGACGAAAAGTACCCTTCGGTCCCTATATTTTATCCCATAGTGACTGTGAGGCCTGAAAATGTATTAATATTGAAGGTCAATCGATTCGTCTCGAACCAAGGAATCTTTTACATTCTTGCATCAACTTTGAATTATGTTGAAGATAAAAGTTTTACTATAAAAAACCGTATTTTCAAATACTATGCATTACCATAGCTTCCTTACTCTTCAATAAAATGTATTAATATTATAGTCAATCGATTCGACTCTAATCAACACATATTTTCTGTTCTTGCATCAACTTTGAATCATGTTAATGAAAAAAGTTTTACTATAAGAAACCGATTTTCAAAATATATAAATTAACATAACTTCCTTAATCTTTCACAAATTGTGTTAATATTATATGTCAATCGATTCTTCTCGAACCAAGGAATCTTTTACATTCTTGCATCAACTTTGAATTATGTTGAAAAAGAAAGTTTTGGTATAAAAAACCGTATTTTCAAATATTATGCATTACCATAGCTTCCTTACTCTTCAATAAAATGTATTAATATTATAGGTCAATCGATTCGACTCTGATCAACACATCTTTTCTGTTTTTGCATCAACTTTGAATTATGTTAATGAAAAAAGTTTCACTGTAAAAAACCGATTTTCAAAATATATAAATTACCATAACTTTCCTACTATTTGATAGAATATATTAATATTATAGGTTAATCGATTCGTCTCGAACCAAGGAATCTTTTATATCCTTGCATCAACTTTGAATTATGCTAATGAAAAAAGTTTCAAGATATTAGTAGTGAAAATAAGCCTTCCGAATTTCATCAATTTATCTGCAACCGTTTTCAAGTTATCGTATTCACAAAAAAGTGTGACATCCACACGCACACACATGCTAACACAAAAACACACATTCATCCACATAACATCCGGACAATTGCTTAGAACAGTGTATTATACATTTATAAATTGAGGAAGTTTTAATTAAATGAATTAAAAATTTTTTGAAAATATTACCATTACAAAGCTTTCTCTATGAAGAAGCAAAAAATATATAAATTCGGCAGATAGGGTATTTTTATGAAAATACGCATGATAAAAATGTGTTATTAAGAAAATTATTCCTCCAAACAAGAGCGTCTGATATTTGAGGGTTTAAAAAAGATTTAGGATTTAAAAAATCGTATTTTTTACTTTTATGATTGATACATTATTTAAATTTCGCGGGAAAATGCATCGCTTCAAATTGGAAAGGGCGCTAAATTTAAATGATAAAAGAAGTCAAAGTAATTTAAAACATATTATTCGCATTAAACAGTGCCTTATTCAGGGTTGCTACAATATCCCAATTTCTAAATTCTTCTATAGGTATAAAACAAAACCACACACCTAGAAGATTAATAATATTAATGCAAAATAAATTTTGTTTTCTAAATATATTCAAAACACTTTTTAGTTGTGTTTTCAATTGAAAAGGATCAATTTTCAAACGAAGAAATGGACTTTTAACTAAAATGATGAATCTTCAACCAAAAATATGAATGTTTAAACAAATAGTTGAATTTTCAACCCAAATGATTAATTTTCTACCAAAAAAGAGCCATTTTCAACAAAGTTTATGAATTTTCATCCACAAAAAAAATCAATTTTCAACTAAGATTAGAATAGTTAAAATGTCAGAAAAATAAATGTTGAATAAAAAAAAAACAATTTTCAAAAAAAAATATATTTTTTCATAATAAAAGAATGATTTTTTAACAAAATAATTCAATTTCAAACTAAAACTAAATTTACAAACCAAATATATTATATTTCAATTCGCAGGTAGAAAAGTAAATTTAAAAAAGCGAGTTTTCAGCAAAATTAATTAATTTTCAACTAAAAATATAAATTTTCAACCGAAAATGGAATATTTGTATCTCCAGTTAAAAAAATTAATTTCCAACTAAAAAGGAACGAATTTCCAAACAAAGAAATTATTTTTTAATCACCATGATGAATTTTCAATCAAAAATATGGAATTTTGATCAAATAGTGGATTTTTCAATCCAAAAGATGAATTTTCTATCAACAAAAAAAATCTAATTTTCAACTCAACAGTTTTTTTTTCCAATGAAAAAATTTAATTCTTAACAAAAAATAGAATAGTTAAATTTTCTACTAAGCAGATAATTTTTTAACGAAAAAGATTACATTTATATCAAAACGAGTAAATTTTTCACGAAAAATGTAATAGTTGAAGAGAATTTTAAACTAAAATGATGAATCTTCAACTAAAAACGAATTTAATTTTCAACCAAATACATGCATTTTGAACTAAAAAGATAAATTTTCTACCAAATATAAATTAGGATAATTTTCAGTCAGTAAAATAAATTTCCAAACAAAAAACAAACGAGTTTTCAAACAAAGTACATTTTCGACGAAATAGTATCATTTTGAACCAAGTAGGTCAAATTTCTATCAGAAAAGGTAAATTTTCGACAAAAACTGGAAGTTATTTTTCCAGTTTAAAAAATAAATTCTAAATAAGAAAAATCTCATTTTCAACCAAAAAGATCAATTTTCGACCCATAAGATGAATTTCCAACAGAGTACATGAATTTTCAACCAAATATTTGAATTATTAAAGGAAGTTCCAACCAAAAGGATGAATTAGTCACCATGAAGAAACAAAGATCATTAAAAAAATGGGGAAAAAGCTGAATTTTGAAAAAAATGAAAAAAGAAGTACTTTTGATAAGCTTCTTGTAAATTAAAGTATAGTCACCTCTCAAGGACTATTTAACGAATAATTTCCACTAAATAGCTTCTGATTTTGACCCTCTCAATCCACTTTTATTGTGCCCGAAAAATGCCCCAAAATGCGAAATAGGAGATTTCTATGAAATTCATATTAAATACGGTATTTTCTGGAATTTTTTCAACATGAATTATTTTCAATCGATAAGTGATGAGTTTTCAAGTATTTTTTTAAACTTTAAATTGCTTAACATATTTGGTTCTTGTTTAACATATTTGATAATTGTTTGAACAATTTTTACATGGTTAAACAATTTTTCCCCTGTAAAGCGTGGAAAATTATTAATTTATGGAATTAGTGACTCAATTAACGGATGTTGAGAGTAATATTTTTTTCTGAAGGATATTTAACAATTTTTTTAACATTTTTCATTTGTTTAAAGATTTTGTCCTTGTAAATCGTGAAAATTTATTCTTTTCTGCAATTAATAACGCAATGAACGAATTTAAAGAGTAATATTTTTTCGCTTCAGATATTTTGCAATTATTTAAAAAATTAATAATTATTCACTTGCCCCTTTCCATAGGGAAGGTGGAGAAAAGTCTAGATTTTTCGAATCTCTCACACTATTTCGCCTTCTATTCAGTACTTTCTAATATTAGAACGTGTACCATATATTGTTTAAATAATAATAATTTGTTTAAACAATTAAATTCATTTGTACGAAGTAAAGTTTAGTCTTTATTTCTTAAAATCACCCCTGTGAATTAATAAAATCTGTGAATTAAAAATAATTGGTAAGTAGATGTTGCCTAAAAAAATCTAATTATTTAAAAAATACAGGGTATACATTAGGGTGGTCCAAAAACACATTGTAAAATTTCTTTTTCGAATTTTCATGCATATCGCCGTAAAATTTTTTTGAATTCACGAAAAAATAAATCAATTTTTTCATTTTGAAAACAATTATATTCAGAGGTGGTGTAAGCCCCATAAAGTTTAACACGCATTTGCCATAAGAAAAAAAGAGGTTTTTGCAAATTTGATTCAGAATCGTCAATATTAGCTGAATCGAGTTAAAACTCAACATTTCTCTTTAAAATAAGCCATACAATACGAATTATATATTACTTTTCAAATATCACCCCCATAACTCTGTTTTATACGGTCCCAAAAAACTCCATAAGTGGAAAAATAGGTTTTTCGAGTTTTTAACGCTAATTATGATTTTTTGCAGTTTTTTTCAGTGCAAATTGTTTCCAGTACACAAAATATTACTCTACACTGATAATAAGATGTTTACATTAATTTTTTTAAACAATTTATTATTGTTTTTAGCAATTTTCTTTTAGAATAGAGATGGAAAGGCGCGGTTTTTCAAGAATTTTCCACTTTTTATCAAATTTTCAATTAGAGAGAGGCGTAGAGATGTTTTTTGTAGGTCATTAATTTTAAGAAACTTAATTGTTTAAACAATTTTTTATTACTGCTAATAATATTATCTTTGAATAATGCTAGAAGTTGCGGGTTTTTTCTGAAATTTTCAAATTTTCGTTCACTTTTCACTTGGAGTGATTTAAAATTTAATTTAATTTAGCAAAAATAATTGCCTAAATAAATTATTACTATTTATAGCTATCTTCTTCTACATGAATACTGGATAGTTACGGTTTTTTCGGATTTTTCAAATCTTTTTTCCATTTTTCAATTAAAGTTAAGTAATAATCAATTACATTTAACCAAAATAATTGTTTAAACAAGTTATTATTATTGTTAATAATATTCTGTTTGCTTAATGGTAGAAAGTTTCGGTTTTTTCTGAAATTTTTAACTATTTGTCTATTTTTCACTCAAAGTGACTTAATTTCAAGTAGAGCAAAAATAATTGTTCAAACAAATTATTATGGTCAATAACTATCTTCATCTATATTAATGCCAGATAGTTGCGGTTTCTTTCTTAAATCATTAACTTTTTTTTGCCTTTTTAGTTATGAACAAATAATAAAGAAACATTAGAGACAAAAATATTTTATAAAATCTCTTTACTTTTTGTGAATATATTTTTCTGGAGAGGAGGAGCTAATACCAAAATATTTTCAATTTAAAATTTTTCTTTTATGTTTTGCAATAAACTTCTTGTTGTTATTTAAAAACAAAACTTTTACAAGTCATTTAGAGACCATAAACAATAATAATTTGTTTAAATAATTATTTATGCTTAATTGAATTAATCATCAATATACCCTTAGTGAGAAGTAGACAAATAGTTTTAAATTTCAGAAAAAACCACAACTTTCTATCATTATTTAAATTCAATATTAACAATAATAAAAATAAATTGTTCAAACAATCATTTTATTAACTTCAATTATTTAACTCACTTTAATTGAAAATTGGACAAAGAGTGGAAAAATTTTTTTTACCGCGACTTTCTATCTCTATTCTCAAAGAAAATTGCGAAAAAAATGATAGATTAATTTAACAATTTATTGAAACATCTGATTATCAGTATAAAGTAGCATTTTATGCATTAGAAATAATGTAAATTAAAAAAAAAAAGAAACAAAATCATAATTATCGCGAAAAACTCGCAAAATCCATTTTTTCACTTATGGGGGTTTTTTGAGACCCTATAAAACAGACTTATGGGGGTGGTATTTGAAAAGTAAAATTTTATCAGTATTTTATGGCTATTTATGAAGAGAAGTGTTGAGTTTCAACTTGATTCAGCTAATATTGAAAATTCTGGCAAAAATTTGCAAAAACGTCTTTTTTATGGGAAATACGTGTTAAACTTCATGGGGCTGCACCACCTCAAAATATCATATTTTTTTAATACAAAAAAATAGATTTACTTTTTTGTGCATTTGAACAAATTTTCCAAACTTTTCTTTTCCTTCCATATGAAAAGGCGCAAGTGAGTGAATGATTAATCAATTAATTGTTTACATAATTGCAAAATATCTTGAGCAAACAAATATTGCGATTCAAATTAATTAATTGGGTCATTCATTGCAGAAGAGAGTAAATTTTCACGATTTAAACAGAAAAAATTGTTTTGAGAAACGAAAATTGTTTTAACAAATTAAAATTATTTAAACAAATTGCTGAATATCTTTTAGAAAAAAAATATTACTCGCAACATCCTTTAACTGTGTTACCGAATGTTTTTGGGAAAAGAAATTATTTAAACAAATGAAAATTGTTCAAATAATTACCAAATACGTTAAAAAAGTACTTGAAATTCATCAACTTTGTATAATTTATTCCGATAGGTAATAACTTTTCACGATTTAAGTTGGAAAAAAATGTTTGGAAAAATAAGAATTACTTAAACAATTTAAAATTATTTGAAAAATACTTGAGAGCTCGTCATTAATCGATTGAAAATAATTCATGTTGAAAAAATTCCAAAAAATTGGTTGACTATACTTAAATTCACAAAAAGCTTATAACAAGTACTTTTTTTCTATTTCTTTTTGAAAATCAAGCTTTTTCCATTTGAAATCCCATGTTAATTGAAAACATTCTGGCTAATTAACTAAAAAGTTAATTAAAAAAAGGCTTCAGGTTGAAAAAAAAATTACGGAATTTCATTATCCTGAAAACAAACAAATTGCGGGGTGGGAGGGGGAGGTTACCCCCAAAAATCGAAAATCGAATTTTTACAGGTATAAATTTGGACTACCCTACTATATTCAGTAGGGCGGCCTAAATTTTTTTTTTCAGAATAATCAAACATTCCCATATTTCAAAAAACAGGAAATAAAATAATTCCTCTTACATTTTTCTCTCGCGTGTATAAAAATGCAAACACAGACAGTAGAATAAACATGCCTTAAAAAAGCCGGATGTTTTTATGCCGACTCATGATCGACCGAAAAATGTGAGAAAAATACAAAACACATAAAAATTATTATTAAAGGGTAGTATTTTTTCTCAAAAAATAAAATTGTTTTTTCTTGAAAAGTTCAATTTTGAACCTTTTCATCATTTTTGAAAAAATATTTTTCAATACCTTGCAGCATTTTTTGATTATTTCTAAAAATGTAAATTATTATAGAAAATATTTTGGTACTAGTAAAAATTGAATAAATGAAACATTGGTGGAGATATAAGGGTGGTCCAAAAAAGCATTGGAAATTTTCTTGTTGAATTTTCATGCATATCGCCCGGAAATTTGTTCGAATCCACATAAAAAAAATAAATCCATTTTTGTTTAGTTTTGAAAAAAATTATATTTTGAGATGACGCGAGCCCCATGGAGTTTAATACGTATTTCCCATAAAACACACGTTTTTGTCAATTTTATTCAGAATCTACCCCAAAATTATTTTTGATTACACAAAAATTGCCATATAGTATTAAATTCAGGCAGAAAAATTTGAAAAGAAAACAAAATCTTACTGACGATAATTTAATAAAGTTTACGAGTTCTTGAATTTTCATGAAAATTTACTTTCTAGGGGGTAACCACCCTTAAGTACATTTTATTATGATCTCTAAAATAAAGCAGCTTTAAAAAAAAAAAACAATTACAAAAGTGTCGCAAAAAGACATGAAAGATGTGTTTTTCTCAAATTTTTTGAAAAATTGTTAGGGGGTGAACTACCCCGCAATTATTTTTTATTAGAAAAAAAATTGAAAAAAGTAGTAAATGATTTCATGGTAGTTCCCCCCTAAAAATTTTTTGAAAAATTTGAGAAATCACGCTTTTGATCTCTTATGGTGAGAAGATTTTTTTCAGTTGTTTTCATTGTGAAAGATACCCCTGCTGCATGCGAAAAAATTAACTGCGTATTTAAAACCGCAATTTTTAGGGGCAGTTTTCACCCTTAAAACCCCGATTTGGGCAGACAAGAAAAAACACGTGTCACTTGTTTTTTCGAATACTACAACAATTTATTTAAATAATTATTTTCGCTAAATATGATTATTTATTAATTCACTCCAAGTGAAAAATAGACAAATAATTAATTTTTTTTTAAACCGCAACTTTCTACCATTAAACAAAGAAAATATTATTAAAAATAATAATGAAATATCTAAAAAAATTATTTTTTGTTACTTGAATTAAGTCTTTTTTCACTCTAATTGAAAAGTTGACAATAAGGTACAAATTTCAGAAGACACTGCAACTATTTAACATTAATGTAGATAAAGATAGTTAAAAACAATAATAATAATTTGAACAATTATTTTTGCTAAATTTAACTTATTATTACATCACATTGAGTGAAAAATAGACAAATAGTTGAAAAGTTCAGAAAAATTCGCTAATTTTAAAATTCGGTAATTTAAGAATTTGGGATAATTTAATAATTCGCTAAATTTATAATTCGTCAACAATAATATTCAGAAATTAAATAATTCGTCAATTTTCCTTTCGGAATTTTTGTTTTTCGTTAATATTTATATTCGGTATTTATTTTTTCGTTATTTTTGGTTAGTCCCAAAACCACAACTTTTTACCATTAAGCGAAGAGAATATTATTAACAATAACAATGAATTGTCTAAACAGTTATTTTTGTTAACTTGAATTAAGAATTACTCAATTTTTATTGAAAAGTAAACAGAGTTGAAAATTTCAGAAAAAAACCGCAACTATCTAGTATTAAAATACAAAAAAGGGATAAAAAATAATAATTTGTTTAAACAATTATTTTTGCTACATTAAATTGAATATGAACTCACTCAGAGTGAAAAGTGGATAAAATGTTGAAAATTTCCAGTATTATTCAAAGAGAATATTATTCACAACAATAATGAATCTTTAAGCATTTATGTTTGTTAACATTACTTAAATTTTACCTCACTCTGATGAAAAATTGGACAAAAAGTGAAAATTTTTTGAAAAAACAACTACTTTCTATCTCTATTCTAAGAGAAAATTTCTAAAAACAATAATAAATTTTTTGAAGAATTTATGTAAACATCTAATTATCAGTACAAAGTAATATTTTCTGCATTAGGGACAATTCGATTTCAGAAAATCGCAAAAAATCGATAATTAGTGCCAAAAAGTGGCAAAACCCATTTTTTTAATTATGGGGTTTTTTGAATCCCTATAAAACAATCTTATGGCGATGATATTTAAAAAGTAATACTTTATTCTTATTTGATGGCTAATTGCGAACAGAAATTTTAAGTTTCAACAAAAAAAGTTTGTTTTTTTATATGGGAAATACTTTTTGAACTTCATACGGATTGCATCACCTTTAAATATCATTAGAAGAAAAAAAAATTTTTTGTGGATTCGAACAAATTTTCGGGCGATATGCAAGAAAATTAAAAAAAAAAATTCCGATGCATTTTTGGACCACCCTTAGATCCAGTCCTAAATAAATTCATATATTTCCACTGAGTGCATCTCTACCAAAGTTTCATTTAGTGAATTTTCACTAGTACCAAAAAATTTTCGATAATAAAAAAATGGTGCAAGATATTGAAAAATATTTTTTTAAATGATAAAAATGTTCAAAAATGAACTTTTTAAGAAAAATCTTTTTTGTTTTTTTCAGAAAAATTACTGCCCTTCAACAATTTTGAAATGTTTTTGTATTTTTTCGATCGATCAAAAATCCGAAAAACATCCGGCTTTTTAAGGCATGTTTATATTTCTGTATGAGTTTGCATTTTTGTACACGCGAGAGCAAGTGATAAGAAAACTGATTTTATTTCCTGTTTTTCATATATTGGAATGCCTGATTATTTTAAAGGCGCCCAGGTGAGTAATTGTAGCAAATACGGAAAATTTCGAAATGAGAGCACAACAATCTTTCTCCTACCACTGTAGTTATTTTCTAGAACAAATGACAAGCGTTCTTTAGACGGTGTTTAAGTTAGTATAAATAGCAGCAATTTATCAAACAACTCTTTACAGTCAGTTTTTAAATTCAGTCTTTTTCTTCGTTTCTTTGTCAGAAAAAATGAAGATTAGAGCTGCTAATCTTCTCCTGGCACTCGCTGGATTCCTGCAGGAATCGAAGTGCATGTATAATGCTCTCGAGAATTATGTTCCTCCTGTTTCTAGTAAGTTTAATATAATATTAAAATTATTAATCTAGAATTTAGAAGACGCAATTTTTTTTCAATTTAAACATCAAAAACTTGAAAAATCTTTAGCGGTTCCCCCAGATTGTTTTACAAAATTAATTTCTTTTCTAATTATTTAATGTCGGACGAATTTCCAAAAAAATATTTGAATCCTCGATCAAAAAAAATTATTTTTCAACTAAACAGTTCCATTTTCAACCAAGAAGATGAGCTTTATACAAAATAGTTGAATTTTTAACCAAAAATATGAATTTCCAACACAGAAGATTAATTTTCTATCGAAAATTTGAATTTTCAACAAAATACATAAATTTTTAACCAAAAATTTACTTTCTACCAGAAAATACGAATTGCCAATAAAATAAGGCAATTTTTTACCAGACAGATGAATTTTCTACCAAATTGTTGAATTTTCAACCCAAAAGTATGAATTTTCGACCAAAAAATTAATTTTCAACAATTTATTTAAATTTTTAGTTGAAAAAATTAATTTGTAATGAAAAAAAGAGTTTTCAACTAAAATTATTATACTTCATAAAAAAAAAATGAACTTTCAGAAAGTAACTCAACTTCCAATTAAGGAGTTGAATTTTCCACTTAAAAAGATGAATTTTTAACTAAAAGTGTAATAGTTGATATATTAATAAAAAAGATTTTAATTTAAAATAAAGAACAGTTGGATTTAACCAACAGAAACGAATTTTTCACAAAATGCTTGGATCCTTATTTAACAAAAATTAATTTTTACCCAAACAGTTGCATTTTTAACCAATAAAATTGATATTCTGCCAAAAAAACTAAGTTTCTGCCTAATACATAAATTTTCAAACAAATTCTTAAACTTGTTTGCAAAAAGATGAGCTTTCTACAAGACAGTTAAATTTTCAAATTATTAGTTGAATTTTTAACCAAGAAAATTAATTTTCTGCCAGAAAAGACGAATTTTCAACAAAATACATACATTTTTAATCAAATAGTTGAATTTTTAACCAAGAAGATTGATTTTTTTACCAAAAAAAATTTTCAAAAAATTACATACTTTTTCAACTAAATAGTTTGAAATTGTATGCGATGTTAGTCCAGATTTTATCTAACTCATTTTTAGTTTATATTTTTTTGCGGTTCGCAAAAATTTGAACTAAATACGTGCCTTTTTTAACTAAAAGATCAATTTTCAACCAAAATCGAGTAGTTAAATTTCCATTTGAAAAAATGAATTTTCATTTAAAAAATGAATTTTCCACAAAAAAGTTCAATTTTGTACCAAATTGTTAAAATTTCAAGCCAAAGAAAGGAACTTTCTACAAAACAGCAATTATGAATTTTCAACCCGAGAATATGAATTTTCAACACAAAAATTAATTTTCAAATTATCAGTTGAATTTCCAACAAAAAGTTTAATTTTATACCGAGGAGTTAAATTTTCCACCCAAAAAGATGAATATTCTACAAAAGAAAAAATAATTTTTTATAGAATACATGAATTTTTAACGAAATAATTAAATTTGCTTTCAAGTAGTTGAATTTTCTAGCTGAAAATACGATTTTTCTGTGAAACAGTAGAATTTTCAACAAAAAAGTTCATTTTAAACCGAAATAGATTAATTTTTAACCGAGAATTTGCAATTTCAACAGAAAAAGGTGTAATTTCTACAGAAAGAGATGAATTTTCAAACCAAAAATATAAATATTCAGCAAAATAGTTGGATTTACAACAAACAAAATCTGTTAGTCAGGAAAGAAAAAAAATTAATCGAATTGTTCAATTTTCAACAACAAAATAGAATTTTCAACCTAGAATTACGACTAATAATATAATAAAATAATAAAAATTTCAGGCTTTCACTATTATTACGGAAATTTCTGTAAAACTGACTAGTAAATGAAAATTGAACTGTTTTATTTTTGGTTGAAGATTTATTTTTTCTAGCTGAAAATTTAACTACTTGGTTGAAAATTCATGTAGATTCTTCAAAATTTTTTCTACCATGTAGAAAATTTATGTTTTTGGTTAAAAATTCATCACTTTTTTTTAGCATCATTTGTTTAGTGGAAAATTTAACTATTTTGTTGAAAATCCGTTTTTCTTGTGAATGTAAAAAATTAATTACTTCAAATGAGAATTTCAATTTTTCATTCAAAATTCATGTATTTTGTGAAGGATTCGTTTTTTTGTTGAAAATTAATTTCTTAACGGAAAATGTAACTAATCAAGTTTTTTTTCCAAAATTTATCTTTCTTAGTTTTTAAGTGAAAAATTAGTTTGGGAATTCAACTATTTGGATAAAAATGCGTTCTTTTAACTGATAATTAAGGAATTCCATACTTAGTTCAAAATTTTTTTTTTAGTTGAAAATTTAACTGCTTGGTTGAAAATTCGTATATTTGATTGAAAATTTGTCCTTTTTGATGGAAAATTCATTTCTTTTATTGAAACTTAATTTTTATGGTTGACAATCAAACTACATATTTGTTACTTATTTGTTGTTTTTTTTTCGTAAAAATTATTTTTTGTAACTGAAAATTAACTTTTACAGTTTTGGTTGAAAATTTTTTGTTGTTGTTAAAAATTCATATTTTGTATTTAAAAATGGAACTATCTGGTTCGAAACTCATGCAGTTTGTTTAATATTTATTCTTATAATGTTGGAACTACATTGTTTTAGTTGAAAATTCAACTATTTGGTCAAGAAATCTTTTTTTTTGTTTCTAGAAAATTTATTATTTTTAATTTATTATTTCAAATGCAGGTTGAACTATTCCATTTTTGGTTAAAAATTTATCTTTTTTGGTAAAAAATTTTACTACATGGTTGAAAATTCATGTTATTTCTTCCAAGTTTCTTCTGTCTTGTAGAAAATCTATATTTTGGATGAAAATTAGTCTTTTTTGTTGAAGCTTAATTTCTATGATTGAAAATTTAACTATTTTCTTGAAATTTCGTTTTTCTTGCGAATGAAAGAAATTATTTACTTCAAATGGAAATATAACTATTCTTTTTTTTTTGAAAGCGATTTCAATTTTTTAGTCAAAAATAATGTATTTTGTGTGAAGATTTGTTTTTTTTTTTTTGTTAAAAATTAGTTTGAAGTTGAACAATTTTTTTCGAAAATCAACTATTTGGTTGGAAGTTTATTCATTTAACTAGAAATGTACGAATTTCATACTTAGTTGAAAAATTCATATATTTTATTCAAAATTTGTCCTTTTTGGTAGAAAATTTTTTGCCTTATAAAAACTTCATTTTTTCGGTTAAAAATTGAACTATTTGTTGCTCATTTGTTTTTTGTTCTGTAAAAATTATTTTTTTACAACTAAAAATTAACTGTTCCACTTTTGATTAAAAATTTATGTTTTCTAATTAAAAAGTTAACTATCTGGTTGAAAATTCATGCAATTTATTCCACACTTGTTCTTCTTTGATAGCAAATTATCAAAAAAATTCTTCTTATCAAAAAAAAAAATTCTTTTGTTCAAAAAATATTTCTTTAGTTTAAAATTCAACTATTTTGGTAAAAAAATCTTTCTCTCTGGTTTTAGAAAATCTATTACTTTAAATGAAAATTTAACTATTTCTTTTTTGGATAAGATTTTCAATTTTTCAGTTAAAATTCATGTATTTCGTGAAAGATTCCTTTTTTTTTGTCATTTTCTTAAAGGAAAACTTAACTATTCAATTTTGATTCATAAATCGTCTTTCTTAGGTTGCAGTTGAAAAATTCGTTTGGAAATTCAACTATATTGAAAAAAATTTATTCTTACAAATGAAAATTTAGCTAATCCATACTTAGATACAATTTTTTTTAGTTTAAAATTTAACCGCTCGGTTGAAAATTCATTCTTTTCAACTGGATATTTGAGGATTCCATACTTAGTTGAATAATTTATTTTTTTCTAGTAGAAAATTAATTTCTTTAATTAAATCTTAATTTCTTTGGTTGAAAATTGAACTATTTGTTGCTCATCTGTTTTTTTTTCTCGAAAATTATTTTTCGTAACTGAAAATTATTAGTTCCAGTTTTAGTTTGAAAATTTTTATTTTGTGGTTGAAGATTTATATTTTGCATTTAGAAATTTAACTACCTGGTTGAAGATTCATGCAATTTGTTCAAAATTTGTTTTCGTTTGGTATAAAATTAATATTCTTGTTAGAAAATATATATATTTTTTTAACTTAATTTCTTGAAAAATTTTTATCTTTTTTAGTATAAAATTTAACTACATGATGGAAAATTTAACAATTTGTTTGAAAATTCGTTTTTTTTTTGTAAACGTAAAAAATTAATTACTTTAAATGAAATTCAACGATTCCTTTTGTAAATTAGAATTTCCATTTCATATTTGAAATGCGTGTATGTTGTAAAAGATTAGTTTTCTTTTGTTGAAAATTAATTTTTTTAGCGGAATATTAACTGTTCAATTTCTTGTTCAAAATTCACAAATTTGTCTTTTTTGGTAGAAAGTTAATCTTCATGGTATAAAATTTGAAAACATCGAAAGAATGTTGCCAAATTCACACATGAAATGAAGAATCGAGTTTCAGTTGAATAAGATTTATTAGTTAAAAATTTTATTATTACATTTCCAGTTAAAATAATTAAGTTTCAACCACGAAACACAAAACCTGCAAAAAAATAGTAGATGATTCTTTGATGAAAAAAAAAATATTTTCAACAAAAAGTGTAATAATTGATATTTCCGTAAAGTTTTTTTAATTTTCAATAAAAAACTGTTAAATTAAACTAAAAAATACCAATTTTTCACAGAATGGTTAAATTTTCAACCAAGAGAGATTTTTCAATCAATCAAGAAAAAAAATTTCATCAAAAATGTTTAGTTTCTAACTAATAAAGACGAATTTTGGAAAAAAAGTTGAATTTACAAACCAAAAATATGCATTTTCCACAAAAATAATTGAATTTTCGACTAAAAAGTACGAGTTTTCAACAAAGAGAGTGAATTTTCAACTGAAAAAGATCAATTTTCTAGCAAAAATGGAACACCTACATTATAGTAAAAAAAATTCATTTTCAAAAACAAAACAAAAACGAATTTTCAACAAAATTTGTTAAATTTTTAACCAAAAAGATAAACTTTCAACTAAAATTATTCAATTTTAATGAAAAAAATAAATCTTCAACCAAATAGTTTACTTTTCAACCAAAAAGGTTATATTGCTATAAAAAAAGACAAAATTTTAACAAAATAAATGAATTTTCAACTAAAAAAGCTAAATTTTCAGCAAAAAACAGAACAGTTTAATTTTAAGTTAGAGAAATAAGTTTTCAACTAAATAAAATAAATTTCCAACGAAATGGTTACATTTTCAACTAAACAGATGAATTTTCAACCAAATAGATGAAATGTCCATAAAAAAATTTCAAACAAAAATTTAATAGTTAAATTTTAAGTTAAAAAAATTAATTTTCAATAAAAAAAACTAATTTTCAACCACAGAAATTAAATTTCGACCAAAAATATAATATTCTATTAAAAATGAATAATTTTTGACAAATTACGTGAATTTTAAACAAAATATTTTAATGTTCAGTGCAATTTTCAACCTAATAATTGGATTTTTAACCAAAAAAGGTTATATTGCTACAAAAAAAAAAAATTCTACAAAATAGATGAATTTTCAACAAAAAATAGAATAGTTTAATTTTGAGTTAGAGAAATAAGTTTTTTAACCAAATAAAATAAATTTTCAACGGAATAGTTATTTTTATCCAAAAAGATTAAATATCTATGAAAAAAAATGTCGACGAAAAATGGAATGGTTAAATTTTTAGTTAAAAAAATTTCTATAAAAAAGAATGATCTTTAATAAAATACATGAATTTTCAACCAAATATTTTAATTTTTAATAGAATTTTCAACCAAAAAAGAATAATATTTAACAAAATACACAAATTTTCTACCGAATATTTTTATTTTCAATCGAATTTTCAAACAAAAAGGCTAATTTTCTACCGAAAAAGACAATTTTTTAATAAAACAGATGAATTTTCAAATAAAAAAGATCAATTTTCTATCAAAAAGATTCTATGTCTATAAAAAAAAATGTAGTTAAATTTTTAGTTAAAAAAATTAATTTTCAATAAAAACACTAATTTTCAACCAAAGAAAAATTAATTTTCAGCAAAAGACTACTTTTCTACCAAAAAAGTATCATTTTTACCAAAATACATGAATTTTCTACCAAATATTTTAATTTTTTAATGGAATTCTTAACCTAATAGTGGAATTTTCAACCAAAGAGGTGAATTAGTCATCAAGAAGATTAGTATTCTACCACAAAAGACAAAGCTTCAACAAAATACAAAAATTTTCAAACAAATAGCTGAATTTTGAACTGAAGAAGATTTTAAAAAAAACGTGATACAGTTAAATTTTCAGTTTAAAATTTCATTTTCAATAAAAAAAATAATTTGGAACTATAAAGGTTAATTTTCTACGAAAAGAAGATTAATTTTTAATCAAATACATGAATTTTCATCCAAATAGTTGAATTTTCAACTGTGAAAGATAAATGTTTAACCAAGCATGGAATAGTTAAATTTTCAGTTAAAAAAAATAATTTGAAAAATCTTGACGAAATCGTTAAATTGTAACAAAGTAGTTCTACTTAGTAGATTTTTCAGTAAACTAAAATAATGCGAAGTTTTATTCAGAGCTGTGAATTCAAATAAAAAATTAAAAATAAAATAATAAATAATATATATAATAATAATATAAATACTAAAAAAAATAAAATAAAAAAAGTTGATATTCACATACTCACAATACATATTATGTATTGATTTAAAAATTGTATGAAGATGGAATTAACGATAAATGAAAAAGACTAATAAAATAAACCTATAGCGTACCACTTTCGACTTCATGCAAATGTCCGAGCACATCTGTGCCGAATGAAAGTCAACTTATAGGTATATTTTTTAATAATCAGACACGATGAATATTATTAATTTTGATAATTATAACAAAAATATTTATTTTATTATTCATTCAATGATTTAATTTATTGAAATAATAAATAATAATAATAAATAATAAATTAAATATTTAATAATTAATTTAATAATATTATTCTTTCTAAATTTAATTTAATTTAATTAAGTTTAGGCATTTTTACACATATCTCAGGAACCCCTAAAGATTTCTTATGTTTTCCTGTCTTAAATTTAAAACAAAATTGGAAGCTACAAGATTAAATACTTCGTTAATTAAAGTTGTTAAATTGTTAAGTTACTAGTGAACATAAAGTTAATAAATGTCCATTTTTTCTCCCAAAATTAGATGAAATAACTGGTACCGTTCATGTGGCATTGGAGAATACCCATGGCATTAGTGGTAATCTCGTCCGGGTTCACGAAGATGCTCCATGGTTGACGCATGCACCAACTAGAAATTTTGAACACTATGCGGTTCATATATTTACATTTTATGCTAATAGTCATAAGACTACGTACACACTTCAACCGAAGCCAACTTCAGTTCATCGTCCGAAGGGTGTTATCGTCACGATAGAGAACCAGAAGTTCAAGGGCGAAGACATAGATGGACTGGTTTTCCAATCTTACGATCACGAGAAGGATTTATCGGCTTTACACACTATCAATCGCATATATATAGGAGTACAAGGAACTCGAGAAATCTGGTATGCATCTTTAATAGCAGAAAATTACGTACGTAAAGAGGTTCAACCAGAGCGTCAACGTGTGTCACAGAGCAAATATGGTGAGGAATATAGGCATGTCTACGCGGAGAAAAATGGAAGGTTATTTTAGCCATGCAGATGTGCAGACAGACTATATTGCAGGGTCAACTATAGGACAGCCCTTGAAGATGGCTAACGCGATTATCCCTAGAAGGTTAAAACAAGAGGTTCAAATCGATCATCTCACAGTGTCGACTTGGCCATCTAGGACGTTCGACTCAAGCGTAATAGAAACTTGAACCGATCATGAGAGATGGCGGAACTGATCATTATAAAGGGTCGAATCGCTCGTCATAGAAGGTCGATTTGGTCATATCAGATAGTCGACTTGATCGCCTCGTACAGTCGACCTGGCCATTTTAAGGGGTCGATTTGATTATCCTACATTATCTATATTTGTTGTCCTTTTCCTACTTATTCCAGTCTCTGTCTTATAAGAGACTGGAAATTATAAACTTAAGTGGAACCTATAAAACCTGTAAATTAATATTAAATACATGAATTCTGAAATCATTTTTTATTCTTTGTGGAGATTGAGGTGTATGAGACATAATTTGATATGCAAAAACAGTGCACATTCACAATATATTTTTTGGAGCACGAAAGGCTAAGGACACGGCACGGTGTCACACTGAATTGTAAGATTTCAAACATTGGAGTGAATTCAGAAACCAATATAGTTACTTTCTGCATGCTGAAATTGTTTGCACTTTTTCAGATTGAAACAACACGGTGACAACAAATTAAAAGCTGATTTAGAATAATTATCCTAAATCCCTTGGAAGCATCAAATTTGACGTTGAAAATTCAAAAGAATAAACTTAATTCAATTCCAATCATATGCTCTCTTATGCACTTCACTCTCCACGCATATTCGAAATATCAAAAAGCAGTTTAAATTTGTTAAAAATATTTTTAAGTTCAATAAACAGCAAATGTGACGCTGAACGGCTGAGTTATTAAAAATTATACTTTGCTCACAAGAAGGACTTGTAAAGTAAAATTTAAATTATTTATTAGATTTTTTCCCTAAAAATAAATGATAGATTTTAATCTTTAATGAAAGGAATATATTTTTAACCTTAAATATGAATTTACGATAATTCCTAATATTCTTATGCACTTTACATTCATTATTTGTTGTGAAAATTTGACTTACACATTTATTTATTTTAAATAAACACGCCAACGGTTTAATCAGGTTGGCCCTCTTCGATGGGTCATTTGCTCTTCCGTGGATGGTCGAAATGAGTGAAAACAAGATGATCGTATTGATCATGCCGAAAGGATACTTCGATTATCCCTGACAGGGAGTCTTACCTTCTGACAACACTCAGACTGGCCATAAAATAAGAGTCTCTCTGACTATGTCGAAAAAATTCTGAAAGGCTCTTCAGACCATCTAGAAGAATGGACTGGCTCTCTAAATTTTGATCCTCTAACTTTGACCATCCATTTTTCTCCGTGTAAGGCGTCAGAAATAAATAAATTCCTCAAGGATATTTATATACATATCATTCTATATAAAAAGCCTACCATTTCTTCAAATAGTAACCTCGAAACTCTCCAAATATCCAAATTCTATCATTTATAAATCCAATTATCTAACTCCGTAAATTTCTGAAAATTTCTTCTGTAAATTATGTATGTTCAATTGAATAAATGAGCTCATCAGTTTTAAATAGTAGTGTTTTTTATTTTCCAAGATTTTGTGCAAGGTGTGGCTGTGAATATTTCGTATCTTACATCGTATCTTTCTTGGTTAAAAATGGACCCGCCGGATGCAATAACCAGCCCGACGATCGAAAACGCGGATCCGATCTTCTCAAAGAAAGAAAATTTTAAAAATAAATTTGTTGAAAATGTAAAATTCTAGAGAATAACGAATTGAATCTTTTTCCTCTCTGAATTTTTTTGCCAAGGTTTATTTTTAATAATAAAAACGAAATATTGAAAAAAAACAGTGAGCCGTCGCAGGACGCCTGGCAGATGTGAAACATGAAGAAAGGATGGTGTATTGCATTGAGTTCAAATGGAAGTGAACAAATATTTAGATTTGTATACGATTGTTTATTTTTCACAAAAATACTTAGAAGTGAAATTTCTTACAAGTATAAACACTTCAACAATGATGTCTGTAATGGTATTAACGAAATTATCGGTCTATGATAACTGAAATATGCGACAAAAGTATTAGACATAACATTATCGAGATATCTTATGAATATCACATCTATTGTGGTTCCATATCTAGTTGTAGATTCCCTTTGATTGTTGTTAATGTGCAACTGAAATTCGTTTTGAAGGAATGTAGTTAATGGTAATGATTTACCTTTTGCAAAATTCACATTAAAAGTCTCCTGCTAAGATTAATGGTAGTTCGTACAAATTTTCTTTCAAAATATCTCAATCACTGGGAGTACAGTGACTAGCGCCCGGTGAGAGGGGACTGCCAAGTCGGTGGGGCGCAAGTCTAATGGTGAGCGCAGCGCGCGGAGAGAGGGGACGCCGAGCTGTGGACAAGTATAGGGTGAGCGCAGCGCGCGGAGAGAGGGGATCGCCGAGCTGAGGCGAATTGAGCCGACGAGCCCCGAGCGCGTCGTTCCATCTCACGCCGTCACGCGTCGTCCCGCCAAGAGGCGATCTTACCCCCGTACAGCGCCATTAGATGTTTCTCCCTGATTTAATTAAGTTTTAAAACTTAAATCGTTCTGACTGGGCCAAATATTATTGAAATAAGTTCATATTTGTAAAACGTATTCAAAATACTCTAGCGATGCCTAGAAAATCATGGAAAGGTTAACAATCGCTCATTGTTTATTAATATTTAATTGTAAATGAAGTCAATCGATAATTGCGTTTTCTTGGGTTCGCCGGTAAAAAGTATCTAGGTAACTTCAACTTTCAAACAACTTTCAGTGAGTGATTTGTTCAGCAATGTTAAATGAAGTTTTTTGCAAAATCTTATATCGAATCGTTTAGAATTTACTGAGATATTCAGATTTGGAAAAAGTACTCGACGTCTGCCCGCGCTCTTAGCTGATGCGTCGCGAGGACTGCTCTGTCAGGCAGCGTTCTCGAAGTTCAGTCTGCGCGTGCAGACGTCGAGTACTTTTTCCAAATCTGAATATCTTAGTGAATTTTGAACGAATAGATATGAGATTTTCTAAAAAACTTTATAGAACATTGCTGAACAAATCACTCACTGGAAGTTGTTTAAAAGTCGAAGTTACCTAGATACTTTTTACCAGCGAAACCAAGAAAAAACAGTTATCAATTGACCTCATTTTGCAATCGAATATTATTAAACAATAAGCGATTATCAACTTTTTCATGATCTCCTCGGCATCGCTGGAGTATTTTGAACACCTGCTAATAATATGAACTCATTTCAATCATATTTGACCTAGTTAGAACGATTTAAGTTTTAAAACTTAGTTAAATCAGGAAGAAACTTTTTTTCAGTATTTCGTTTTTATTATTGAAAATAAACTTTTGGCAACAAAAATTCTCAAGAGAAAAAGTTTTAGTTTCTTATTCTCTACAATGCTACATTTCCTCAAAATTAATTTTTTTGATTTTGAAAGTTTTCTTTCTTTGAGAAGATCGGACAATCCTTTTACGCGTTTTCGAGCGTCGGGCTGGTTATTGCACCCGGCAGCTCAATTATACCACTTGGCTGCAAGTAGAGGCTACTTTCTTGTACATTGATTTTTTTTTGGTTCGAGACTCAATATTATTTTAAAAAATTCTTTATTATTCAGTTAATAAATTTTATTTAATATTTTTAGTTAGGTTATGTGTCCTCCTTTTTGTTTGAACATTCTTCTTTTTTCATCAAAAATTCAAAACTGTTCAAAATTTGTTTTATTTTGTTGCGAATTTTTTTCCTAATTAAAATAGAAAGTTAATCTTCTTGAAAGCAAATGATTCTTATCGGTTTAGAATCAACTGAGAATGTATCTGTTCAATTTTTGGTTGAAAATTTATATTTCTGAATTGAAAAGTTACAATTTTTGTTGGAAATTTAAGAATTCAATCGAAAATTTGACTTTTTGGGTGGAAAATAATTCTTTCCTGGTTCGAATTTCATCTTGTTGGTTAAACAATCAACCACTTAGTCAGAATTTAATCTATTTCGTTTAAAAATGCAATCCTTTTTATAGAACAGATCGCATTCTGCTGGACTTTTTCCTAAGTTGTGATTCATTCCGATTTATTATTTTTTCAGTGAAAACTTTTTATTTGTGAGATCTCCCTCCCTCCCTTTAGTAGTTATATTTCATAGGTATGTTGAAACGCACCTTCAAATAATAAAGATTAGCTTTGTACACCTAAACGAGTCTCATTTTGAAATCTGGCTATTTATTCTCCTCCATGCGAGTTTTGAGGTGTAAACGCCAGAAGTAAGTACTTTCCGCATAAAAATACAATCCTAAAATATTTTTAAGTAAGTTTGAACAGTGCTTGTTAGGTTAGGAAAGGTATTTCTTTGCTTAAGCTTTTAATATGTCAATAAATTACTTGATTGGGACAAAAATTATTTTTTTGTAATGAAAAATAATTTTTGTTTTATGAAATTAAGTAAAATTTTCATTTAGTGCCTTCTCGTTCGATATATATCGGTCACGATTATGGGGACATTTCAAAAGCATAGTTGCTCGGGTAATCGTGACCGGTTACGAAGACTAGGACGACTTTGTCAAAATTTTATTTCCACATTTCATTACAAATAATAATTTAATTAATTTCAAAAAGGCGTGCAATGAAATCGTAGAACTGACTTGTTACTGTGAGCAGTAATCGTAACATTAATTTGTGCTCAAAATTGAAAAAGGGTGATGTAAAGCATTGGCCTGACTTTAGTGATTTCATTATAAATTTTCTAGTTTATTATCATTTTTCAGTGAAGTTAGTATTCATTAAGTAGTTTTTCATTAGCTAACATTAATCTATACTGCATAATATAAAGAAATATGTGTAAAAAATATATAATTATTGATAGTTTTAATATTTTGACAACGTAAACAGAAGATAGCCTCCAAATACACATGCTTTTTTTAGTCACTGCAATTTATCAAATTGTGTCATTGTGTTTATAATGTATGTTGAAAAAAAGTTAATTATACAAATTACCAGTGTGTGAATTTTTGAATCCACAAATAAACTTGAAATACACCTACAAATAGCTAAAAACTGATTTCAAGAAACTTAACCTTTTTCACGAAGACTGGGACGACTCACGATTACTAGCACATGGCAGATTTGGAAATAACAATAACTGGGACATCGGTACTCTTTGAATTTTAATTGTTTATAAATAAAAAGTAATATTAAATATAATGTAAAAACAATTTTTATAATATTCTAGGATGTTTGATGCTTCAATCAGTACCAATCATTTTTTAAATAATCCTTCCAAAACAATTTTCTAGATATTCGAAGTCAATGAAATATCTGACGGTCACGATTACTGGGACGTTTACCTTAAAAGACGACAAACAATTTTATATCTTACCTCCTATATCAATTGTCAGTTGAAAAAAAATCATGACATTCATCAATTTAATCTATTAAATAAATTCATGGTACATCCTAAAAAGATGTACTTTTTTCTAATCATTGAAACAGTTTTTTGAAATTTAAATCCAAATATTTTGATTTTGAGACTTGAAATTGCTGTTGAGAAATGTTTCATTAAAAAAAAATGTAATTTTTATCACACCGCAATTATAAATGCGATTTTAGGTACTGTGAACGATATCTCAAATATCATTTCTTAGCCTAGGCCGTAAAATTTTTACTTAGGGTACAGCGTACTATAAAGTAACTGACACTGTGATCTGATTGGCTGACGGACATTTTGTATCTGAACTTTATGGTACGATGAGTGCAGTGACCCCAAATTTGGCATGTAGACGCCCCTAAGTGGCACTTTGCCTAGTGTAAATAATTGCAGTACTCGCCCTTTATTCGGAAATTGAATGGAATGGAATTGAATTGAATGGAACGGAATTGAATCAAATTGAATGGGATTCAATGGAACTGAATGAAGTTAAATAAAAATTGAATGGAATGGAACTTAATTGAAAGGAATTGAATGGAATGGAACGGAATCGAATGAAATTGAATAAAATTTAATTGAACGGAATTGAATGAAATTGAATGGAATTAAATTGAATTAAATTGAATTGAATGGAACAGAATTGAATGAAATTGAATTGAATTCTATTGAATGGAATTGAATTGAATTGAACGGAATTGAATGGAATCGCATGGAATTGAATGGAATTGAACGGAATTGCATGGAATTGCATGGAATTGAATGGAATTGAACGGAATTGAATAGAATTAAATTGAATCGAATTAAATTTAATGTAATTCAATTGAATGGAATTGAATGGAATTCAATTGAATTTAATGGAATTTAATTGAACGGAATTGAATCTAATTAAATGGAATTTAATGGAATTGAATAGAATGAAATTGAATGGAACGGAATTGAATATAATTAAATTGGAAATAAATAAAATTGAATTGAATGGAATGGAATTGAATGGAATGGAATGGAATGGAATGGAATGGAATGGAATGGAATGGAATGGAATGGAATGGAATGGAATATAATTCAACGAAATTGAATGGAATAGAATTTAATTGAATGGAGTTGAATAGAATAGAATGGAATTGAATTACATGAGATGGATTTGAATTGAATGGAATTGAGTAGAATTTAATAATTGCAGTACTCGCCCTTTGTTCTGGAATTAAATGGAATTGAATCGAATTGAATGGAATTGAATAGAATTGAGTGGAATTGAATGGAGTTGAATTGGATTGTATTGGATTGAATTGAATTGTATGGAAAGGAATTGAATCAAATTGAATGGAATTGAATGGAACTGAATGGAGTTAAATGGAATTTAATGGAATGGAATTTAATTGAACGGAATTGAATGTAATGGAACGGAATTGAATGAAATTTAATGGAATTTAATTGAACGGAATTGAATAAAATTGAATAGAATTGAATGGAATTAAATTGAATGGAATGGAATTTAATTGAATGGAATTGAATTGAATAGAATATAATTAAACGGGATAGAATGGAATTGAATTGAATGGAATTGAATGTATTTGAATTGAATGGATTTGAATCGAATTGAATGGAATTGAATTGATATAAGTTGTTTGTTGTTGATCAGTGCAGTAAATATATATAAAGATGTTGGTTTTTGATCTACTGATCTATCAAGTTTATTTAAAAACAAGCTTTCGCTCCACGACGTGGAGCCTCTTCAGGTTAAAATTGTCTCCATCATTTATTGAATTGAATTGAATTACATGGGATGTATTTGAATTGAATGGAGTTGAGTGGAATTGAATAATTGCAGTACTCGACCTTTGTTCTGGAATTGAATGGAATTGAATAGAATTGAATGGAATTGAATAGAATTGAGTGGAATTGAATTGAATTTTATTGGATTAAATTTAATTGTATGGAACGGAATTGAATCAAATTGAATGGAATTGAATGGAACTGAATGGAGTTGAATGGAATTGCATGGAATTTAATTAAACGGAATTGAATGGAATGGAACGGAATTGAATGAAATTGAATGGAATTTAATTGAAAGGAATTGAATAAAATTGAATACAATTGAATTGAATTCAATAGAATGGAATTGAATGTAATTGAATAGAATTGAATGGAATTGGATTGAATGGAATTTAATTGAACGGAATTAAATAGAATTGAATTGAATGCAATGGAACGGAATTGAATGTAATTAAATTGAATTGAATGGAATGGAATTGAATAAAATTGAATTGAATTGAATGGAACGGAATTGAATGTAATTAAATTGAATTGAATGGAACGGAATTGAATAAAATTGAATTGAATTGAATAGAATTGAATTGAATTGAATGGAATATAATTGAACGGGATGGAATGAAATTGAATTTAGTGGAATTGAATGTATTTGAATTGAATGAAGTTGAATCGAATTGAATGGAATTGAATTGAATTACATAGATTGATTTGAATTGAATGGAATTAAACGGAATGGAATGAAACTGAATGGAATTGAATTTAATTGGATTGGATTGGATTGAATTGAATTGAATTGGAGGACAGTTAAGGAGAACGAGAAGAATTCGATGAAATTTGAAAAAAAATTAAGGTGAATTAAACAAATACAAATGAATTGAAAACAATTCGAAATATGAAAAAACTTCTTTAGATTCAGTAATCTTGGAATGAGCTTAGAAAAATTCAAGGTAATTCAAAAGGATATGATGAAAGGCCCAAGAATTCAAGGTGAGGTTAAAAGACTTCAGGATACATTGAATAAAAACTTTGGAAAATAATCGAAAATCCATTGAATTAAGTGGAATTCAGTAAAATCAGAAGAATGCAAATTAATTAAAAAGTACAAGAGAATTCAAAAGAATTCAAAAAAATTCAAAAGAATTCAGGGAAAATTCCAAAAAATATGTTCAAATCTCTTCAAATCTTTGAAACCCTTTTAATTTCTAACCAGAAAAGTGTCTAATGACTACAAAAGAAATTCAAAATAATTCAAATAAATTGGAATTTTTTCAAGCGAAAAAATCAATTTGTTTCAGTAAATTTTAAGTTTGAATCTCTTGAAAATGCCTTGGAATCTTAAATAACCCTAAAATATTTCCAAGTCTTTGAAGTCTCTTCAAACTATTGAAATAGGCTAAAAATTTTGGGAATCTTCTAAAATTTCCTAAAATAATATTAATTTTCAATTTTTTTCACTTTGTACGTTGTAAGAAAATAATTAACGCAAGTTAACAAATATAATTATTTAAACAATTCATTATGGCTTATCTTCTCTTAGAGTAATGCTATCGTGCGTTGCGTATTTTTCTGAAATTTCGAATTTTTCCTTGACTTTCTAGTTCGGAACAAATGATAAATAATAATATTTATTTATGCAAAAACTTTTTGTATTATGTTGTTAACTTATTATTTGTGCATAACTAAAAAGCCAAAGGAAAGTAAACAATTTCAGAAAAAACCACAACTTTCGAGACATTATTTAAGAGCAGACAGATATGAACAATGATAATTTGTGTAAACAATTATTTTTGTTAACTATTAATAATTTTCACCATGCTCCGAGTTTGAAGTGGAAAGTTAACAAAAAGTGGAACATTTCAGGAAAAGCCGCAACTATCTAGCATTCTCCTGAGAGAATATTATTATAAATGATAATAAATTCTTTTTTAATTTTCATTCAGAAAAAAAAATGATAATAAAATGATGACAAAAATAATAAAATGATAAATGATAATACAGATTCCGAGTGATAATAAATTGTTTAAACAATTATTTTCGTTTTTAATTGGTTATTTCTTCGATCTAACTGAAAAGTTGAAAATAAGTTAAAAACTCGCAAAAAGTCGCGACTTTCTAAATCTATTTTATAAGAAAATCGTTAAAAAATATAAATGGTTTCAACAATTACTTTGGTCAAATTTTATCAATTATTACAACACTTACAGTGAAAAATAGACAAAAATCAGAAAATTTCAGAAAAACCGCAACTTTCTAGCATTATTCAAAGGGAATTTCATTAAAAATAATAATTTCATTGTTTAAACAATGATGTTCCTTAAATTAAAATAATTATTACCTCACTCTAAATGAAAAGTGGACAAAAAGTGGAAAATTTAAGATAAAAACTGCAACCTCCTAGCATTCTTTTGAGAGAATATTGTTACAGATGATAATAAATTGTTTAAACAATTATTTCTGTTGAATTTAATTGATTATTGCCTCAATCTGAATGAAGAGTTGAAAAACTCTGAAAAAACCGCGACTTTCTAAATCGATTGTAAGAGAAAATTGCTAAAATTTATAACAAATTATTTAAACGATTTATGGTAACATATTATCAGTGGAAAGTAGTATAATGTTAAGAAATGATATGCATGAAAATTCGAAAATTTAATTAAGAATTACTCAATTTTGATTGAAAAGTAAACAGAAAGTTAAAAAGTTCAGAAAAAACCTCAACTATCTAGTATTCTTATACAAGAAGATAGCTATGGACAATAATAATTTATTTTAAGAATTATTTTTGTTACATTCAATTAATTATCCACTCAACCCAAGGAAAATGTGGGCAAAAAATTGAAAATTAAAAAAAAAAAAATTTCAAGTGTTATTCAAAGAGAATATTATTGACAATGATAATAAATCTGTAAACAATAATGTTTATTGAAATTAATTAACTTTAACCTAACTTTGGTAATTTCTCAAACAATTCTCATTTGTTTAACAAATCTCTTCTCCCTAAAATCATAGAAAATTATTATTTTCTGGAAATAATGACACCATTAAAGAATGTCGAGAGAAATATATTTCTAAAGAATATTTGGTGATTTTTTAAACAGTTTTTAATTGTTTAAACATTTTTTCCCCCTGCAGAGCGAGAAAAGTTATTATTTTCTGGAATTAATGACACATTTGAAGGATGTTGAGCGTAATAGTTTTTTCTAAAAGATATTTAGCAATTTGTTTAAAAAATTTGCAATTAATGACACAATCAACGAATTTGAATAGTAATATTTCTTTGCTTAAGATATTTTGAAATTATGCAAACAATTAATTATGCAGTCCTAATTGAATTAATATATTTCCACTAAGTGCATCTCTACCAATGTTTCATACTAGTAGCAAAACATTTTAGATAATAATTTCCATTTTTAGAGATAATCGAAAAATGCTGTCAAATATTGAAAAATGTTTAAAAAATAATAAAAATGTTCAAAAGTAGACTTTTTCGAAAAAAACAATTTTACAATTTCAAGAAAAACAGGAAATAAAATCATTTTCCTTATAATTTGCTTTCGCTTTTACAAAAATGCAAACACAGACAAAAAAATAAACATGACTTGAAAAAAGCCTGTTTGCATTTTTATAAACGTGGGAGCAAATTATGAGAAAAATAATTTTATTTTCTGTTTTTTGACCTACTGAAATGTTTGATTATTTTCAAGGCGCCCATTGGATCAAATGCAGCCAATACGGAAATTTTCCAAATGTGAGCTCAACAATCTTTCTCCTTGAACTCCAGTCACTTTCTGGAACAAATGACAAGTTTTTTTTTTTCAAAAGGTTTTGAAGTAAATATGGATCGCAAGCATTTATCAAGCAACTCTTTTCAGTCAATTTTTGAATTCAGATCGCTTTTTCGTTTTTCTGTCCGAAAAAAAATGAAGATTAGTCCTGCTAGTCTTCTTCTTGCATTCGCAGGATTCCTGCAGGAATCAAAATGCATGCATCCTAGTTCTAGTGGTAAGTGTAATATAATTTAAAAATCATTATTCTAGAATTTAGAAGACGCAATCCTTTTTTTTCAATTCAAACATTAAAAAATTGAAAAATCTTTAGCGATTTCCCCAGATATCACTAAAAATGTTCAAGCGCGTCTGCGTCGAAAGCCGAAAATTTCTCAAGTATTGTACATTAATTTCCCCTCGTGCTATCATTCAGGAAAATTCTGGAAAAAATCTGAAATTGATAGGAAGAAATTTTCAATTTTTTATGCCTAATTTAATCCCACAAAAATTGATAAACATTCACGCGTTCTCCAGATATGACTTAAAATGTGTGTGTCTTTGTCGATCGCCAAACTACTTGGCTGAAAATTGAAAAACATTTTTAAAAATCAATTTTTGATTGAAAATTCATTATTTCAGTCGAAAATTCATTTCTTTGATTGCAAATTTACATATTCATTTGAACATTTGTTATTTTATTTGTTCAAAAATTAAACTTTCATCTGAAAATTTAGTTGTTCCATTTTTAGTTCAGAATTTATATTTTGTAGTTAAAAATTTAACCACCTTGTTGCAATCGGTTCAAGATTTGTTCTTGTTTGGTAGAAAATAAATATTCTTGTGAGAAAAATTATAATTTTTGTTAATCCAGCTGAAAATTTTACTACTTGGTTGAAAATGTATGAAGTTTCTCAAAAACTCGTTCTGCCTTGTAGGAAATTTATATTTTTGGTCAAAAATTCATTATTTTTTTGAAGCATAATTTCTTTGATTGAAATTTTAAATAATTTTCAAAAATTCGTTTTTATTGCGAATATGAAAAATATTTTTTTTTTAAATGAAAATTGCAAATTTTTATTCAAAATTCATGTATCTTGTGAAATTCGTTTTTTAAAAATTCATTTTCTTAAAGGAAAATTTAACTATTCAATTTTTCGATCAAAATTCACCTTTCTCAGTTTGAAAACGGAATATTTGTTTGGCAATTCAACTATTTGGATAAAAATTCATTTTTTCAAATGAGAATTTAGGTAATCCATACTTAGATACAATTTTTTTACTTACTTAAAAATTTAATTGCTTGGTTACAAATTTATATATTCAATTGAAAATTTGTTCCTTTTGGTGGATAATTCATTTCATTCATCAAAATGTGATTTCTTTGGTTAACAATTAAACTATTTGTTACTAATTTCTTTTTTTCCTATTATTCTTTTTTTGACTGAAAATTAAGTGTTAATATTTTGGTTAAAAATGTATATTTCGTTCTTGAAAATTTATATTTTTTATTTAAAAATTGAACTATCTCGTTGAACATGCATGCAATTGGTTCGAAATTTGTTCTTGTTTGGTAGAAAATCTATATTATTAGTTGAAAAATAATCTTTTCCGTTGAAGCATTATTTTTTCAAAAATGTAACTATTTTGTTGAAAATCCTTTTTTCGTCAATGTAAAAAAACAAATTTCTTTGAATGAAAATATAATTATTGTTTTTTTTTTATGAGGATTTAAATTTTCTAGTCAAAATTTATGTATTTTGTGAAAGATTTTTTTTTAGGGAAAATTAATTTTCTTAGCGGAAAATTAACTATGCAATTTTTTTCAAAATTCATACTCTTTAGTTTGAAATTGACCAATTTGTTCGGAAATTCAACTATTTGAATAAAAATTTATTCTTTTACCTGTAAATTTAAGTATTTCATACTAATTGAAAGTTGAAAAATTCATATCTATCATTGAATACTAAAATATTTGTTCCTAATTTGCTTTCTTTTTTTCCAAAGTTATTTTTTGTAACTAAAAATATACTCTTTTAGTTTTGGTTGAAAATTTGTATTTTCTAGTTAGAAATTTAACTATCTGGTTTAAAATTCACGCAATTTGTTCTAAATTTGTTCATGTTTGGTAGAAAAATAATATTCTTGTTATTATTTATTTATTTATTGGAAAATCTTTCTTTTTGGTTTGAGAAAATTGATAACCAAAAATCAAAATTCAACTCTTCCATTTTTAAGTGAAAATTTATTTTTTCTAGTAGAAAACTTAACTGCTTGATTATGAAAATTCATGCAGTTCCTATTTAATTTGTTATGAATTGGAAAAAAGATTGTATTCTTGGTTAAAAATTCATAATTTTTGTTCAAGCATTAATTATTTTTGTAAAAAATTCTTTTCCTTTGTTGGGTGAAAATTGACAGCTTTTAGTTGGAAATTTAACTATTTGTTCAAAAATTAATGTATTTGCTAAAGAATTTGGTTGCTTTAGTGACAGACATTTTCGGTTAATAATTTCCCTTTTTTCTGAAGAAGCTTAATAGAAGAAAGTTCTGCCATGATTTGGAAAAACACCGTTAACTGCAAAAAATCGAAAAATGAGTTTTTTATATCGTTGGAATCGTGAAAAAAAGATGCACAGAGCCGTAACTGACCGTTAACTGCAGGCGTGAATCAGAGACGTCTAAATACGTGACGTCAGGATTAGAGAAAACGCCGTAACGGGCAGTTACGGACTTTACCAAAATTTTTGGACGGCGCTTTCGGGCCTTCGTGATTTCGTCGAACCCCGAGAAAAAAGGTCTGTGATTCGAGAAACGCCGTAACTGCACTTATTATTAGTTATTATATTCTTTCGCCGTGAACGGCGTTCTCTCAAATCACGGCAGGCCTATTTCTGAGGTCCGTAATTCGAAGAGAGCCGTAACTGACCGTTACGGCGTTTTGTCGAATTTCAGCATCCCAATCAACACGGTTAACTGCATTTTAGATAATTAATCAACATTTTTTAACAATTTTTCTTGCAAAAATGAAAAGATCAAATTAGTCAAGAACAACAACAAAAAATGCAGAAAATGAATCAGAATCCGCGATACACGCGAATGAAGATTCGAACAGTTTTCGTTGATTTTCTCGGCTTCGTTCATTTTGCAGTTAACGGTGTTTTCCCAAATCACGGCAGAGCTATTTTATTATTAGTAGATTATTGCTTCAATTTTTGTAGCTCATGTGACAAGTTGAACTCGAGCTACAAGATTTGAGGAATACTTCATTGAACAAAATTGTTAAATTTTTAAGTTACTAGTGAACACGAAGTTGATGAATTTTAATTTTTTCTCACAAAATTAGGTGAAGCTACTAGTACCATTAAGGTGATATTGACGGATTTCAATGAGTTTAGCAGTAGTCTCGTCCGGGGCCCTGGAGTACCTGACTGGATGAAGACTGCACCAGATAGGAATTTTCCATGCTATAGGGTTTTTGTATATACATTTTATCATGGTAATAATCATGAGACTTCATACTTCTATGACACAAGTGTAAGTCCAGCTCATCATGCGAATGTGGCTCTTATCACGTTAGGAAAGTCGAAGCTGAAGAGCCAAGAGTTTCTCCCTTACTATCCCGGACCTTTGAGTTCACTTTCCTTCGATCACGTATATATAGCAACACAAGAAACTAAAGAAATCAAATTTGCATCGTTACGATCAAGCGGCCAAACTAACAGAATTGCAGAAGGCTCCAGAAACCAGGCATGGCGTCAACCATATACATTTCCAAGGGATAACAAATAAATACATTTCTTGATATTTATATACTTTTTAATTTTATATAAAAAGCCTATCATTACTTCCAATAGTAACTTCGAAAATCTTTAAATATCCAAATTGTTTCATTTATTGATTCAAATCTCTAATCTCGTATATTTCTGGAAATTTCTTTTGTGAAGGTTGTATATTCAGTTGAAGAAATAAACTCATCGGTTTAAAATAATGAAGTGTTTTCTATTTTCCAATATTTTGTACAAGGCGTGGCTGACAATAGTTTGTATCTTATATCGTATCTTTTTACATTCTCATCAGAGAAGGTATACCCGAAAAACAGGTTTTTCCGAATATGTATGTGTTAGTATGTTAGTGTGTCAGTTTGTTAATGTGTTAGTGTGTTAGTTTGTTAGTGTATTTGTATTAGAATGTGTTTGTTAGTATGTTAGTGTGTAAGTGTGTTAGTTTGTTAGTGTGTTAGTTTGTTAGTGTGTTTGTTTGTTAATGTGTTAGTATGTTAGTGTGTTAGTTTGTTAGTGTGTCTGTTGATTTTTAGTTTGTTAGCACGATAACTTTCGAAAGAATTGACAGATTGGATTGGAATTGATATACTCTTTTGATACCCTAAAATGAACATCAAGTGCGTTAGCCAGACATTTTGGATGAAAATTCAAAAAGTTAGAGCATTTTCAAAATTTTTGAGACCAATTTCTTTTAGAATTTGGAAATTCTATATACGACTGTTCGTAGTATTAAAAAATGCAAACAATTTATCCTAATGACTTTTTCGATGAAAAACATATTACAAGAGTTATAGCATTTACAATGTAAAAAAAAATGAAAATTTCAAGCCAAACAACGCACTATATGAAAAAAAGTCAAGAGGAGAAAAACATTGCTTTTTGGACACCCTATAATATTGTCATGACAACTTTTTGAATTTTTTTGAAAAATTGAAAATTCAAATTTTGATCGCACAAACAAATAATGAAAATCAGAAATTACATTTTTCGGTCAAACTATACAAAATACGAAAAAAGATGAATCAACAAAAATTTTGTACTCAAAAAAGATCTACAAATCTAATAATAATCACTTTTTGATAGGACGCGTATTTTTCGTTTAAATCCTTTAAAAAACAGCATTGGAAATAAAACAAATTAAATTTTTGGACAAACTACAGAAGCTGCGAAAAAAAATAATAAGGTGAATGTTGTTCACGAAAAAATAGCTCAAAATTTGTTACGAATTATTTTTTTTAAAGGATGCGTGTTTTTTGTTTTATTCGTGAAAAACAACGTTAAAAATTAAAAAATTTAATTTTTGGACAAACAACACAAACTACGAAAAAAATGAATTGACAAAAGTTGCTCATACAAAAGAGAGCTATAAATTTGTCAGTCATAATTTTTTGATAGCACACGTAGTTTTTGTTTCAATCGTAAAAAATAACATTAAAAATGAAAAAATTAAATTTTGTTGGAAAACGTCAAAAAATGGAAAAAGTATCGTTCTGGAAGAAGGACACAAGCAACAATAACACTTTATTTCACAACATTTTTCGACTAAAGTATATCTACAAATTTGCTCAGAACCACTTTACGCTAGGATGTGTATTTTTAGTTGAAATTGTAGAAAATAAGATTAAAAATAAACAGATCAAATATATGGAAAAACGACACAAGTTTCCATAAAATATTCAATAACAAATCATTGTTTTCTTACAGGATTATGATTTGTAATAATATGAATTTATTGAAATGATACATTCTTTCAGGCTAACTAACAATAAAATGTAATGCAAAATAAGAAAATAATATTAAATCATTCACGATAAATATAATTTGTACTTTATTTTGCAATATCTGAATAAGCAATTTCGGGCCTAGGTACATAAATGAATGCAATATACATTTGATATAAAAGTGTTGATCAGGATATAATAAAGTTCAGATTTTAAACAAAATCCAATGAAAAGATCGAGATACGTGATGAGACTGTGCTCGTTATTATGGTGGCGGAAGTGAGAACGTGTTTAGTGACAGGTGGAGAGAGAATTTTACGGAATTTGTGTGGAAGGTGTGAGTGGAGTGTGAGGGTGGAAGCCGAGGAGGTGAGTAGGGTTGTGTGGGGTGAATTGGGGATATAAAAAGTGAGTTTCAGCGTGGGTGGGAGGTGGTATCTAGCTGGATAGGGAAAGTGAGGTTAGGTTGGCAAGTCATCGGGGGAGTTCGTGGTCAGGAGTCCTGGGCTTTCGAGGGTTCAAGGGTGGTTCTCGAAAAGTTAGAGAATGCTAAGGGAGAGGAAGGGGTGTCTGCAGGGACTGAGGAATTGAAAAAAAAGGTGAAGAAAAAGGAAAATTTGGCGGCGAAAGACGCCAACATTTGGCAGAGACATCTGTCGGTTGCGGCAGGTACTGCATGGATAGGGACCCAGTTACCGGCGGTAGAGCGAGAGGTGGGCAGCGAGAGTACTGGCAGTGCTGGTAGTGAAACCGACGGAGAGGGAATTTTCCACAAGCCACGACGGCCAACAACGCGTCGCCCGGTGTCGAGCGGTGCGTCGGGGAGAGCGTCAAGCGCAAGTGACGGGGAGGATCTCTTGAAAAGGAAGATAGACAGCCAAGAGAGTCCGGAGAAAAGCGAGGTCGAGAGCCCTTTTAAAAAAAGCGGGATAACACCGAGGTCACCCCCCCAAAAAATGGAGGGGATGTTGGAAAAGGAGGCTCTCGGGATGTTGTTAGGCGTGATCAGGGGGCTGAGGGAGGACGTAAGGGGGACCAAGGTGCAGATGGAAGGTATGAGGGAGGACTTGCGAATCAGAGATGAGAAATGGGAAAAGGAGGTGAAAGAGCTGAGAGAGAGAGTAGATGGGTTAGAGAGGGAAAGCAAAGAAAAAGAAGTTAAAATAAAACAGATGGAAGAGGAGATTAGGGCGTGGAAAGAAAGGACGGAAAAAAGGCTCGAGAAGGTAGAGGGCAGGACGGAAATGGAAATAGGAGTCGGGGGTAGCGCGGGCGAGATTAAAGGTATTTGGGAGAGGTTAGGGAATATGATAGAAGAGAAAGTGGGAGAGCGTAGGAATGAAAAGGAGGACAGGGCGGATAGGGAAAGGATAAGGGCAATGAAGTTGAGAATGGAGAGAAAGGAGAAGGCAGACAGGAGAAATAATATTGTGATAAGAGGGTTGAAGATGAAGAGCGGGGAAGAAAGGGAGGGTGTGGAAGCGCTGCTACAGAGCATAGGGTGGAATAAAGGCAGGGTAGGGAAAGTTAAGTTGGATGGGAGAAAGGAGAAAGAAGTGGCGGTTGTGGAGTTGGAGAGCTGGGAAGAAAAATTGGGGGTAATGAGAAATAAAAATAGGATAAAGGATAAGGAAGTTTTCATCAATCACGATTTAACGAGAAAGGAAAGGGATGTACAGAGAATGCTGTATGACAGGGCTAGGAGGGAGAGGAGTGAAGGGAGATCGGGGAAGGTAGGATATCGGAAAATAAAAATAGACAAGAAAATGTGGGTGTGGGACGAGGAGAAAGAGGTGTTGAAGGAAGTGCAGGGGAATTTGTTTCGTAGGAAGTAGGGGGGTGGGGGTAATGCAGGGTTGAGGAGTTGTGAAGGTGCTTTACTGGAACGTAGCAGGGGTAAAGAAGAAGGATGAGGAGTTCTGGAGGTATATCCAGGAATTTGATGTGGTAGGACTGGTAGAGACGTGGGTGGAAAGAAAGGAATGGGATAAAATAGAGCCAAAGCTGCCAAGGGGGTATAGGTGGAGACTCCAGGAGGCGGTCAGAGTGAAGAAGAAAGGAAGGGCTAGTGGGGGAATTATAACGGGGATTAGAGATGGATTAGAGGAAGAAGCTCACGGAGAGGAAGAGGGGGAGGGAGTGCAAATAAGGAAAGTAAAGGTAGGAGGGGTAATGTGTAAGTTTGTGACAGTGTACAATAAGGATAGGATGGAAAGAATTAAAGAAAGGGTGGAAGACCTGTTAGGTGAAAGAGAAGAGGGTATGGTGGTACTGGGTGGGGACTTTAACGCGAGGATGGGGAGGGAAGGGGGCCTTTACAGGGAAGGGGAGAGCTTCGAAAGGAATTCGAAGGATAGGTTAATAAATAAGGAGGGGGAGATTCTAAGGGACTGGATGGAGGATAGAGGCTGGGCGGTGGCAAATGGTATGGCAACTGGGGACGAAGAGGGAGAATACACATACGTAGGTAAGGTGGGGGTATCGGTAATAGATTATGTAGTTATGAATATGCAAGGGTGGGAGAAGATGGAGAGATTCGCAGCAGAAGGGAGGGTAGAATCAGACCATCAGCCATTAGGGTTGTGGATAAGGGGTGAGAACGGCGGAAGGCAAGGTGGGGAAGAAGTGTCGACGGGGGAGAGGGTTAGCTGGACGAGGGAGGCGATAGAGAAATATAAGGAGCAGTTAGGGAAGGTACGCTTCGAAGGAGAGACGGTGGAAGAGATATGGGAGGATTTAAAAGAGAAAGTGAAAGGGTGCGTGCAAAAGAAGGTATTCAAAAAGAAGAAGAAAGGAATGGTGAAGCCGTGGTGGGATAGGGAATGTAAAAAGATGAAAAGAAAGGTGAAGAGGAAGTATAAGAAGTGGAAAGAGGGTACTGCAAAAAGGGAGGAGTACGTAGAAATGAGGAAGGGGTTTAGATTGATGTGTAAGAAGAAAGAACAGGAAAAGGAGAAAGAGCTGGTGGAGGAGTTAGGAAATGCTAAGACAGAAGGGGACGTCTGGAAGATAATAAATAGGTTAAGGAAGCGTAGAGTAGGTATAAGCGACAAGATAGGGAGTGAGGAGTGGAGGGAGTTTTTTAAAGAATCATTTCAGGGCTCAGATTCAAGGAAGAGTGATGATGGGAGTAGAAGAACGTGGGAGGCAGAGATGGAGGAGTTGAATGACGAGGAGATAGAGAAACAGATAAGGAAGTTAAAAAGGTCAAATTTAGCAGGGCTGGATGGGCTAGAGAACGAAGCATGGCTGTTTAGTACACAAGAGGTTAGGGAGAGGCTGAAGGAGGTAGCGAAGAAAGTATGGAGGGGGGAGGGATTCCCACGAGGGTGGAGAGAAGGATTAATAGTGCCTCTGTATAAGAAAGGAGAGAGGGATAGGCAGGAAAATTATAGGGGGGTTACGCTAATGAATACGGTGTATAAAGTATACGCGATGGTAGTAGCGGAGAGGCTGCGGAAGGATGTCGAGGGGAAAGGAATATTGCCAGAGACGCAGGCGGGCTTTAGGGCAGGTAGGAGTAGTATCGACAATATCTACGTTCTGCAGCACGTGGTGGATAGAGAATTAGCGAAGAAGGGGTCGAGAGTGTACGCGTTTTTTTGTGGATCTAAAAGGCGCGTTTCCGTCGGTGGATAGGGGGAGGTTGTGGGAGGCGTTGGAGGAGAGGGGAGTGGAAAGAGGCCTGATCGAGAGGGTAAGGGAGATATATGAAGAAACCAAAGATAAGGTAAGAGGAGGACAGGGGATTTCGGAGGGATTCTGGATGGATAGGGGGTTAAGACAAGGGTGTCCGCTTAGCACGACGCTTTTTGCGATTTTAATTGCGGATATGGAAAGTAAGCTGGACGCCGGAGTGGTAGGAGGAGTCAGGATAGGAGGGGTTAGAATTTGGTCGCTAGCGTATGCAGATGACATAGTGTTGTTGGCAAAAAGCGAGGAGACCTTAAAGGAAATGATGAAGAGGTTGAGAAGATACCTGGATAAGAACAGGTTAGAACTGAATGCGGAAAAGTCCAAGGTTATGGTTTTCAGAAAAGGAGGTGGAAGGGATAAGGAAGGGCAGTGGAAGTGGAAGGGAAAGGCGGTGCAGACGGTGAAAGAGTTTGTGTACCTGGGCTCCTTGTTTCGGAGGAATGGCGGAGTGGATGGTCACATAAAAGAGAGAGTGAGGAGGGCAAATGTGGTGATGAGGCAGGTGTGGGGGTTGGGAAAGAAGTTATTCGCAGATGATTTTGGAATGAGAATGAAATTGTTTGACTCACTAGTGATGAGTGTGCTATTGTATGGAGTAGAGGTGTGGGGGTGGAAGGAAAGCGAAGAGGTAAATTGGAGACAGGAGAGATATGTAAAGTGGACACTGGGGTTGGCAAGGAACACGCCTAATTATATTGTCAGGAGGGAGACGGGGAGAACGAGTGTAGGGATTCTAGCGGGGAGTCGAGCGTGTAAATATGAGGAGAAATTTTTGGAAGAGGGGGGAAGTAAGCTGGTTAGGGAGTGTTGGTGGGAAAGGGAGAACAGGAGAGGGGGTGGGAAGGTTGAGGTTGAAAGAGAAAGGTATTTTAGAACGAATGGACTGCATATGGATGAATTGAGAAGGATGCATGAGGAAGGAACGAAGGTATATGAGTTGGTTAAGAAAAACAGCATGGAGAGAGAGAAGACAGCAGGGGAAGAGAGAATAAGAGAGACAAGGTTTAATGGGAACTATGTGTGGATTATGCCAAGGGCAAGAGCGCAATATTTGTGTGAGAAAGGAGAGAAAGGAGAGAAAGGAGAGAAAGGAAGTCAGGAGCTTATAGCGAGGATGAGATGTGGGTGCATGGAGGGTTTCAATAAGTTATGGCTCGCTAGGGAAAAGAGGATGTGTGAACTATGTGGGAAGGGGGAGGCAACAGTGGAGCACTGGTTGGAGGAGTGCGTGGAGGTGCAAAGGAGTGGGATAAGCATGGAGGTATTGATGCATGAAAGGGGGGACAAAAGGGCAGTTGCATGGGTGAAGGGAGTATTGGGAAAGATGGAGAAGAAGAGAAGGAAGGAGGAAGAGGAATGGAGAAGGAAAGATTGTAAATAGAGGAGGAAGTAAATATAAGTAATTGTAAATATTGTAAATAGTAGATAAGTATTAGGTATTAGTCGCGGAGGCAGAGTTTGGTAATGCGAGGCAAGCAAGAAAGTAGGGACATGCGAGCGAGGCGAGGTGAAGCGAGGAAGGCAATGCGATAAGAGCGAGCGGCGTTAGATATAAGGTGTGGAAGGATGTTAGTTTTAAGGGTTAGTTGTAAGAAAATTCTGTAAAAAATGGAAGTGTAAGCAAGTCAATTTTTTAAGGCCGGCAGGCTAAAAAATAAACGTTTATCTATATTTCAAATTTATGACAATTATTATAATTAATTTCATATTTAATTTAAATTTATTATCTTTAATTTAAGTCAAGAAAACATCTAAAATCTTTAAAGGATCTTGAGTAATGACTCAAAATGTACAAGCGTGTAGATTCTGCCATCCGCAAATTACGCAAGTTTTTTTTCCTCAAATTTTCAACACCCCCCATCCCTACTTTCTATGAAATATATTGTAGAATTGTGGATAACCCCCACCCCACCTTTTCCAATTCTATATTCTATATCTATTCCAATTCTAAGTCTATAAATTATAAACATTTCTGTTTATTCATCGCAGGATTCACAGTAATTCTCAGTTACCATCTTTTCCCCTTTTTTTTCGCTTTTTCACTTAATGCCGAACTGATTTTTTTTCAAAACATTTTTATGGGGTGAAATTTTTCGGAACTATTTTTGAAAATTGTCAAGAACTTTAGAACTATGATCATTCTACTGAGAACTCTAAAAAAAATTTCACTTTTTCTAAGAATTATTGAGAACTCTAGAACTATCAAAAAGGATGATTTTTTTTTTAAATTTTGGGAAGAAATAAAACTGACTTTTTGTCATAAAGAGTTAGCATTTTTATTGAGGCACATTCTGAAGTACAGAATCATTGTCAAAGTCAAGGATGACAAAAAGCAGATATCATATGTTAGATAACCAATGTAAAAGAGAGATAAAGACGATAAAATTACAATTATTATTGTTACTGTTATGTCAAAACTGGTTGAAATTCGTTGATAAATATTAGCTACGTTCCTCCTTATTAGTTTTTCTTTTTACAAATTGAGATTTTTGAAAGCTGACATAACATCATCATATGAATAGATATGAATTAGCATGGAATAAACACAGGCCATAGTGGGGCAAAGCTGAAGTTTAAAAGTTACAAAACACGTTTATATACTTTTCAAAGAATTTTTTAATGATTTGATTTATTCTAAAATCTCTAGAGAACTTCGGAAATCGTGTTTTTTTTGCAATATTCTCAAACTACATAATAGTAGTTTTATCGCCTTTTCACATTGTTCATCTAATACATGTACCTGCTTTTTATCATCCTTGACTTTGACGACGAATCTGTGCTTCAGAATGTGCCGCAATAAAAATGGTATTTTTTTATCACAAAAAGGAAGTTTTATTTATTTCCAAAATACGTTCTCTGCATCTGAAGACAACTAAAACGGGTTCGAGATGTTTTATTTTGGACAGATCTACTAATTATATGTTATCGTATGTTTAAAAATAATTTGTTTTTCGTTTTCCAAATGATAAATCTTTTTCTGGATTAAGCTATTTTTCAAGTGTTCTACTTGTCAGAACAACATGTGTTTATTAATATTTTCTTTATAACGTCACCTTCAAAATATGCTGAGTTTCATCATGAAAGCGTGCTACCGGAAGTCAAAGAATTGTTATACGTTCTTTTCGGTCTTCCTAATCGGTTATTTTGGTTGAATAAAGAAACTTTAAATGTAATTAAATTTTCACTTCTTTCAGTATATTTAATAATCTTCAATTATTAATCACTCGAAATGTGAAATTCAAACTTTAGGGCATACAATTATTGACAAACTGTTTTGTACCGGATGACCTAAACATTTGGGGAAATTTAAACAGTGATTATAACTCTGAAGCAACAATTGAATACAAGAAAAAAGCTTCATTTTTAATTCTGGAATCATTTCCGAAAAAATACGTGTATTTAACAATTATACCTTAAGCTTTTTTTAAAGATATATCGCCATAAATGAACAATTTAATCGATTCTATTTTGACGCGAAGATAAGTAAAAATAATTAGCAGATAGGTAATTTTTAGTAAAAATAAGCATAATAAAACCCTCTAAACAAAAAAATTATTTTTAAGAAAAAGCGGCTAATATTCCAGGGACATGATATTGTCAACTTTTTTATTTGTATCCATTCACTAAACAGCCCTAAATAAATTAATACATTTCCACCAAGTACATCTCTGATAATATTTCAATTAGTGAGTTTCCACTAGTACCAAAACATTTTCGACAATAATGTAAATTTTTGGAAATAATTAAAAAATGTTTCAAAATATTTAAAAACATTTTTTTTTAAATGATAAAAATGTTTAAAAGTGGACCTCTACAGAAAATCCGATTTCATAATTTTCAGAAAAACTACTGCCATTTAATGACTTTTAAATGTTCTTGTATTTTTCTAACATACTTCGATCGATCTCTGTTTGCATTTTTATACATGAGAGAGAAAAATACAAGAAAAATAGTTTTATTTACTGTTTTTGAAAATACTGGAATGTTCGGTTATTCTGAAGAACCCAATCTAGCAAATGGGAAAAATTTCGAGATGTGAGATAAAGAATCTTTCTCCATCTACTCTAGTTATTTTCTAGTATAAATGAAAAGTTTTATTAAGACGATGTAAAACTTAGTATAAATAGCTGGCGTATCAAGTTACTTTTCACAAACAAATTTCTGAATTTAGTTCAATCCTTTATTTCTCTGTAAAAAAAATGAAGATTAGTGCTGTTATTCTTCTCGCTTTCGCGGGATTCCTGCAGGTATCAAAATACATGCATTTTGGTGGTAAGTGTAATACAATATTAAAATTAATATTTATGAAAAATATCGTTGACCGCCAAACTACTTAGCTGAAAATCGACAAACCTTCTTAAAAATCGATTTAGATTAAAAATTGATTATTTTAGTTTACAATTCATTTCTGTGATTCCACATTCTCATATTTGGTTTAAAATTTTTTTTTTGCGTGAAAACTAAACTCCTAACTGAAAATTTAAGTGTTCCCATTTTAGTTTAAAGTTTATATCTTTCATTCAAAAATAACCTGCCTGGTTGAAAATGCATGCAATTTGTTCAAGATTTGTATTTCCTTGGTGAAAAATTAATATTCTTGTTGAAAAATATATACTTTTTGTTGAAACTACATTTCTTCAGGCTAAAATTCAACTATTTTGTTAAAAGCCCTTTCTTTTCGGTTACAGAAAATCAATTACTTTAAATGTGAATTCATATTCTTGGTTGAAAAATTATCTTTTTAGTTAAAGCATCATTTCTTTGGTTGAAAATTTAACTGTGTTGTTGACAAGTCGTTTTTTTGTGGTGCGTGGAAAATTAATTACTTGGAATGAAAATCTAACTATTTATTTTTTGGATGAAAATTTCAAGTTTTAATTAAAATTCATGTATTTTGTTGAAAATTCGTTTTTTTGTTGTCGAAAATTAATTTTTTTAACGGAAAATTTAACCATTTAATTTTTGTTGAAATTTCTTTTTCCTTCAGTTTGAAGTTGAACAGTTCTTTTGGAAATTCAACTATTTGCATGAAAATTTATTCTTTCAACTGGAAATTCAAGTATTCCATACTAAGTTCAAAAATTTGTTTAGTTTAAAATTTAATCATTTGGTTGCAAATTCATATATTTTATTGAAACTTCATTTTTATGGTTGAAAAGTAAATTATTTGTTGCAAATTTATTTTTTCTTCTTCCTTGAAATTCTTTTTGTAACTGAAAATCAACTGTTCCAATTTTGGTTGAAAATTTAGCTTTCTTCGTTTAAAATGTATGTGTTTTGTTAAAAATTGGTATTTTTGGTAGGAAGTTAATATTCGTGGTTTGAAATTCATCTGTTTTTTAAAAATTGAATTAGTTGTTTGAACATTAACTCGTTTGGTTGAAAATTCATTTCTTTTGCTTGAAATTTGTCTTTTATAGTAGAACGTCATTGTTGTTGGTTAAAAATCCGACGGCTGAATATTTCTTCAGGTGAGATTCCTAACTTTCAACGAGAAATTCAATGGTGACCTTCATTTTGATCTTGACGATGACCTTCAAGGTTTTTCAACGTCAACTTCTTTTTTTCGTTGAAAATCCCTTTTTTACATCGGCAATCGATAGAGTGAGAAATTTTACGTTCGAATATTTACCCAGGTGATACATAGGTACATTGTAACCATAAAAGGGGGTTTCCAGTGGAAAAAATTGACCTTTAAAACACCTTGAGGGTCATCGTCAAGGTCATGCTTAAGGTCACTACTGAATACGTCTTGTTAAAGTTAGTAACTTTGCTCATTACGAAAAAAATTGGAAAAGATTTTATTCCCAGAAAAATGCAGACCTTTTTTAAGTTTAAGTGACCTTAGAGTGACCTTCAAGGTTACAATATACCTATGCATAACCTGGGGTACTTCAAGAATGACCTTGACCTACCTGAAAAATATCTTACCTGAGGAAATATTCAGCCGTTCCGGGACTTTCGTGACACCCGGTAGATACTTATATTAATTAATTAAAAATGGTACATGAATGGAATTAATAATGAATAGAAGAGGCTAATGAAAGGACGCTATTGTGTGCTATTTTCAACTTTATGGAAATGTTCGAACGCATGTGCGCTGAAAGATCTGGACTTACCTATGCCGACAAAAATTCGACGGACACATTCAAATTTTGGCTACAATTTTCGTAGGACATATGACGAGTTGAATTTCAAATACAAGATTCGAGAAATACTTCATTGATTAAAATTGTTAAATCTTTAAGTTACTAGTGAACATAAACATGATCAATCTCAATTTTTTCCTACACAATTAGGTGCTACTGCCACAACTGGTACCGTTCTGGTAGATCTGAGGAATCATTAATGAGTTTAGTGGTAATCTGGTCACGGTCGAACGTCAACCTTTTTGGCTGGAAACTGAACTTAGTAAGAATTTTTGACACTATCAGGTTCTTATATATAAAGTTTATCATGGTCTTCATGAGGCTGCATTCCTCCGTGAGAAAAAGCCAACTGAAGGTTATCTACTGCAAGCAGTTCGTATTACGATAGGCCCGTTGAAGTTTATGAGCGATAAGCATGGTTTCAAGCCTTACAATCACGTTTTATCATTTATTGTTTTTGTTGAAAATTTAAAATCATTTTGAAAAAATTATCAAATATTTATTAAATTATATTTAATATTTTTATTTATTCATTATATATTTCTAGTTTATTTCATTATTACCATTAATTCAAAATTGAATTGAAATTTATTATCTTTCATTTAAGCCAAGAAAACACCTAAAATCGGGGTGATACTCCCACATTCCAGACTAAAAACAGGAGTGAGGTTTGCGATTTGACTCTATGCTCGGGTGTACTGAGGAGCAGGGTAGTGAGCTGAAAAGTCTCTGATGAGGAGTCTGTCCTTAGGAACACAATATATCGTGTTTTGATCAACCCTAGAAAAACCGGTTCTATCAAAGATCAGAAACCCGAGAAATACACTTTGGGACTCATATAGAGAGGAGCTCAAAGGGAGGCTTATGGAATTACCCACAAGCTATGGTACCATTGATGAGTTAGAGCACGCTGAAAATTTTCTGCGAATGGCTCTGACTACATCATATGAGAACAAATGCCCTACAAGCACAATTAAGTCTAGGAAAGGTGGAGAATTGTGGAACACCAACTCCACCTAGAGAGACTCCGCAAAAAGACAAGAATATTGTGCAACAGAACAAATAGAACTGAATTTGCTTCAGACTCGGACATCTATAAGACGACCCAGTATGAATGCAATAAAAGTATAAGGAGTATAAACAGGAGGATTGAAGGAGCTTCTGCGAGGAAGCGAAAGACATTCCAGAAACGGCGATGATCCGCAACATCCTGTCAAAAAACGCGGAAGCTCGCCTCGGGCTTATAAGGCTCGATGATGGTGAGTTTGCCGAAGACGAAGAAGCAACGCTGAATCACCTGATGGAAGTTCACTTCCCGGGTTTTTAGCGCATTTGAACAGACCAAGAGGAGTGAGGCTGGGGCCAAGAGATGGAGAGGGCTGACTGGAATTTCTCCACTAAGGTCGTTGATTATAAAAGGGTGGAATGGGCCTTAGGGTGCTTCTGTCCCTTTATATCACTAGGGGCGGATGGTATTTATTCAGCGCTTTCACAAAAAGACATGCATCTCGTCGTCCCTCCACTGACGAAATTATTTAGGGCAAGCATTACCCTTATACTCGTGCCATCGGCATGGTAGGATGGCAGAGTGACCTGCATTCCCAAACCTGGGAGGGAGGTTTACACTGCCGGAAAAGATTTCCGACAAATTAGCCTAATGTCTTTTATCCTGAAGACGTTGGAGAAACTAGTCTAGAGATACATTAGGGATGAGGAGCTGTTGGCCTCCTCGCTGCACAGAGGGCAGGATTCTTTGCAGGCAGGCTGCTCGGTAGAAGCTGCGCTTCATGCTGTCGTGGCAAAATTTGAGCAGCAGTTGGAACAAAAGGGGTGTGCTGTGGGCACTTTCTTGGATATAGAGGGTGCGTTCAGCAATACTCCTACAGAAGTCATCTTTCGAGGGGCTTTGAGATGTGGTGTGCCAAACCAGCTAGTATGCCTGATAGGAAGCATGCTACGCTGGGGGAGACTCGAAAACAAATGGGCGAAGGCCTAGTAAGGGGAATAGCGCCACGGGGTTGACCACAGGGACGTGTCATGTCGTCTCTCCTGTGATGGATTGTCGACGACGGCCTCTTTCGAAAGCTGAATGGAGAGGGGTATTTTAATCAGGGCTATGCGAATGACTTTGCAATCCTAGTCAGGGGGGCTCATCTGGGAGCGTTATTGGGTCTCACGAGGTTGGCGCTGCGCATCGTAGAGCTCTGTTGCGATAGCTCAGGGCTCTCGGTGAATTTGGAAAAGACCAGCCTGGTCATTCTTGCGAGAAATTGTAAAGTGCTAAAAGTTGACGCTTCTGTCTTCTGAGTTGGGAAGCTGGCGATTTAAGATTCGGTTGAATATCTGGGAGTAATCCTGGATAGCAAACTGAACTGCGCAATGCCGTGATCTGGTGGCCACGGGCGGGAGTTAAAACAATTCAGGACAAGCTGCAAAGACTACAAGCGCTAGCATTTAGGGGTTTGACTGGAGCAATGAGGACTACGCCCACACTGGCGATAGAATTCATGCTCTGGGAAGAAACCCCACATGTTGCGATAACTGCTAGAGCGGCACACTCGATGTGTTACCTGGCAAGAGCAAATAGATGGACTCGGGGGACTAGGCACACTAGGCTCCCACGTGACATCAGTGCAATGCCGATTCTATAGATGAGGCAAGATAAAATAAAACGCTTCAACTTTAACAAAACTTTCCGCGTCAGCATTCTAAGCAGGGATGTGTGGAAAGCAAATGGTTACCCGCTCCTTCAACGGGAAATCTGGTATGCAGATGGCTCCAGGGGAAGGGGTGATCAGGAGCAGGAATATATGACAGCAAGAGAGGCAGGGGATAGAGATCCCACTTGGGGGACATGCTACTGTTTTTTTGGACGGAGGTCCTGGCCGTCTTTTGCTGTGCTGAAACATAAATAGAAGAAAACGCTGCTGGTAGGCAAATTACGATCTGCTCGGACAGGCAAGCGACACTAACTGCAATAGAGAAACCAGACATAACATCGGAACTGGTTTAGAAATGTAAAAAGGCATTAAACCAAGTTGCAGAAAGAAAAACAGTGACTCTCATATGGGTCCCTGGTCACCCAGGGAACAAGGCGAACGAAAAGGCGGACCAGTTTGCAAAATGCGGCGCAGCGAGTGAATACATAGGACCGGAACCGGTACTGGCAATAGCATCTTGCTCTGTCAGGATGGCCATTGAAAGCTGGATCCGAACAAAACACCGGGAATACTGGGAACAAATCCAGTGCTTCCGTCAGGCGAAATCCATCCTGGGTTATACCTATAGGATGGACAGAGCCAGGGAAATCCTGGGTTTACCCAAGAAAAATATGAGGACAGTGGTACGGATCCTAACTGGGCAAAACCACTTGAACTACCATATGCACAAAATGGGGTATAATCCCACGACAGAGCGTAGGAAATGCGGCAGGGATGACGAAACATTCCTGCATGTATTATGTCAGTACCCGGCATTAGCTAGGCCCAGGCAACAAACCATTAGGACCATTTTATGGAACCTGAGAAGATTACAACGCGATCAATGATCGACATACTAGGCTTCGACAAGAGGTCTGGGGTTAACTACTGAGAGTGAATAGTTAAGGGTGTGGCACAATAGGCTTTATAGCTTGAGCGCCATGGGAGCCTCTTATGGGTTTCCCGCCCGTTTTAAAACTAACTAACTAACTTGGAGAGGGTAGTTTTTTTCTTTTTCATTGAAACATTTCTTTCAAACTTAAATGTAAGAATTTTGTTTTGAGAAATTGGAAATGCTATTTAAAAATATTGTTTACTTCATGAAAAATTGATAAAGTTCATCATGAATTAGAAAGTCGGGTCTCCACAAGTTTTCGCGAAAAATGTATTTTAATTTGAAAGCCTTTCGGAATATTCAAAGTTTTTTTCTTCCATCTTAGACAAAACTCGTAATTTGCATTCAACTTCAATTCACAATAGTTCATCGCATTCCTTGAGTGATTCTCTACAAATATTTTCGATGAGCCTTGTCACGAAACGTGAATAAAGCAAGGTAAAATTGTTAAGGTGTGTAAATAACTCTACCTTCATCATTTTGAGGCAAATTACCTTTTACATACGTTACCTTGGTGAAAACGACATAGTCTATTAGAAAGTATCACAAACATGCCTTTTAATTTTGTACTCAAATTGAAAAATGGACACATTCGCCTTCTTTAAATTAACTTTTCTAATTAATTTATCACCATTTTCATTTTAAGTTAATATATGGGTCAATCTAAAAGAGTTGGAATGATTTGAATGTTCCAAACTTCATAGGGATTTTTAACGATCTAATGGAATTGAAGGGGATTTTTATGGGATTTGATTAGATATCAATATTTTGAAAACCAAATTTCTATTTACAGAATTTCGCAAGAATTAAGAGTTTTTCTAGTTTTCAACATTTTCAAATAATCTCAAAGGATTTCACAAGACCTTAAATATTTCAAGGGATATCAAGGAATATCATCAGATTTTATGTAATTTGACCGAATTTTATAATATTTTAAAGGATTGTAAATAATCAATTCACAAGAATGAAGGGAATTCGTAGAATTTCAAAGATTATAAGGTATTATTTGGACCATCAAGGAATTTTGAAAATCTTTAATATTTCGAAGGACTTCAAATGATTTTAAAGGTTTTGAAATATTCCAGGATATTTTAAAAGATCCCTAGTAATTTTTGATATTTTTCAGTCAATTAAAGGGATTGAAAAAGACTTGTAAAAATTTTCAATCGCTGTCAATAAATTGAAGGGATCTCAGAAGATTTTAAAGATTTCGCGGTATTTCGAAGGTTCTCATGCAATTTCAAGAGCTTTAAAAGAGTTTAATGAATTTCAATGTGAAGGAATTTTTACGGAAATAATTTCATTTCTCAGACATTGGAATGTTTAATTCTTCTGAAGGCGCCTGGGGTATTAAGCTCAGCAAATAGAGCAAATTTCGATATCTGTTATCAACAATATCACTCCTTCCACTCTATCTATTTTATAGAATAAATTGAACGTGTCATTTAGAAGTTGTAAAAGTGAGTCATAATAGCAAATATTCACTAAATTACTCTTCACAAGAAAATTTCTGAATTCAGTTCACTTGATCATTTCTCTGTTAAAGGGAATGAATATTAATGCTGTTAGTCTTTTCCTCGCATTCTCTGGATTCCTGCAGCAATCCAAATGCATGCATTCTGGTGGTAAGCGTAACATAATTTAAAAATTAATATGTACAAAAATTATTATTAAATTAGCTACTATTTCAAAATAAAACATTCAAGATTGTAACAAGATTTCAAAGCAATAGCTTTCAAAAATTTAACGATCAGTATTTAATGCTTTTATTCAAGATAAAAAATGAAATACACTACCATCAGAAATAACCTGGATGGCTGAAGCAAGCAACTCAGTCGGAAATTTGAGAAAAAAATATAGAATTTACAAGACGTGATGCATCAAAGCTTATTTTTAGTCAATTCATGTTTGAAGATTCATTGTTTTTGGTTTCAGAAAATTAATTACTTTGAATCAAAATTTAACAATTTCATTTTTGGTTGAAAATTTCAACTGTCTAGTTAAAATTCATGTATTCTGTTAGAATGTAGTTTTTTGTTGTTAAAAATTAAACTTTTTAACTAAAAATGCAACTAGTACAATTTTGGTTGAGAATTATTATTTCTTAGTTTGAAGTTGAACAAGTTGGTTGAACATTTAACTACTTGGATGCAAATTGAACTACTTTCCTCAAAATTACTTCTTTCGTACAAAATTCATTATTTTAGTTTAAAATTCTTTTCTTTGATATGAAAATTCAAACATTTTGTTAAAAATTCTCATATGACGAGTTCAACTCGATCTACAAGGTTCGAGAAATGATTGATCTAAATTGTTAAATCCTTAAGCTACTAGTATGAGCCTCGGTGGCTCAGACGATAGCAACTCAGACTTTCTTGCAAGAGGACTGGGGTTCGATCCCTGAGCCGGTACCAATGGAAATTTTTCTATGTGCTTCTACAGGGGCTTTGGTTTTTCGGAACCCATACTGAACTGCAGGTCTCCACAGAAGAGGCTGGTTACCTCCCAAGGATAAAAAGGGCGCCATGTCGAGTCATGTCGAGCCTAACCTTGGGCGCCACAAGTCGATTTCAAGTGACGAAGACACACACACACGTACACTAACATAACATGCCAAGGCAGTGCTTCAAATCTGAGCATCTAGCTGATGGCCTCAGAGAGGCCTCGCTCCTCCGGCCCTAGCCGGACCGTATTTTCTCTACGGTCTGGTAGGGCGGCTGCCGGATAGCAGAGTGGGTGAGGATCAATTTGCCGAGCAAAGAAGGGTTTTTACGGTGCAATGTGGTACGCCTGGCACCTGAAAGGTAGCTTTCGTGTGGATATATCTCCTTTATCGAGATTGAGAACTCATTTTGCTTATACGTTCAATATATATATATATATATATATATATATATATATAT